>JAHTLZ010000016.1:39716943-39732678 GCA_023846285.1 Phrynocephalus versicolor
TTCTTTCTTTCTTTCTTTCTTTCTTTCTTTCTTTCTTTCTTTCTTTCTTTCTTTCTTTCTAGTAGAAGAAGTAATGAAGCAAGAAATTGCAAGTCCCTTTTTCCCTCCTTGTCTTTCTCCCAAGCCTACAAACCCTCTGAAAAGTGATAGCAATAACTTCTGCAGTCTGTCTTTTTAATATTCATCTCTAATATAAAAAGTCTACATCCGAAAGCTGACAATATTAAAGTACAACAGTGCCACAGTATAAGATTCCAGCAGTAAAAAAATGAAAATAAACACTAATCAATAAAACCTTAGGTAGATGGGATTAGCTTGAGCAAGATGTATTCATTTAGAAAAAGCCAAATTATAGTCTCCAGCACAAAACTAGCAGAAGAAATCTTCAAGACTCTTTTCTGGAACATTTAGTGAATTACAGCAGTTGTAAAATCTTAGATATGGGATATGTGAATGAAAATACTTGTACCATAATGTAGTTACAGTGAATTGAAACAGAAACAAAGCATAGTGCCTAGACTTAGTAGATGTTCAAAATCAGTGGTTCTGAACCTTTGGTTCTTCAGATGTTTTGTATTTCAACTTTTGAAACCTGCAGCCAATAAGGTGATAATTCTGAGAGTGAAAGTCTAGAACTGTTGAAGAACCAACATTTGATAACCACTGGCCTAATTGGAACGGTTTAGTTAATTACCAGGTAGCCATAGCCAGGAGGAGGGGTATTTTTCAAGCTGGAGATCAATCCCCCCTGCTTTTTGGCAGCCAATGCAATGTGAAATCCAGTCTCCAAATCAAAGACCCCTGGTGACATTCTGTAACTCTGTACAGCATGACCCCTCACCCAAATTTGCATATGCCATTGACAACTGGGGATATGGTGGTCTTTCCACAGTCATAGAAAATTCTTGCCGTGGCATGTGGTAGCTTGATTAGAATGACATTAGAACAGGAGCTGCCTGTCCGAAAAAGAGGTAGGCAAATGGATGTTTGGCCAGATTGGACCATGGAACAAGCCAGGAATTCAGGGAGTTGAGGAAGCTGAGTTGAGCATAGAAATGTATAGGATACGAGGATTGATAAGAAGTAAAGTGTGAAAAGGTGCAGAGTAGGGATGGGTGCCTTATGAAAAATGACACACTGTTTCATCATTTTGTAACGTTTCAAACTGTTTTGAAACAAAATAAAACTGCAGACAGTGTATTGTCCTGAACAGAAATGAACTGATGTTTTCGATTCAGCACTACTCTTTATAGAACTGAACTTTACTGAACTGGGGAGCCACCACCAGATATCACTTCAGCAGGGACATCTGCCAGCTGTTTCCCTGTTACATTCTTGCCCACCACTGCCTTCCGGCTGGTTTTGACAGCTCAAGCTGTCAAAAAATTCCAGCTGGAGGTGGGCAGCTAGAGAGAACGGAGCAGCCAGGCAGCAGTAAATTCACTGCTTGACTGCTCCTTTCTCCCCTGCCACCCCATTCTCCCAAGGGGGTAATTTGAACAGGGAGGGCTGAGGGCAGTGGGGCCTTGGAAGAGGGGGAGCATGGGAGAAGAAAGGAGGCAGCAGTAAATTCAAACAAACCTTGCTGCCAACTTCCTTCTTCCTTGCGATCCCTGCCTCCCAGCTTTGTTTTTTACATGTAAGGCTGTGGGGAGGGGGGCTGACCCTCCCCCACACCCTGACCCCAAAAAAGCCCCAGCTGGAGGCAGGTGGCGGGGGGGGGGCAGAAGGCAGAAAGGAGCAGGTTTTTACATCACTTCCATCTCCTTATTGCCTTTTGCCCTTCCTCCCACCTTCCAACTGGGGCTTTTTTTTATGGGGGTAGCGTGGTGTGGAGGCTTCCCTTTCCCCACCCCCACCCCTGACCTGTCAAAAAACTCCAGCTATGAAGCGGGGTGGCAAGGGAGAATGGAACAAGCAGCTCTCAGCTGGATTTGACAGGCCAGAGATTTGGAAGCTGCTGCCACCCAGGTGGTTTTTTTTTTTTTTTGGACAGGTGGGGCTGTCTCCACTGGTAACAACCCAACCTGTCAAAAAAAATCTCACCTTGGTGGCGGCAATTTCCAAATCATGTCATTACTCATTTCATTTTGTTACTAAAATTCAATAAAAGTCATTTAGTAATGAAATGAAACGAAACACAATGAGAAACGAAACAAGACATTAATTTTTTTGTTTTGTGCCCATATCTAGTGCAGAGTGATCATGGACATTCGGTGGTTTTCCAGATTATGTTGAAGTTGGATGTCCATCAGTTTTAGCCAGCATAGCTGGAGTTTTAGCCTCACTCTGGAGGAAAGACATGATATAAAGCTAACTGATAAGTAAATAGCCAGAATCCTGTTTGAATACTTGTTCAGACATTACAACAGTTCCACTAATTAACAAGTTGCTGCTTTCATTCCTAGTCATCTGCCGGTTGTATACCTTGATACACAAGCAGAAGTGCAAAGAGCAACAAATTGATTAACGGTGGTTTGATGCTATGTAATTTATGTAATTACACTCATGCCAATATAAATCACCAATAGGGTTTGCCTAATATGTAATAAACTGTTCCAGCTTCCAGTGACTGCTAGCTATCTTCAGTCATGGCCTATTCAGAGTAGAGAAAAATGACTGAAAATAATGACGTTCTGGATGAAATCCTGTTCACAGAGCTATGCCTCTTAAGGTGGATGATGTTATCAGCTGTTGTAACTGATATAGAAATAATAAATTCTGATCTGGCCCCTACCCTGCCCCCTCTCCAGGTCCTCCCCCTGTGAGGAATCTGTTGGAGGCCTTGGAATGGGAAGCTGGGAAAGGGAATATTGAATTTCTGAAAGTATCTGAGAGATCCCAGGAACAATTTTCAGAAAAAAATCAGAAAAAAATTCCCCCACCCCGACAAGTCTATGGCCCTCATTGGCTTCATTGTAATGAAGGCAATCCCAGGAGAGCCACAAAACCGTTGTGAGGCATCAGAAGCTCTTTATTTCTGGAACATTCCGGTGGCTGCTTACAAGGCAGTGTAAGGGAATCGGCCTTACTAAGTGCAAGTTACAGAGGTATTCAACTTCAGATTTATTCTATCAAAATAATTTTGGGGGTGGGGGGAAAGTTTTATAACAAAATTATTTTAAAAAGGACAAATCAAAACAGTAAACAATACTTTTTGATTTCACATTGTTTCACTGAGCAATGAACAATTTCCTGGGAGATAATTCTCTGAACATGCCAGATCTTGCTACCATTGGAGGTTATTATTTCTAGCTAGAGGGTGTTAATTCTCACACACTGATTAAGGGTCGTCTCCAATGTTAATGTGACCGATTCAATAGGGAACAGTGACCACAACACAATTACTTTTAACTTAATTATAGACTGCAAATCAGTGATAATATCTAACACAAAGGCCTTAAATTTTTAAAAAGGAAATTTCCCAAAGATGAGGAAACTAGTAAAAAAGAAGCTGAAAGAGAAAACTGAGAGAGTTGAAATGCTTCAAGAGGAATGGAACCATAACAGAGGCCCAATTGCAATGCATACCCAAAAGAAAAAAGGCCACTGCCAGGTTCCAGAGGAGTCTGATGTGGCTTACAGGAGCTGTTTGGGAAGTGATCAAAAACAAGAAAAGCTCATTTAGAAGACGGAAGGCTTGTCCAAATGAGGATAACAGACAGAAACATACTGGCAGAACAAATGCAAGGCAACAATCAGGGAAGCAAAGCAAGACTTTGAGACGTGTATAGCTAAAAACACTCAAAGTAATAACAAGGACTTCTTTAAATACATTAGAAGCAAGAACCCAACTAGGAAGGCCATTGGACCATTAGACGACAATGGAAGGCAAGGGATCATTAAAGAGGAATCCGATGTTGCAGAGAGACTCAATGAATTCTCTGCTTCAGTATTCACTGAAGAAGACAGACACCACATGCCCCAAATAGAGCCTATCTTCGTAGGGAGGGAAACCGAAGAATTAAGCCATATAGAAATAACCAGGGAGGAGTTCCTCGCATGTCATGGAATAAAGGGACAGGTTTTGTCCTGGTTCAGCAACTGGCTGAGGACAGGAAACAGAGGGTAGCACTAAATGGACACTTCTCCAAGCGGTAAAGAGTGGGGTACCCCAAGGTTCAGCACTGGGACCCCTGCTTTTCAACCTCTTCATGAATGATCTAGAAGTAGGAGTACATAGTGAGGTAGCTAAATTTGTGGCTGACACTAAATTATACAGGGTAGTAAAAACAGAGAGAGATTGTGAGTAGCTCCAGGGGGATCTCTTGACACTGGGGGAGTGGGCAAACCACTGGCAAATGAGCTTCAACATTAGCAAGTGCAGAGTGAGGCAAGTTGAGGCAAAAAAACAAACAAACCTAAAACCCAACAACAACAACCAATTACATTTATAAACTGATGGGGTCTGAACCCTTTGCAACAAACCAGGAAAAAAAGCAAACTCAATGCTAGTGATCATTAAGAAGGGTATAGAAAATAAGTGAGCAAGTGTTATTTTGCCTCTTTCTAAATCTATGGTGAGGCCCCATCTGGAGTATTGTGTACAGTTTGGTCACCATACCTCCAGAAGGATATTATGAAAATGGAAAAAGTGCAGAGGAGGGCAACCAGAATAATTAGGGGACTGGAACACGTTCTTACCATCTGAGGCTGCAATGGCTGGGCCTCTTAACTCTTGAACAATGGTGCCTAAGAGGCGACATGATTGAAGTTTATAAAATCATACACAGTGAGGAGGAAATAGATAAGGAAAAACTGTTTTCCTTATCGTACAATACTAGAATTAGGGGGCACTCCATGAATCTTTTGGGTGCTAGATCTCAAACAAGTAAGAGAAAGTACTTTTTCACCCAGATGATCACTGGTCTATGGAACTCCCTGCCAGAAGAAGTGGTGACAGCTGTCATCTTTGGCAGCTTTAAGAAGGGATTGGACAAGTTAATGGAGAACAAGGGTATCAGTGACTGTTATTATGGATGCCTAAGGACAACCTCTGGGTTGGAGAGATAGGCAGGATATCTTTCAGTGCCATTTGCAGGGAATCGTAAGCAGTTGAAGACATCTGCTTGAGAATACCCTGAAGCAAATGGTGAACCACTGTGTGAGACAGAATGCTGGACTGGATGGGCTGCGGTCTGTTCCAGCAAGGCTGGTCTTATGTCTTAGACAGCCTCCAAAGCAGGAGGAGAGAGAATTAGAAGTCTCCCTTGTACAAGCCAGGAACATTCCCAAAGGGGGCTGCAGGTTATGTTTTTATTTATCTTTATCTTTTTATTTAATTTGTTTTCAACATTTTTTCCTATTTTTAAACCATTTCTCATCATGGGGCAGCTGGTAAAGTGTGTATAGGGCTACAAATTACACTTTATTATTGTCACATTAAAAATGCAGGAGTAAAATCCAGTTGTTAGTCCCATGCAGAGCAGATTCCGCAGCCAAGTACATAAACCATGGTGTGGATATGGACTTCTGGCCAACTTCTTTTGTGAGTTTTGGCATTTGGTGCTCACAATACGTGGTCTATGGGCCCCAGAAAAAATTGTCTGGGTTTCCATTACAGTGGAACCTTGACTTACATGCTGCTTGACTTGCAGCATATTTGACTTGCAGCAAGAAGGGGCCTGACTTGCGCCACAGGCTTTGATGTACAGCTCGGAACCCCAGCGCAAGGCTCCGGAATCGGGTGGCAGCCACGACCCAGCATCGCAGCTGCCACCTCCAAACTGCTCCTGCCTTCTTCCTCTCCTACGGCAGCGGCGGCTTTGGCAAGGCCAGCTCCGAGCACCTGGAGCTGGTCCTCGGCCTTGCCAAAGCCATCACTGCCACCGGAGGAGAAGAAGAGCCGGGAGCTTGGGTTGGCCTCGTTGGTTAGACAGTCAGCTCAGTCTTGTAAAAAATCTGGCTGCAGAATTCTGGTCCACAATGGAAACATTTTAGTTGGGAAGCTGTACAGTTAATGGACTCTAATGGTAAGCATAGGGTTGTTCAGAACTTGGAAAGTCAGGTTAAAAATCAGTAAAACTTAAATGTTAGACATTGTTGCTATGAACATTAAAAAGTGGAGGCGTATAACATTCCACTGCCTCCTCCTCCCTTTGAAGAGACATTTCATTTACATCCCCGGAAGGAATATCCTATCCCAGTCAAATTTGTGTTAAATTGCTGTTTTGGTCTTTCTCATCATCTGGAACGGATTAATCCACTTTCCCATTACTTTCTATGGGAAAAGTTTGTTTGATTTAAGGCATGTTTGACTTATGTCTGGACCTCCAGAACGTAAGTCAAGGTTCCACTGTATTTCTGATGGCAAAATTTGCTTTGATATAAGAGTGTTTTGGTTTACACGCATGTTTCCAGAACAAATTATGCTCATAAACCAAGGTATTACTGTACCTAAGTCACCAAGCTATCCAGAAGTCCAGAGGGCCACCGGCACTGCTGGGTCTTCCCTCCTGCTTTTAAGTTTTTAACATTTTGACCACTAGAGGGTGAGGGGAGCTTTTTCCATAAGACCAAAGGGGCAAGAGAGAAATACTGTACAGTAGTTTTGAAGTGAAGGTATGAAAGCAGGTTCAACCCCCAGGGTTTGGATATATGTCATTCTGCCTGTCCCCAAACTCTGGAAGTTTCCCACGGCTAATCTTGGCATGCGAGTCTATTCGTTTTTTTTTTCTCTTGCCCCTTCCTGATGCTCTTTTTTGCTTCTATCATAAAAGCTGGTATATGTGTCTCGGTGTGTTTTAAATACGCTTATCAACTGGAATGTGTGTGTGAATGTGAGTGTGTGTGTGGGGGGTTGCTCTGCTTTTTTGGCTGGTCCATAGAGAACTGCACAAAACAAGTTCACTGTAAACTGAGCAGGAGTTGGTGCTGTTTTTAGTTAAAAGGAACTGGTAAATGTTTGTTTGTCCCAAGAGCTTTAAATGCTTCTTAGAGAGCAACTGTTTGCTGTACTCCTAGGATTATTTGGGAGGAGAGAATAAGTGGGAACACTGCCTTTCTGCTGCTAAAGACATATCCCTGGCAAACCCCCTGCCACTAGGTTGATAATAATTCATAATTCCGAGCCAGCAGGTTAAAGATCCAGGCAATCAAACCAACCATGGGAGAACATTTTGCAGATTTTGTTCGAATTTAATGTCATCCCGTATACAAGTGGACCCTCATATAACAAATAGTTTGTATAACATAAAATCTGTACAACATAAAAAGTTCCAGAGATAGGGGAAATTTGCTTAACAGAATCTTCTATGGGGTGAATCCGTACAACATAAAGAATGGTCACGATTAGTATTTTCAATGCATTCCTATGGGAAATTTGCATAAAGCAAAATTTGGTTAACATAATTTCATTTGGAACTAATTCATTCCTTTATACAAGGTACCACAGTACAAATATTTTGATTCCACATAAGGACACAAGTGCTTTTGGCAGTGGAATGGTACACCGAGATGTCAGCATCTGCTTAGGGTTGCGCTGTTATTAATTCCCCACAGCAAGTATGGATCTCTTAGAATGGTGTCACCCTGAAGGCTACTGGATTCAATTGGTTTCCAGGATGCCCTAGGCCTAGGGGGATTTCCAGCAGATCCGGGTGACGCTGCTCGTGGAGCCTAGATCACCAATTGGTATTCAGAAGTGACCCAAGCAGTTGATCTGATTTTTCCCAATCACCCAGTTTTGCTGCTGAGTCCAGCCCTCTCCGTGGCTCACGAATGAGCTACTTGTAATCAAGCAAGCAAGGACAAATCTGGAGAGCAAATGGAGGAAGGTCCCCTTGGAATGAAATTTTGCTGTTGTCAAGCATATATCCAGAAAATATTGCCATGCTGTAAAAGCTACAAAAAGGGGGGTTATAATTTTATAATCTAAGAACTCCAGAGCTGGACCGGACCCTATGGATCATCAAATCCAGCCCCTGTCAAGGAGGCAGAGCAGAAAACCAAACTCTCAACCTCTGGCTCTGCAGCCAGGCGCCTCAGCCACTGAACGATCCAGCAGTCTATAATTGTGTGAAGCATCAAACCAACTAGTGGAACTTTTTTCAGCTTGTCCACAACCTCAGTAAAGCAAAAGCAAAAGCAAAGTGTTCTGCTTATACACTACCCCATACAACTTCATGTAGTCTCTGGGCGGTTTATAGTTTTTAATTACAGTATGCAGGCTACCCATTGCCCCCACCCCCCAGCTAGCTGGGTACTCATTTTACCGACCCCGAAAAGGATGGAAGGCTGAGTCAACCTTGAGCTGGCTACCTGGGATTGAACCTGCAAGTACAGGCATTTAACCACTGCACCACTGGATAGCTATGAGTGCTTCAGCTAATTGCTGTTAACAGGCAGCTCACATTGAAAACATCTGATGGGAGCTTGAGTCTTTTTCTAGCCCAATAGATCTGAGTGCACCACCAAGTCATAATCAGTTTCAAATGTTTTATATTACACCTTACAAAGCCACCACTTCTCTGGTGTGTGGGTGTGGGTGTGTGGGAGTCCCTTTACAACAGTTAAAATCTTCCAAGTCCAGAATGTTTAAATAGGCCATGCCTATCAACAATGTTTCATTCCAGGAAGGATTTGTTTCTTCCTGTTTAGAAGAAACTTCTGTACATCCTGTTCCCAACAGCTGCAGATGACCTAAATAAGTATATAGTTATTAAAAATCAGTTTATGGGCAAATTGACCAAGGTGGTGGTGGCCGATTAGCATCAAGTGTTCTTGAATGAGGCCAACAGTCTAATTTCAATCTGATTTTATGCTGTCACTAATTACTAAGATTGTGAAGAGCTCCATAAGGATCTCTCCAAACTGGGGGAAAGGGCTGCAAAATGGCAAATGCATTTCAATGTAGGAAAATGTAAAGTAATGCATATTGGGGCAAAAAAAATCAAAACTTTATCTATCAACTCATGGGCTCAGAGCTATCCGTAATCGATCAGGAAAGAGATCTTGGAGTGCTGGTAGACAGCTCAATGAAAGTATCTACCCAGTGTGTGGCAGTGGTGAAGAAGGCCAATTCCATGCTAGGGATCATCAAAAACGGAATTGAAAATAAAACAGCCAACATTATAATGCCATTATACAAAACAATAGTAAGGCCATAGCTGGAGTATTGCATACCGTTCTGGCCACCACATCTCAAAAAAGACATAGTGGAACAGGCAAAGGTGCAGAAGAAAGCGACTAAAATAATTACTGGGCTGGGGCACCTCCCTTATGAGGAAAGGCTAAAACATTTGGGGCTCTTTAGTCTGGAAAAAAGGCGCCTGAGGGGGATATGATTGAGATGTACCAAATAATGCAGGGCATGAGTAAAGTGGATAGAGGGACACTCTTCTCCCTCTGAGTTTTTTTTAAAGATTTCTTCATGTCAGGGGCCATGTATGGTCTCCCTAGAGTTGCCACTAAGCTCAGAGAGTAGTGGGAAGCCTGAGGGTGACAAGACATTCTAGCCCAGTGAAGGCGAACCTTCGGCACTCCAGATGTTTTGGACCACAACTCCCATAGTCCTTTGTCATTGGCAATAAAGGCTTGGAATTCTGAGAGTTGTGGTTCAAAACATCTGGAAGGTTTACCATCACTGTTCTAGCCCATAGTAACCCCTCCTACCCACTCAGCTAAGAATTGTTCTGGAGAACTTGAATGCTTACTCTAGTGCAGGCATATCCAAACACTCCAACACTCCCACGATCCTTTGTCATTGGCAATCTGAGCTTAGAATTCTTGGAGTTGTGGTCCAAAACACCAGGAGGGCCGAAGTTTGGACATGCCTGCTCTAGTGATTCTAGTTTCATCCTGAAAGTGGTATGGTCCTAAATCCAGTCTCAGTTACAGTAAACCAGTTGCACTGATTGCAAAATGGGATTTTGGCACTCGTGGTTTCATCCCATGCTTGGTTAACCTTCTGTTACATGGGGAGAAGCTAGAAGAAAGGTGAGGAAAGCCAAATCCATTTTGGTGCTAAATAGAGCCTTGCTTTTCTATGTTTCCTCCTGCCTGGAAGGATTGGCTGCAGATAGTAGATGCTCTTAGGATAGTAAGTTCATGCCCTTTCAGCTGCAAACCCCAAGAAGCAGCATCTCACCCTTGTAGCAGATTTTTTTTTAATGCCGGAAGTCAAAGCCCCACCCATCCTTCCTTAATTACCCCTGGGTTTAGACCACAAATCTGATTATGGCTGGATTTGCCCACCTTATATGAACCAATGTAGCTAATTGTAATTTGGGAGGATTTTGGTTTTTATTGTAAAGCAATTTTTTTTTTAGAAAAACTGTAAAGATACCGTGTGTCATATAAAAAAAAAAGGAAATGCAACTTGAGAATATGATAATTATTTCCCTGTTGTTTTGATACTTTGTTGAGGGTTCTTGTTACTTGTTACTTAAATGGTTCCTCGACACCCTCCTCCCACAACTTGTATTCCAGAAAGAAAGAACATAAAATGATTGTAAAAGGGGCCATTTGGAGACCTAGCACAGGTATTGCTATTCAACAGAATGATAAACACATCCTAAGATTCTACCTTTGGGGTGAAAAGGAACACCGCAGCTTCTATTTTCTTGCCTTTCTATTGGCTGAATCACTTTCTAGTCTTTGATGTCTCAGTTTTCTGTGCAGCATCTTAATTTTCAAAATGCCAGAGGGAACTCAGCCTTGTGTTCAGCCATGCAAAGATAAAATCTCTGTTAGGAAATGTGAAAGAAATAATTCACTCCTTTCCCCCCTTTCCGTAAAGATATTCTTATCCCCTGCTGGCAAATGGACCGATAATTAAATGAGATCTCCCAAAGAACATTGACACAGAATAAGGTTTAGGAAGAAAAGAAGGTGCACCTGAAATGAGGTGAAAGGTGTGATTTGTCACGGGCAGAGTTGGAGGAGCAGTCCTGGTCCTAATCTTGCATTTTTAAGTTTATTTTTTAACTTACTAACTTATCAACTTTTATGCTAGACCACCTTATCACAGTTTGCTTTTTTTTTTTTTTTTGCAACCTCATAGGCTGCCTCTAGTTGGCACGCTTGGGCAGGGTCTTTCTGAGCTGGGCTGGAGTGATGATCAATCTATTCATCAGTAAGCAATCATTCTTTCCCTGATTTCAAGTAGAGCTCAGATGAGCCCCCCCCCCCCGCCTTCCCCATCTCTGTTGTCTGTTGAAGTTACCGAGTCTGTTGCTCAAGCAGGCATGTTTGTTCACTGTAATTAAATCTTTTATTCTTCCTCTAATGTTTCAAAGTGAGTTATTGAGACTGTAAATGCCAGATGATGAAAAAAGGGGCTGGACTGATAAAAGGAATTTGAATCGAATTCTTCTCTGTGAATCTCTGGACCTCTGCTGCGAGAGGAATTTAATTAAAATTCAAAACTCCAACAATCACTGATTCTTAGCATTAGGTCATCTCAGCACTGAAAAAAAAAAAGAAATATCAAATTACGTTGGATTCTTCTGTATATAATCTCTTCGCTTTTCTTGAGCTACATCCACTTCTTTATATAACCTCACACAAAATTCCTCAACAATTTTCTTTATCTCCTCCAATTTTGTGGCCGTCTCTCCATTTTCTTTTCAAACTCACTATTATGTTCTTGTCTTTCTCCCTTTTCAATTTGTGCACCAACCACTTTCCTACTTTATTTGCATTTTCAAAATATGATTGTTTAACAAATCTCAATTTATTTGCCATATCTTCTGCCACTAGTATATTTATTTTGTGTTGTATAAGTTGAAATTCTTGTTTCAGCTGTTCAGTTGTAACATTTTGTTTTAATTGAGACTCTGTCCTCTTTAATTCTGTTTCTAAGACTGCATATCTTTTATTTCTTCTTCTCCTTTCTATTGCTGATATTTTAATAGCTAGCCCTCGAAAATAACATATCAGGTTTTCTAGAACACAACAAGAAGGATTAAACCAACCTTATTCAACACAAGAAGTGTTAGAAGCAATTAGGAAGCAGAAAAAATGAAATCGCCAGGAAGTGATGGGATTTTAATAGAATATTATAAAGAATTAGAAGATATTATAGTAGAACCATTAAAAAAATGATGAATGAAATTCATGAAGAGAAAAAAATCCCAAATTCATGGAAGGAGGCATTAATCACAATTATTCATAAAGAAGGGACAGACCCAGAAGATATACAAAATTATAGACCAATTTCTCTTCTGAATACCGATTATAAAATTTTTGCAACAATTTTAGCAACGAGACTGAAGAGAGTTTTGGCAGAGGTGATCCATAAAGATCAAATGGGTTTTCTTCCAAAGAGATATCTACACTCTAATGTAAGAAATATTATTAACTATTTAGAGTATTATGAAGCACATCCAGGAAGACAAGCGGCTTTAAGTTTTATAGATGCAGAAAAAGCTTTTGATAACGTGAACTGGTCTTTTTAAGAGCACAGATGGAAGAGATGGAGATGGGGCAGAGGTTTGTAGAAACAGTCAAAGCTATATATGTAGGACAAACAGCAAAAATTAAAATCAATGGAGAGTGCACATCCAAAATTGATATTCAAAAAGGCACAAGGCCAGGGTGTCCATTTTCCCGGCTTCTCTTCTTGATGGTAATAGAATTGCTGATTCATCAAGTGAGGATTTCAGAGGAAATCAAAGGTCTTAGTGTAAGAGGAGAAACATACAAGATTCAAGTGTTTGCGGACAACCTACTTATAGTTGTAGAAAACCCACTAATTTCTTCAGAAAGTTTGATGAAGGAACGTAAAGAATTTGGAGAAGTAGCTGGTTTAAAAGTTAATCAGAAAAAAAAAACTATGATACTAACTAAAAACATGAGAGAACAGGAGATTGGAGAGCTATTAGAGATTACAAAGTAACAAGAAGCAAAAAAGTAAAATACTTAGGCATAATTATATCAAAAAAGACTTGTAATTTGATGAAAGACGATTATTTAAGAGTAAAGGAAGAGATTAAAAAGGATTTGGAAAAGTGGAAACATCTTCAGTTATCACTGCTAGGAAGAATAGCAACAATTAAAATGAACATTCTCCCTAAATTATTATTCCTGTTCCAAACAATTCCAATAGTATTAAAACAATCAATATTCCAGGATTTAGAGAAATGTATCTCCAAGTTTATATGGCAGGGCAAGAGACCGAGGATAAAGCGGAAATCTTTACAAGATCATAAATCAAGAGGAGGAATGGGGCTCCCAAACCTATTATTATACTATAGAGCGGCATCCCTGACATGGATTAAAGAGTGGATTACACTTGAAAATACAAGATTGTTAAAGTTAGGACATGATCTGAAATGAGGATGGCATGGTTTCTTATGGTATAATAGAGTAGAGGACTTTAAACAATTCAATAACCACATAATAAGGAAAGCTTTGTTATGGTCATGGAGTAAAATAAAGAAACAGATGTATATGAAAATCCCCTCGTGGGTGACACCAATAGAAGCATTAACTCTTCCACCTTTCAGAGATGACAAGAATATTTTGAGGTATCAAGATCTTTTAAAATTGGATGGAACTTTAAAATCACAACAAGAATTGGAGATGCAGGGAATGGAGATGAACTGGTGGACGAGATCTCAGTTAATATCTAGATATGCAAATGATAATCAACAAGGTTTTTATTTAGAAAATACACCCTTCGACAGAATTCTTATAGAAACAAAAGAAAAACATATTAAATGCTTATATAATTTTTTACTCGACTTTGATACTCAGGAAGAGACAGTGAAGGAATGTATGGTTAAATGGGCACAAAATATAGGTCACAATATTGAGTTTGAAAAATGGGGAAAAAATATGGAAAAGAAACCTGAAGTTAACCAAGTTGGTTCCCTTTAAGGAAAAATATATAAATTATTTTATAGGTGGTATATGACCCTGGTCAAGTTGGCAAAAATGAATGTTCAAATCTCAAATTTATGTTGGAAATGTAAACAGAAGGAGGGCTCATTTTATCATATGTGGTGGTTATGTAAAAAAATGAGATTATTTTGGGTGTTAGTTAAACAAATGGTAGAAGGTGTTCTAGAGATATGTCTTGAATTTAAACCAGATATTTTCTTATTGAATATGTTGCCTGAATCACTAGAACAAGGAAAAACATATGTGGCTATTCATATGATAACCACAGCAAGATTAGTCTTTGCCAGATACTGGAAGGAACCTGGAATACCATCTGAACAGGGATTCATGTTTAAAATTTTAGAAACAATAGAGATGGATAAATTATCAGAATGCTTAGATAGTTCTAGGAAGAATAATCACCATAAAGTCTGGGAAAAATACTATGTATGGATGAAGACGAGAGAAAATAATAACAAAAGCTAGAGAACTAAGAAAAAGCATTATTGTACATACTTCATGATAAACATGAGTCAGTTTAGATGTGTAGAAATATTTAAACTAGTGGCAATTAGATATAGGTGACTACCAACTCACACCTCTCTGTATTTTGTACCCCCCTTGTTTATGTCTCCCTATACCCTTTCCCCAATTTGTCTGTATCACAAATAATAAAACATGAAAAAAAGAAAAACAATTACGTTGGATTGAGGACCTGTGTGGACGCGGACACTGAAACCATCAGTGTCTTCATGTGATGACCGAAGCAGAATGCGACCATTTAAAAAAAACTGCAAAAAAGGAAGAAGGCACAGCAGAGCGAAACTGCACCATTTCAGATCTCCATTGGAGTGGCAAACTAACATCCAGAGAATAATATTGTAATACTGTATAATGTCTTCTGGATACATAAGCCCCCTGTTTCCAGAAAGTGGAAAGCAGGCAAGCTCCAGACTGGTGGCAAAGCTCTCTTGCCTGCTATAATTAATAAGATAAAAGCACAACAAATAGAAGTTTAACTGGAGCATCCACAAGAAGAAAGTTTATACTGCAGCTTTCCGAAATGGATTTTCATTGCAGTTAAATTTTAACTTTGGGACTTGAAGAAGCTGTAGATGCTGATAATATTAGTCTACAGAGACAGGAGGTGGTTAGAATGGTAGAATTCAGGTTGGATTTGATTTAAATCAAATTGATTAAAATCAGAATTAAAATATAAAAAGTTTTTATTATTTCAATAAAATAAAACTTTTAAAATTTAAATTGTGATGTAGATCAATTGGTTTTTGTTTAAAAAATCACAGATTTTTATCTATGCTGGTAGAATTTCTGCCCTTCTCCTAACTAAACCACAACAGTGTGGTGCAGTGGTTACAATATGGTTCTGATTGAATTCTGGGAGTTGTAATCCATGACAAAAACTCGGTGCACCTCTAGTTTGAATCCTCACTTATCCATGTCTTCAGGTCAGAGATGGCACTCAGTGCAATCAGAATTTTTCTCCTGCTATAAAATGGATGTCATGATGGACATCCCCACGGCAGGATGGAAGCTGCTTATCTCTTCTCTAGAGATTGCGAAGACACACTTTGAAAAATGGATTCGTGGCAGCCATTTTCACTTTTGCAATAGCCGTCCCTTTCTCTTGAACATTTTGCTTGAAAGGTTCTTTTATCAGTTTATTTTTATTGTTTTATTGATTTCTGTTTGTATTTGTTTTACTGTATTTGTTGAGTACCATGCAGAGTGACCTCATAGCCAGATGGGATTGTGTGTGTGTGTGTGTGTGTGTGTGTGTGTGTGTGTTGGGTCTGGTCTCTGGGTATCTGAATTTTGTTGTATATGTATACTGTACTACTACTACTACTACTACTACTACTACTACTACTACTACTACTACTACTACTACTA
>JAHTLZ010000016.1:39753210-39788128 GCA_023846285.1 Phrynocephalus versicolor
ACACACACACACACACACACACACACACACACACACACACACACACAAAGAATACCCACGAAGCATGTGATTTTGAAAGAACAAGATAACAGGACTTTAAACAGAAGTTGTTCTCATTCCAGTGTTTGGAAGTAAGTAGTTACTAGTGAATGGTTAATTGTAATTAATTCCTTTTTCCAGTAACACAAGTATAACTAACTGTGCATTGTGGCTGCAACTTAAGAAGCACAAGTCCCAGTCCATTTGCAATGTGAGTTTTAAAGTTACTTTTAAAATCTCTCTCTCTCTCTCTCTCTCTCTCTCTCTCTCTCTCTCTCTCTCTGTGTGTGTGTGGTTGGCTCCACAAATTCAGTGGAGGAATGCACCACAACTGGAGTGTTGTCTTGTGCTGCTGCCTTGTGGTTTGTGGTGACAATGAAGGCGATGACTGTGTTTTGGACTACTGAAAAACCCAGGACAACCACTGTCAATCTCAGTCTATAGTACTCAGCTAGCAGGGAATTTATTATATGCACCTCTTTTAGTGTTATTTAGCTCTTGCTTTGAAGGGCTCATTTCAGGGAAAAAGGAAACAATAACAGCTTTCCCCCACACAACCTAGTTCAAGCTGCTGCAGATGCCATCTGCATGACACCTCCCTGGTATGTGTACTTCATTTTCAAAGTAAAGTTTTTTTTAAAAAAAAGTACACTTGAAATCATGTATGGCAAATTTCTTGGCTATGATGGTTTTGGAACAAAAGACTGAATTATCTGCATGTGCTATGTTGATATTGCACCTTATCCTTGTTAAATTTTGCAGAACTTACCTAAAAGTATTTTTTAGTCACAAATTCATAAATGTCACAAATTCATAATGATTGATTTGCTTTGTCTCATGTGAGAAGTCACAGTTTTTGCACACAAGGACTGTGGAAACAAAGGCTTATTAAGGTGCTGTCTGTATACCTCATAAATCGTTTCCCCCATATTCTTCTGGTATGCAATGTCACTATATCCTACTCTTGTTTCTCAGTTGAAGCTCACTACTTGGGGATTCACACGTATCCACTGCGCCAGTCTGTGTTTCTTTCTGCCATCCATTCACCTGTTCACAGTAGCTAACATTCAAGATATAGCCAATCCCAACAAAGATCCCTAACCTCTGTTCTGTGTTGTTGACTGTGCCTGCTTTCTTAAGCTGGCTTAGCAAAATGGATATCACAGCTAAAAATAAGCTTGGTATCAGTGAAAGAAAAGAAAAATGTTATTTCATCTTATTCCACTTTTTATTTTTTTTTTTTTTTTTTTTTGCATTGTGGGAAATGCTACAGAAGAACTGCAGAGAAGTGAAGTGATGCCACAAGATTCACAAATGTAGTTGTCATCCATTACCATTTGGGAGGATTTTCCCACAAAGTGGAAAGCAGCACCCACTGAAGAGTAAAAGCAACAAGCTAATCCAACAGCTAAGGATGAAACCTAGGACAAACATATTTCACATGCTACATGGCGGTGACAAAACATTCAAAAGTTGAAACACCAAGCAAAACTCAAATTCAACTCTTCTAAGGGGGACAGCACCAACAATTCTAGCTGAGTCAAGCTGCCTTCAGTCTTCCTCCTTCTCACAGAATACTGAGGATAAAAGTCATTGTGACAAAAAAAGGTGTGCACTGAACTTTGGATTTCATTAAATCTCTCTTGAAAAGGATGCTCTCCTTCCCCACCCCACCCCCTTTTACCAACACAGTACATTTGACCTCTGCCAGATTCCAGGTGACAAGATTGATCCATTGCTAGTGATTTGAGAAAGGTTCCTGCATTTTTGACGTGATAGTTTGCTGCCCATCTGAGACGCCTGATAAGTCCATGTCAAAGCCACTTTTTCCCTTTGGCTGCTTCATATTGACCTGATCTAAACAGGCTAAGCAGCCCCGCTGGATGCTGAACGTAGAGCTTGCGGATAAGAAGTGGTCTTCCTCTTCCTTGCCAAGTGATGGGTCTCCCTCTCCATTGTGTTAAGACATGTGAACACTGCACCTCCTCCTGCTTCCATAAAGTCCATTAGAGTTCACCATCTCCCTCTCTTGGGAGGCTCCTAGTGCAACCCTCTGCGCATGGCTTCTGGTGAATGACCCTCCTGGCAGAAGGGCAGTGGAGTGCCCAGCACCTCAAAGTTCCAGCCCCTGAAGTACATCCTTTTGGTCATTCATATATTACAATCCTCCCCACCCCCAACCCCCAGTCTGTTAACCAAAAAATACAGTTGTTATCTTCTCTTGTTCCTGCTTTCGAAACCTGTGGTTGGAAATTTCTCTCCTGCTCACAGGATGCTTCCTATTGGATTCCCCGAAAGAGGCACATGGCAAAGATCATGGCAAAGAGCTGTGAAGGAATCAGAAGTGAGACATAACAGTCAGGTGTAGCACAAAGACTTAGCTGCTTACTTGGCCAAGTTACATTTCTGGACTACTCCAAACTCCACATTGGGTGAACACCTCCTCTAGGCCAACCAAAAAGGCACATAAATGTGTGCGTGTTTTTTTGTTTTTTTTGTTTTTGTTTTTACAAATAAGCATTACCTCCACTACCTCTTAAGACATACAGGAGTATGTGGCATTAAGATCAGACATTTCTCCCCACTTGGAAGAGAGCTTTACAGATACTCTGGATGGCCAAAAGGACAGATAGGTGAATCTTAGAGCCAGTCAAGCCAGAACTAGCTCTGGACTTTAAAATGGCGGAACTGAGGTTGGCCTACATTGGGCGCATCATGAGAAGGCAAGATTCTCTGGAAAAGACAATAATGTTGACAAAGTTGAAAGCTGCAGGAAAAGAGGAAGACCAACTATGAGATGCACTCAATAAAGTAAGCCACAGGCGAGAGTTCACAAGAGCTGAGAAGGGCTGCCGAGGACTGGACATTTTGGAGAACATTGAGTCAACATTAATTGGAGGCAAGCTAATGGCCTAACCACCAAGTTTAGGTTTATATTCTTTGCATGTTATTTTTGTCATTATTTTACATTTTGCAGCCACGCTCATGCGAATTTCATCTTGTAGAGTCTATGCATGGATAAAGATCGTGGGACTGTTCAACTTAACTCTTGATTCAAATCTAGTTCTATCCTGGGCACAATTCCTTTCCATCAAATATACTGGCATGGACATCTGGACTGGGAAAAATCTATGCAGGTACCAAGAAATTGGCAATTGCTGCACAATCTGTTTGAAGTGGGGGCATCAGCATAATCCTAATAACCCCTTTTCTCTCTAGAGATTCTCTGCATGGAGCAGGGCTCAAATTCTTGCAGCACTGTCTTTACCACTTTAAATTGAAGCAAAACAAGTTGGGGAGCCATGTAGCCATCATAAAAACCAAATACAAAACTATACTAAGTGATACCTTTAGGCTACTAGTAAAATAACAAAAAAGTTGCTACTGTTTCTTGGGCAATACCCCATGCCACATGGAGAGGGGGTGTGAATGAATGTACATGATCCATGTCACATTGTCTGAAGGACTGGGGCTGTAAACACAACCCATAACTTCAGATGCAGCTTCACAACAACTCTGCTCTGGGCCTCAACTAAGAAACTACCTGGCATATCCATCTTGCCAAGAAATTTATCCCTAAGAACTTGTTGTTTTTCAGTTGTTCAGTCATGTCCGACTCTTCATGACCCTATGGACCACTGCTCACCAGGCCTTCCTGTCCTCCACTGCCTCCCAGAGTTTGGTCAAATCTATATTTGTTGCATCAATGACACCATCCAACCATCTCATTCTCTGCCATCCCCTTTTCCTTTTGCCTTCAATCTTTCCCAACATCAGGGACTTTCCCAAGGACTCCTCTCTCCTTGTGAGGTGGCCAAAGAACTGGGGCCTCAGCTTCCTGTCAATTTCATCTTTTGCCATGCTTGAACTTTTGTTACAGCTCCGAGGAAGAGGGTGTTGCCTTAAATATATTAGCATGTTTTGTTATTTTACTAGTAGCCTAAAGGTATCATAGTCTGTTTTTGAAGTTACCACTTTAAGAGAGTCTATTGATGAGATACCATTAAACACCACTGAACAGTATGCCACACTTTCACCAATGACTACTGAATTTTTTTAAAAAAAATATCAGGTTTGTTGTTGTCAAAACTCCAATTCAAGTGCAAGTCAATGAATTCCTTCCAGCTGCATAATCAAAAATGCAATGGATCTGTTGCTTAACAGCAGAGGGCAGTGCAGGATAGGATGTGCTTCCACATTAACAGTCTCCCATCTGGTGAGGTCTGTGAAGAGGCTTAAGTGAATCAATAAATACTGTACCTCGATGGCTAAAACACCAATGGCAAGAGCTCCTGCCAGGTACACGTACGTCTCAAAGGAGTTAAGAATCACAGTGTAGCATCCCTGGAAGGGAAGAAACCACCATGAGGATAAATAACAATTTCATTCACAGTCAAAACGTTCTAAGGCAGTTGAAGTGAAGAGACCCAGAGACCCGGTCGTCTGTAGGGAGAGATTTTCAAGGGAAAGGACAGCCCATTCATAGGATCTGTTTGACATCACAACCCTTGGAGACACAGGATGGAACAGACAGCTCAGTGGCCCACAAGCTGCGGCAAGTCTACCAGGGACACTATGTCTCTTAAAACGGCCACAGTGCCGGAGGACTGGAGGATAGCAGATGTCACACCAATTTTTAAAAAAGGAAGGAAGGGCGACCCGGGAAACTACAGGCCAGTTAGCCTTACATCTGTCCCAGGTAAGATGGTGGAAAGCCTCATCCAAGAGAAAATCTTAAAACACATAGAAGAACAAACCTTGCTGAGAGAAAATCAGCATGGCTTCTGTAAGGGTAAATCTTGTCTGACAAACCTTTTAGAATTTTTTGAAAAGGTCAACAGGCACGTGGATTTGGGTGAACCGGTGGATATAGTCTATCTGGATTTTCAAAAGGCTTTTGACACAGTCCCTCACCAAAGGCTGCTGAGAAAATTGCACAGTCAGGGGATAAGAGGACAGGTCCTCTTATGGATTGAGAACTGGTTGAGATCCAGGAAACAAAGAGTAGGTGTCAATGGGAAATTTTCACAATGGAGAGAAGTGAAAAGCTGTGTGCCCCAGGGCTCTGTCCTGGGACCGGTGCTTTTCAATCTGTTCATAAATGACCTGGAGACAGGGATAAACAGTGAGGTGGCCAAGTTTGCAGATGACACAAAACTTTTCCGTGTGGTGAAAACCAGAGAAGATTGTGAAGAGCTCCAGAAGGATCTCTCCAAACTGGGGGAATGGGCTGAGAAATGGCAAATGCGTTTTAATGTAACCAAATGTAAAGTAATGCATATTGGGGCAAAAAATCCAAACTTCATCTATCAACTCATGGGCTCTGAGTTATCCGTGACAGATCAGGAAAGAGATCTTGGTGTGTTGGTGGACAGCTCCATGAAGGTGTCTCCCCAATGTGTGGCAGCAGTAAAGAAGGCCAATTCCATGCTAGGGATTATCAAAAAGGGGATTGAAAATAAAACAGCCAACATTATAATGCCATTATACAAAACAATAGTAAGGCCCCACCTGGAGTATTGTGTATAATTCTGGTCACCGCATCTAAAGAAAGACATAGTGGAACTGGAAAAGGTGCAGAAGAGAGCGACTAAAATGATTACTGGGCTGGGGCACCTCCCTTATGAAGAAAGGCTAAACCATTTGGGCCTCTTTAGTCTGGAAAAAAGGCGCTTGAGGGGGGATATGATTGAGACATACAAAATAATGCAGGGTATGAGTAAAGTGGATAGAGGGAAGCTCTTCTCTCTCTCCCAAAATACCAGAACTAGGGGACATACACTCAAATTGAGGGCTGGGAGAGTAAGAACTGACAAAAGAAAATATTTTTTCACCCAGCGCGTTGTAAGTCTATGGAACTCCCTGCCACAGGATGTGGTGATGGCATCTGGCCTGGATGCCTTCAAAAGGGGATTGGACAGATTCCTGAAGGAAAAGTCCATCACAGGTTACAAACCATGATGGAGAAACCAGGGTACTTCAAGGGCCAGATGCAGGGGAGTGGTATCAGGAGACAGATATCTAGTCTCATGCGCTCCCAAACGCATCTGGTGGGGCCACTGTGAGATACAGGAAGCTGGACTAGATGGGCCTTTGGCCTGATCCAGCATGGCTCTTCTTATGTTCTTATGTTCTTACGACACATTATTTTTGTTTGCAGTAAGTTCTAGACAGACACGGAGAACAATTCAGCATCAACTGCTATGTGTGCTTCTCAGATATAGTCCTTACGTAGGGGCTGCATCATCTCAGTTTCCCACTAGAAAGACACCAGATATCATGGAAGCCACTAGTGGGGGGGGGATCACTTTTCAGTTTTGTTGCTTTGTGTATTTGATATTAGTTTTCATTGTTGTTGTTAACCACCCGGAGTTCCCTTGGGAATATGGGTGGTATAAAATTTATAAACAAACAAACAAACAAACAAACAAAGTTATCTCTCAGGTTTTATGAGGCTTCTGTGTATCTAATATGCTTTGCTCCCTCCATCAGCTGTCATTACTAGTACAGGTAAAAGTTTCAGGTCTCTCTTGTCCTTACCTGCTGATTTTGATACATTTCCTTTCCTTGGAGACAGTCTTCTTTGCTGGTGATTGCTCCCTCACGGGACTGGAGCTCCCTTCGACAGCAAGCGTCAGGAACCACCTCCCGTGAATGCAGGAGACGGAAACGGGGGGCAGCTTCAAAATCTTCAGGACCATTGACACCACAGCAGCCAAACTACCATAAATGGAAGGAAATCAGATGGCTCTTATTATTTTCTAGAAGCACGGGAGAAACATGGAGTTCTTGGAAGAAAACACAACAATGAAGAAGGAGACCAACACATGTAGAGTGGATGGATTTGAAATGGACATGATTGTGGCAAGCTGTCTGTTTGCGGCAACTTTTCAAGTTGGAAATTTCATACAAAAGTCCATGTCCTTCCAAAATGTTTCAGCTTTTGTCTTTTTAAATAAGGATAACATGTTTCTAGTCTTTATAGCAGATGATAAGCCTAGAGTCACACCGGTCCACTGCTCAGGGGTCACATAGTCATATCAGAGGTTCTTGCTCTTCCTTGTGATTTAGAGACACACAATAATTGTGCAAAAGAAGCAAATATAGTCAGATTTATTCATTTCGCATGATTTATACCGATAAAAAACCTCATATTTTCTTAACACAGATTGTGGTACAGAACAGGGCTGCTGAACTCTCTATTTTATTACTTTTATTTAGATGGAACAACTTCAAGTAAGTGTGAGATAGAAAGAAAGACAATGAGGAGTGAACGTTAGACATAACCTTATAGTATCTAGTTGGTGTGATACCAGCAGTTAACAATACTTTTCAAGCAACAGCAATGTCTGCACAAGTTTTTGTCTACCCGACAGCCCCCCACCAAATCCCTAAGTGTTAATATCACATATGATTTAAACAAACAGAGTAAGGCTTTGGCACCTAGATCTTCCCTGTTCTGATACACCCCTGGCATCAAAAACTGAAATGAAGGGAAGAACACAATCAAACATTCTACCATTTTTAAGGGATCATGAATAGTTAGAAATGAACCTTTTCAATGACTGCCTGGGGAAATATTAAAGTTACTCTGTCTTCTTCCTTAATTAATGCTAAATTGAAAGCCATGAGAATCAGTTGTGTAATTGTTCGATTTCTGTGTGCATATTCCTAGTGGAGTGGGAGGAAGGTTCTCTGTGCTTCATTCAGTAACCCAACTAGTTTCTAGATTTCCCCATGCAACCCAAATAAGGAAAACAGAGTCACCAAAGAGCTAGAGGATTCTGGGGGTTGTATTCCAAATATTATGTTTTTCAAAGTTCTGAACAGGCTTTACAAGTTTGGGGGATTGTGCGGTCTTCTTCTGGGGGAAGCTCCATCTAGCTCACTACCATTTATTTTATTTATTTATTTTAGAGTATCTTTACCCCGCCTTTCTCCTTTGATATGTAGAAGACAACTGAAGATGTGGCTCTTTAAGGAGGCTTTCTACCCCAATCCTCTGATCACGCATCTTTTATTTTTCTGAACACCTTTTTCATTTTTTGTTTTTTGTTATTTGCAAAATGCTTTTGTGTTTTTATCCTTATGTTTGGTTTTGAATTACATATACGGTTACCACTCAGAGTAGTACCCTGGTGGGAAATAAATAAATAAATAAATAAATAAAAGTGAACAAATGTGGGGAAAGGCACATATGTCAACAGTATAAGGCAAGATACGAGTTGTGAAATTCTCGGGATTCTGCTGGGAAGAAGAGAAGGTGGCACCTTAACACCTAAGTGGCTTTCTGTGAGCCCAGTTCTGATTGAAAGCAAGGAACATACCCTCCACATGCTGTATTTCCTAGCACAACTGAGAGGATTTCCGTGGCGCAGTGGTGTGGCCTTTGATGCTGGTGGTAGGAGTTGGCACATAAATAGCCAGGGGAATAACACACAACCTGCAACTTGCCTGTATCTTCCCTAAAGGTGACTACTGCTAGATAATTTGTTACATTCAGTGACAATTAATACATAGGTTAAGAACAGCCATGTCTAAGAAGACTGGGAAGACTGGTAGCTGTCTTGTGACCTTGCTTATGAACAAACACAGAAAAAGAAGAGTACTCGAATTCATAATATGTATGAAGATAAAGTCATCCTTTGTCTGACAGACAGACATTTCAGAACATTACACTGCCAAGTTTCTGTTGCTGATGTCTAGTACTTGGCTGCCCCACAACACAATTAAAAAAGGCTATTGAAAAAAACCCAGCAATAAAAACATATTTTGGGCATTGCAAGTTTACTATGCAGGCAATTGTGCATCCTGGAAACAGAAGTCATAAACGTTTGTCTGGTTGTTTTCATTAGTAAAGTATATTGTAGTGAATGGCCTATAGTAAAGAAATATTAAAATGGCTCTTGGCTAAGTCAGACTCCACTTGAGAAATTAATCTTTTATTCTACTGCCTGAAAATCCATCTAGGTCAATGGTTATGTTTGCTTCATGTATTTGTATATAATCTTTTATCTAGAATGGTTCCCAATGTGGTTTAAAAAGGCAGATCAGCAATAAAGTCTTAATTGATTTAAAAGGCAATATATAGTAAAATCCAGCAGTTAGAAGCAACTGATATAATAGGTAGAATATGGAAAGTTAGGATGTTTAAATTTTTAAAAGAGGTGTTTAATGCAAAAGAAACCCTAAATTCTTGCAAAAGACAATTCATATGATGTCCTTGTCTCCCTCACTAACGTGGTTCCCGTGCTGCAGAGTAGTTTATTCTATTTATGATAAAGGTTACCTGCCATTTTTCCAGTCTTAGCACACTAGGCAGTGAATTTAACAACAGAATCACAAAATCAGAATTGGAAGAGACTTCAAGGGCCAGGGCCATCCAGTCCAATCCCCTGCCATGCAGGAACCTCCATCCAAGTACTCCCAACAGATGGCCATCCAACCTCCACTTAAAAACTTCCCAAGAAAGAGACTCCACTACTCTCCAAGGCAGCATATTCCGCTGCAAGAAATTTAAAACATCCATAAAATAAAATGATATTATAGAGTGACAAGAGTAAATATCCACAGGATTGTTCCTGTTTTCGCTATTGGCTGGAATCCATCTGGAAAATTACACCAGTTTAACTCAATCTGTGTAAATTTCAGTTGCTTATTGTTGCAAGTTAAGAAGTCAATGCAGGTATTTTCTGTCTAGAGTTGTGCCATGCACCTGGTGCAAGACACCAACTGCCTATGTTGACTTCTCATTTTATCACATCACAACTGAGTTTATACTGATGGACTTAAACTAATGGACATTTGTTAGCAGGATTCTGGACCCTTATTCCATTTAGTCTGCTCTGCTAATTTCAGTTCTTCCATCAAAACAGTTTTTTTTAATTGCTTGATTTAAAAGTGGATCCTTCTTTTTTGTAATGAACAGTAGCATCTAGGGTATTATAAATTATAAAATAATACTTACTGTGATCATGACAGAATTCCAAGTAGAAGAAAAGACATCAGACTCATTGTTCCCTTGGTAGTGCTTTTTCAGCTCCTTAGTAAAGAACTCTCTGGTCAACTGCAACACAAAGCATGAAACAAAAGGGCAGTTAATTCACACCATTCCACACCATTCAGAAATATAGTGCCATGTTCGAGTTATTTCCACCTCTCGATGCCCTAAGCACATCAAATATTGCCTGATTTCAGAAGCTAAGCAGGGTCAGCCCTGGTTAGTACTTGGATGGGTGACCACCGGGGAATCAGGTGCGTGGAGTAGAAATGGGCAAACCACTCCAGTATTCCTGCCATGAAAATTCCATGGACATGGGGTCCCAATCAATCCAGCAGTAATCAATTGTTACTTTCCTGCCTTTTAAGGAGAGCCATGCCTCTCTGCTCAAGTGTCTTTCCCCCTCTTTTTCTATTTTGCTGACAGTTTCTGCAATCAGTCATTTAGTGCACTGTTAAGAGTGTAGTTTGCAGAAGTTGGTTGGAAGCAGGCTGTGACTTTGTTGTGGTCTATGACTGCAAACAGCCAATGTTGTACAGAATGCTATTTTTAATAATCTATTCAGCTATGAGTAAATGAAGCTTTCTATTTCTCTCTCTCTATGCGTGTCTTCTCAGTGCCTCAGAATGAGTAATTCAGACTGCCGTTGAGAGTTGATAGGACAATAAGGGGTGGCCTTCTCTGGGGGACTTGAAGTTAATTCTGCTCTACAAGTCTCTGAACAGTCTCTGCTGTTCAGCTACAGGCTGTTAACCAAAATTCAAACTGTGCAGCATGGCAAGCAGTGCATATACATGCAGGACACCATATCAGCCCATGGTAGATTTATTTTACAAAATGCTTCTCAGCAAACATTCCTGAGTGTAATCTCAGTTTGGGCTGAGAAACACCTTGGAATGAAATGCTAAGAATTCTGAAACAAGTTCAGAGGAGGGCAACAAGTATGTTCAGGGACAGGAAACCAAGCCTTATGAGGAAAGATGGAAAGAATTGGGCATATTTAGCCTTCAGAAAAAGAAGACTATAGGAAGATATGGCAGCATTCTTCACATTCTTGAAAGGCTGTCAGAGAAAAGAGGGGTAGGATCTATTCTCAATCATCCCAGAGTTCAGGACAGGCTCAAGTTACAGGAAGACAGATTTTGATTAAATTGCAGAGGGGAAAGTCCTAACTGTTAGAGCAATACAGCATTGGAACCAAATTAACTTGGGAAATGTGAATGATCCAGTGCTGGAGGCAAGCAAGAGAAAATTTGGCAGTCGTCTCTCACAATAGTTCCCTATATTTTTTCACTTGTGTAAACCCTGTAGACCATTTCCATAAAATATATCCTGTATATTAGGAAAATGTTTGTAATTAATACAGCTGGACTCATAGGACTGATTGAAGTGCCTGCTTATATTTTTCCCTAATCTATTAGAAAAAGTAAATGTAGTTAGTCAGGCAGTTAGAGTGCTGTTACAGTGTAATCTGTAGGTCTGCAAAACTCGTTTTTTGGTGAAGTGGAGAGCGAACCTTGAGCCTGTGAGGGGCACATTGCTGAGGATGCATGGTGAAGTGGCATGTTTGCAACACACTAGTTAGGAAGGGACTCTCCAACATTCACCAAAAATATGAAGTGAGGAAATGAGTATTCTCTGAAGGTTAAATGATTTAGAAAACCTACTCCATCACTTGTAACATTCAATTGATTTCACAACTTACTTTACCTTCTTGACCCATGTGCCTTTTCCCACCTTTGTTCAATTATGTATTGATGTATCTATTTTGCATGCGCCTAAACAAGATCTGTGCATTTCAAAAAAATATTAATCAAAGATTGATCCACTTGCAAGAACCTAAATGAAAGTATTTCAAAATGTATTATAAAAGAAAGGTTACAAGAGAGTATATTAGAAACCTGCAAATCTATAAACCTCTGGATCACCCATGGCATGTTTTAATAAAGGTGACCTCTCTGCCCACTGCCAGAACAATCTTTCCAGAGCTATCTTAGTCACATCAGGAGCGTAGCACAATACATTTCGACAAGTTTGTTGAAAAATACAAGACATTTCAATAACAGGCACATAGCTAAAAGTGATAAATAGGATCTACATGACCACTTCGAGTTAACATGTTCTCAGTAATTTGAAATGTGTTGCAAAAACACTGGGCATAATTTTCCCTTTTTAATTATTCCTTTTTAAAAATATATATATCTAAAATTAATGAACCTTCTGCAGACCTCACAGGCTTTGGAGATAACTTGTGAAAGCTGCACCACGAACCACCTCAACAGGAAAAGGCTATGCAGCCTTTTGGTGGAAATGCTTATTAGCCAGTCTGGATAGGAATGCTCCCAAGGGAAATAAACCTGGACCATTGGGGACCTCCAGGTTAGAAGGTGTCCTCACACATGCTCAAGCACTGTGTTTCCTTTCCCTTCTTTTGCATAATTTACCCAGCCAGGCAGCTGCCCAGACTTCTTTTTTTCCATTGATGTTTGTCTGCTTCCTAAGTGCAGACTTTGAAACTAATATTACAGTTGGTAATAGTCCCAGTTGGCTTCCTTTGACCAGCTCTGGAACAAAAGATTCATTTGAATATAAAGTGAAACCTTTATTTTGACAGCATGGTCCCAAAGGAAATGTTTGAGGTTTGTGTTTGCGATTTTTTTATTAGATCTGACCTGAAATAAAGCCCAATGCTGGGACTGCACTTATATGCCAGAAAAAGAACCTCCCATTAACTTTCATTAGTATAACATTCTGCTTTGTTCCAAATATCCGGACAATGATGGAAAACAGAGTTAAACAACCTAAGTTACCCCATTTTCAGCTTAAATTAAATCTAGCAAAAGCGAGCAGTCCAGAATCAGGTCTACTGAGTGAGGATTGTTCTGTTCTTTAAAGCTAGAGGAAGCCTGACAGAAAACACTGAGCAGGACATCAATATGTGGGTGACACAGCTCCATAGCTCTATGCATGCCTTATGTTCTGACTATAAGATGAACACTACAGCTGTTCCTCCTTCCCTCTCAACCTACTTATGTTCAAAGTGCAATGTAATTGCACTCGAGAAAAAGTTGAATTTACCATTTGATATTATAATTCATAGGAATGCACTAGACCAGTGGTTCTCAACATGTGGGTTTCCAGATGTTCCTGAACTGCAGCTCCCAGAAATCCTGGCCAGCTTAGATAGTAATGAAGACTTCTGGGAGTTGCAGTCCAGGAACATCTGGGGACCCACAGGTTGAGAACCACTGCACTAGACCTTCTTGCAAAGAATTCTAAGTGAAATTGCAAACCCTATGCTCCATGGGAAGGAACCATGGCAGTTAAGATATTATCAAGCTGCTACTGCTGTGTAGTTAAACTCTAGTGCAACATAATGCAGATAGACCAGTGCAGTGCAGTGTAATTTAGGCCAGGTACATATTTAATCCAGAGCAAATGGATACACTTCTGGCCAGTAAGGAGAGCAGTCTATTGTCTCCAACTGATTTTTTTTTTAAAACAAAGTATTCTGCTTTAAAAATACAGGTTCACACTCTGGGTGTGCGCACAGCTCAGCTTGGCTGCACATATGTTCTTAGTCAAGATTAAATCTTCAGACAGTGGTTTGAAACTGCTTTGAAACAATTCTCTTGATTTTCTTTCTTCATATCCAAGGGAACCTCTTCTCTACAATTTCAGTCACTTGAAACAGTCTCCTTGCCTGTCTGCTTCACTGACTATTTGTCTCATTTCAAATCTCTGCAGAGAACATCTCTCTTGTTATTCATAATTTCTTTCCCCTCTGCTATTAATTATTCAACTCTAACTATATTATTTAACCCCGTATAGTGCTATGAGAGTTTTGGATGTAAGATGCTGTATGAGATAAAGTGGTGCCACATCAGAAGGCAAACGGTAAGGTATGGATCAATTACTTTAGAGGGAGACAGGCTATGTAAAACATGAACCCTAATACCACTTAGCCAACCAAGAATCTATTAAGAAAATGCAAGAAAAATGCACCTATTAATTCAGAGCAACACTGATTATCTTCGTCTTTCTAGCCCCAGTGTTCAAAATGTGAACCGCTAAGAAGAAGATGGAACACGCAAAATGAAAAAATGAAAATGAGGAGGCAGGAACAAGTCAGAAATTAAACATTCATTCCATCAGCCGGCGGGTCCTGTTATCTTTAGGAAAGGGGTGTGCAAGATATCTTGATTGTTCCTGAACTGCTGCTAGCCTTCTGATAACTCTTAATCCATTCAATGAATCCTGGAATCACAGAAGAGTGGAAGTTGGAAGGGACCTATAAGGCCAACAAGTCCCACCCCCCACTCCATGCAGGAATACAAATCCAAGGATATCTGCCAGGTGGTTGTCCACATTTCTCTAGTTCTGGAGCACTCATCATCTCCCAAGGCAATTGGTTCCATGGCTATACTGCTCTAACAGTTAGTTGGTTTTTCCTGATATTCAATGGAAAGCTGGGTTTTAGAAACTTGAGCCCACTGTTGCATGCCCTGCACTCTGGGATGACTGGGAGCAGATCCTGCCCCTCCTCTATATGGGCAGCCCTTCAGATATTTGAAAAGTGCTATCATATGGCCCCTCACTCTTCTTTTCTCTTGGCTAAACATGCCCGGTTCTTTTAGCGAAGAAAGTAATAATAGAAGCAAGACCGTTTCTGTAAAATAAAGCACCCTCCCTTCCTTGTTCTCTCTCTTCTTCTTTTCTTTGGCTTATTACACAGTCTGTGGTTCCTGTGATCAGTTTTCGCCATCTTCTGAGAGTCCAAGAAATGACTTGCAACTAGTGCCATAGGGGGCTACAGATAGTAGTTCTTCAACATGGGTTTCCGCCCCAGTTTGGCTTTAGCAAAACTTTTTAAAGACTTTCCCAGTTTTAAATGTTATAAATATTTGTAACAGTAACTTTAAAGTTGCACAATAAATGAAGTATTTTATGTTACTAAAATGTGTTCTCCTAGTGTGGTGTAGTGGATAAAATGACTGACTAGGACCCTGAAGAACACGGTTCAAGCCACCACCACCCGGGAAATTCCCTGAGAGAATGAAGTGGGCTCCCCCTCCTTAATTGTCTAAATAAAATAAAATAAAATAAAATAAAATAAAATAAATTGAAAGTCCTTATAAGTCCATTCTGACCTGTCAGCACAAAACAGGCAAAGATATAAATTAAATTTAGGTTTGATATGTTTTTTTAAAAATCATTCTAACTTCTCCCACTGTTTATATTTTTATGACTTCTATATCTGGAAAAGAGAAGAAAAAGAAAAAATACACCACCACCACCACCAAACAAGCAAACAAAATAAAGCAAACTGCTTTTCTCCACTGGGTTCAGCATTTTTGGAAACTCTACATATCTACTCACCAGAATATATTTTGATTGGCTGCCCCAATAAATCCTGTCATTACTGCTTCATAACCATATATTTCTCTTACAAGGAAATGATTTAGGAAATCTATGTTGTTCAGTATCAATCCAAGGAAACAGTTTACATGACACGGGGACACTGAGCTGCTAATTAGGCACTGATGACATTTTATGCCATCTCACCTCAACTGCTTTTTTTTAGTCAAGTGTTGAACTCCAGATCACTGCTTTTGTGATGATAGTCAGTCATTACTGTAATTAGTACATGCTACAAAATTATTCTGCAACATGATTATGACATAGATTATACTTCAGCTTGTTCTGAACTGAACTGAGGAAGGGATAAAGGTTTGGTTGGAAATTTCACTATGAACATTTTGTATGAAAGAGCAAGAGCTGCCATAAAATGTTGTGGTACATCCTCAAGTAAGAAGACTTCTCCTTTATAGCCGTACTTGCTTTTCTTTAAATTATTCCATTTTATTTCCACCGCATCACTTTCCCATTTTCCTTTTCCAACTGGCATTCAGCATTTAGTGGCTACTGCTGTTTTAATCCCCTTTGGTTTGTTATGGATAAGGGTAGGGATGGGCAGTTAGCAGCGTGGAAATTACAGTGGAGCTTCCTCAAGCTCTCTCCTTGAAGCATCCCCGATTTGGAGAGGTTTGGGGTCCAGGGAACAGAGATATTGAGCTCCAAAGGGGCTGTGGGGGGTACTTAATTGAAGGAGGGTAGATTGGTGTACTGAGGGGAAGCTGTCAATTAACCCTATAGTTGGTAAAGCGCACTGAACAACTCTTTCCATTAAGCATCCCCACCTCCTTTGGAGTTTAATATCTCTGCCCCCAGAAAGCCTAACTTTTCCAAATTTCAAAGGGTCCCATAAAATCACTTGGGTAAATGAAGCCTGCCATTTGCATGCCTGGGATCAGTTATTTGAAGTTGAATAACTCAGCCACCTGAAACCCAACCCTCTCCAAATTTGGAAGGCTTAAAGGGGAGAGTCCAAGGAAGGTTCACACCAAATTTGGTGCCTATAGGACCCAGGGGAGTCATTTTACAGAGAAACGAGTTGGTTCACTTTCAATGAGAAAAAAACACGCAGATTCGTTTTGTTACTATCGAAACACTGCTTCCCCAGTTCATTTCCTTAATTTTGTTTCATTATGTAACGAACTGACAAATCAGCATTTCATTTTTTGCTTGGTTCCCATCCCTAAATAAGGGTTTTGGTGCTTTTGCAAATCACCAAATTCCTCCCAGTATCTTAATCTTAATCTCTCTCTCTCTCTCAATCTCCTCCCTCTTTCTCTCTCCCCCTCCCTTTCTTGGAGGTGGTGTTGGCACTCAGCACTTGCATTTGAATTGGAAGGAATGGCCTTAACGATGGCCACTTACAATGTTTTATTGTTTGGGAAATAACTCAGAATTACCCAATCAGTTGCCAAAAGTAACAGCCCTGCACACAGAGGGAGAAACCCCTATTAAAAATGGAGAGGGGTTATTTGATTAACAAAATGGGGAATGAAGTGATGACGACTGAAAGAGAAAATAAATAGTTTCCTGATGTAAAAAAAAGAAAAGAAAAAAGACAGAGCAAATGAAATGGTTACTGTCAGGATATAAATAGTTAGTATAACAAAAATAATCTAGACAGTTGAATGGTTTGAAGTATATGCACACTATCCAAAGGTTTGTGTTCGAAAGCTGGTACAGCTGAGAAACATTTTATTGGTTTTCTAATAGAATGCTTCTTCCTATTTCACAACTTGATTTTTTTTTTTAAAAAAAGGATAGATATTTGTCATAGAAAAAGAACCAGCCAAGACCACAATTTGCAGTGGATGGCTGTTATCCTTCTACACAGTAATATTAAAATAGATGGAAGGAAAAGAACATGCTTTGAGGTTTTTCCTGATGCCCCACATTGAGCAACAGAATATATGTACGGAAGTTTAATATGTTTTAACTTGTGATACTGACTCAAAGTGTTTTTATAACTGGTTAAAAGATTTAATGCCAAACCAGTCATTGGGAAGAAAATACTGCACTCAATTTTAAGAAAGCTTATGTTCTTCTTTTTTAAGAGAGGGTTGCACTCATATCCAAGTATGCAAGGAATGTGTGTGTGTCCTCCCTGGGCAGTAAAGGCATTACGTAACCCTAGTGGTACAGTGTCTGTTTTCCAGATCCTGAGGCTGGTGTATGAGCTGCATTCTCTCCTAGACAGCAATAACTTGGCCATGTTTATGCATTAACTGGCACATTCCAGACTTGACTACTGCAATGGTGTGATACACAGGCATGCTCTTGAAGACAGTCCAGAATCTGTAGTGGGGGAGGAGGGAGTACCTGCTGATTTTAATCGGGGCAGTGGGGATGAAGTGTGATGATATTTACAATGTCACAGCATCTATATCAAGGTGTTAGTTCTGGCCTTTTAAGTTTCACACATCCTAGCTCTTGAAGGAGAAGTCTGATTACACAACAACCTGTCCATGTGCTACAGTAATTTTTCAGACACCCCCCTTCATGTTGCCCAACAACTCAAGTCAACTGAGTGGTGATAGGATGCTTATAGGACTATGGTGCCCAAGTCATAATATTCTAACCCATGCAGATTCCTTTGGTGTACATAAGTGATGGCCTTTTTGTAGCTTAGTGCCATTTAAGGAGTTATGTGGTGCTTTTATTGCTACTTTAACTCTGTGAAAACTTATGCCCTTTTGTTATAACATCGGATGAACTAGCTTATATCCTGGAAGCCAGAAATAAGTTTTTTAAAGGACAATTTCTTGTCCAACTTCAAGGGCAGGCCCATGTATATCACCATTACATTTGTACAGCCTGGAACTAGTCAGATAACGCACAAACATGGCCATGTTTTCACTGTCCAGGACAGATCCTGATGGGCTCATGCATGGGGCTGAAAACAACAGAATGAAATTAAGAGATGCAAAGTTGGGGTGGGGTGGGGGGAACACCGAAAGCACACTTATAAGATTACCTGGCTCAGGAATACTTCATGCGTGAAGCATCCTGAAATTATTCTACATCTGAATATGGTGAACATCATGATGTGGCTCCAAACGCAGAAAATACAATTTACAGCTGCATTGCATTAACAGAAGTACAGTCTCCAAATCATGTGAAGTATTAGCTCCCTTCTATTTTGGATGAACAAGGCCACATTTTAAGTACTTTGCCCAGTTCAGAATACCACACTTTAAGGATTTAGGCAAAGTTGAACAAGATCAGATAAAGCCAACAAGGATGATGAGGGGCTGGAAACCATGGCATGGTTTACTCTTCCCTTCTTTCAGGGGAAGTTCTGAGATTGTGGAATTTTCCCAAAGCTGTGGGAATTATGTGTTAGACTAGAATGCAAATCAAACACTGCTTTTTAAAAGTTTGTACCTAAAGCAGTATGCTATAAAAGAGAAATGCCTGTCATTTCTGATTTTTGCTAAATGACTAAGTGTATCATACTATTTATTTATTTTATTTATTTATTGTTGCTTTTGTATACCGCTGGATCTTCCAAAAGGAACTCAGGGTGGTGAACAATAAAAACAATCAGGGAAGACAAGCATAAAAATAAGCATGAAACAATAAAAGTAGGGATGTACAATAACCCCCCACAACAGATGGCATTGGCGGGAGAAAGAAGAAAAATAAATAAATAGTAATAATTAACTAGAAAGGACGCCAAAAGCCTCCTTGAATAGGTGGGTTTTCAAGGCTTTCCTGAAGGCTGGCAGGGACAGTGCAAGGCGCAGCTCACTGGGAAGATGGTTCCACAACATGGGTCCCACCACAGAAAAGGCACGGCTGCGCGTACACCATTTCCACACCTCTCTGGCTGTGGCCACCCTCACTGAGCGCGCCTGCGCCAATCTTGTGGGTCTGGACCCAGTTGACCTCTGGGAGATACGCTCTGCCAGGTACTCTGGTCCCAAGCCGTGGAGGGTTTTGAAAATCAAAACCAGGACCTTGAACCTAATCCGGAGGACAACGGGTAGCCAGTGCAAGTAAGCCAGAACTGGGGTGATGTGCTCGAATCTACAAGCACCCACCCCCAGCCTGGCCGCCACATTCTGCCCCCGCTGGAGACTCCAGAGGAGGGTCAAGGGCATCCCCACGTAGAGGGCATTGCAATAGTCGATCCTCGAAATCACCAGGGCCTGCACGACTGTCCTCAGGGAGTACTCATCGAGGTACGGACTTATAACCTTGTAGCTTTAACGTAATGTTGTCTATTAAATGCTGTAAGATGTCCCTCAATTCCTTGTTCTCAAATACTTGAACATGTCTTAATTGTACTGGACTGTATATTACCCCTCATTACTGTAAGCTGCCTTGGGTCTTTTTCCAAGGAGAAAGGCAGGCTAAAAATATTCTTAAATAAATAAATAAATAAATAATTAAATAAATAAATAAATAAATAAATAAATCACTTTCTGGGTAGGTTGCAATCTAATTATGCAGGCTACACATAGCAATCCCCCCATCAGAGTTGATGATATTATTTATTTATTTATTTATTTATTTGTTAAATTTATATCCCGGCCATCTTCCAGGAAGGAACTCTGGGCGGCTTACAGTAAAACCAAATAAAACAAGACAGACCAAAATAGCAAAAAGGAAATGGGATAGCGGGCATGACCCAAGCGGAGATGTTGCAGGCAAAGAAAAAAAAAACCTAAGTAGAAAGGTCGCCAAACGCCTCCCTAAAAAGGTTAGTTTTCAGGGCCTTTTTGAAGGCAGGCAGGGACTCTGCTAGGCGCAGCTCACTGGGGAGATGGTTCCATAGTATGGGGCCCACCACAGAGAAAGCATGGTCACGCGTACGTGATTTCCGCGCCTCTCTGGGTGTGGCCACCCTCAGTGAGTGCGCCTGCACCAGTCTCGTGGATCTGGACCCAGTTGACCTCTGGGAGATATGCTCCACCAGGTACTCTGGTCCCAAGCCATGGAGGGCTTTGAAAATCAAAACCAGGACCTTGAACCTAATCCGGAGAACAACGGGTAGCCAGTGCAAGCGAGCCAGAACTGGGGTGATGTGATCGAATCGACGAGCACCCACCACCAGCCTGGCTGCCACATTCTGCACCCGCTGTAACCTCTGGAAAAGGGTCAAGGGCAACCCCACGTAGAGGGCATTGCAGTAGTCAATCCTCGAGATCACTAGGGCCTGCACAACTGTCGTCAGGGAGGACTAATCGAGGTACTGGTGGATCTGGGCGATCCCGCGGTGATGGATAAAAGTGGCCCTGGAAGCAGCCATTACCTGGGCTTCCAGGGAGAGGGCTGATTCCAGGACCACACCCAGATTCCTGGCCCTGTCCGTAGGCTGGAGGGAAACACCCCCCAGTCTAGGGAGGGGGCCACTGTACCCAGATGAGGGCGCCCCAAAGAACAGAACCTCCATCTTCTCCGGATTCCGCTTGAGCCGGTTATCTCTGGTCCATTCCAGAACCGCCTCCAGGCACAGATCAAGGGAGCGAACTGCCTCCCCTGCAGAAGATGAAAAGGCGAGATAGAGCTGCGTGTCATCAGCGTACTGATGACAGCGAACTCCAAATCTCCTGATGACATCCGCCAGTGGCCTCATATAAACGTTGAACAGCATGGGTGAGATTGCCAACCCCTGGGGCACCCCACAAGGGAGAGTCCAAGGAGCCGACAAGTCATCACCAAGCTGAACCCGCTGAGTCTGGCTGCCAAGGAAGGAACGGAGCCAGGACAAAGCCTGTCCCCCAATTCCCGCCTCGGCCAGCCGGACCAGCAGGTTACCATGGTCGACGGTATCAAAGGCAGCTGACAGATCAAGGAGCACCAGCAGGGAGGAACACCCCCTGTCAGCTCCCTGAGGAAGTCATCTTGCAGAGCGACCAGGGCAGTCTAAGTCCCGCGAAGAGGCCTGAAACGAGACTGGAAGAGATCCAGGATACGATTTTCCTCCAGATATGACTGGAGCCTGACAGCGGCCACCCTCTCGACAACCTTGCCCAGGATGGGAACAATGGCAATCGGACGATAGCTGGATAAATCATCTGACACCATGCCAAGCTTTTTCAGAGTGGGCTTCACAATGGTCTCCTTCAATCGGGAAGGGAAAAATCCCTCCCTGAAAGAGGCTGTGGCAATAGCTGAAACCCACTCAGGCATGTTCCCTTCGGCAGATTTGATAAGCTAATTCCGGCAAGGGTCAAAAGGAGTGGCCGCCAGCCGGCAGCAAGCCATAGCTCTGGAGGCCTCCGCAGGAAACACTGGCCCAAACTCAACCAGGAGGGGAGACCGGGGGGGGGGTGAGGCCCCAGGGACATCAGGGGATAGACTAGGGCAACCGGGGGGCAAGTCAGAGAGGATGGCCTCTATTTTAGATCTAAAATGATACTGATCCGGAGGTCTAATGGATTGATTCAGTATTAAGCAGCTTGCTATGTTCAAATGTTCCAGATTCATGCAAGCATCAGGGTGCATTCAAGATTGTGAGGGTGTGAAGATAGGATACTCTGTAGTGTTACATACTTGGAGTACAGGTTCTCTCTCTCTCTTAAAACAAAGTACAAGATGTGGGGCCTGATCCAGATTGGGTCATACGTGTTTCGGTGATAACAAGGCTTTAAGTCTTTGCACTTTTTTGCACTTCTAATCAGATTGGGTCTCCAGGTCAGCCAATTAGTATTATCAAAACAAAAACAAAAACACAATCTCTCTCTCTCTCTCTCTCAACAATACAAATGGCAGATGTTTGAATCCTGAGCTATGTCTCTCCATCCCCTGCCCTGGCAATTAAAAAAAACAGCTTCTTTCCTGTGAAGGAAACCTAACACTCAAGGGTAATGTCGACCTTAACCCTCCTCCTACCCCTTCTCTGCCTCTTACTACAACATTAACAATGCTATGCAAGAGTTCCAGTAGTGTTGTTAGAAAACATGTTCCCCTTGTATGAAAAGCAAAAAGAAAGAAAGAAAGAAAGAAAGAAAGAAAGAAAGAAAGAAAGAAAGAAAGAAAGAAAGAAAGAAAGAAAGAAGAGCTTGTGCAACCGAAACCTATAATACAGCAGGTTGTTCCCACTCTGTGTGAGGTCTTCTGCTCCCCCACCCCTATTCTTTAAGTAACTCGGGAAAACAAGAGCTGTATTGACCACACCATAAGAGACCCCCAGGAAGCTGCTGCTATTTGTAGAAAAATATATGTTACCGCTCAGACACAACTAAGCTCTCTCCCTTATCCCTGCTATTTGGAATGGGGCATCTAACTGTTTACAAAGCACAGTTCTTTCCCTTCTTCTCAATGCTGGGGACCACCTGGTGGCAAAGAGACATTCTTCCATTTTAACCTTTGGGCAGATAGAGCTGTTTTACTATTGACTTTTTAAACCTCACTTCTTTTCTCTAAAGATCTTCCAAAAAGCAGAAGTAAAGCCTCCTTGGGAGAGATTAAAACCATGTTGAATTCCCGTTAAAGTCTCTTGAAAGGCCATTCTCACTCATTTCTTTTACAAAAACATACTCTAGAATCAGGACTGTAAAACCACGGAAAAGCTTTTTAAAAATCTGGTTATTGTGCTTTCAATTAATGAAGCAACTAACTGAAAAAAATATATTATTGTGATATGGGTGATGTTTTGAAGATTAGTAAAAATATTTTTTTCTGCAAATCACAAAGATAAAAGACATATTGTTGAAGAAAACAAACATATGGTATTGAAGCATTCATGACAATTGTTCCACCTGGCCTTTTCAATGAAAATTGGGTGGAATATTTTTTAAAATTTCAATTTGGACAGAAATATCAGTTAAGAAATTGGCATAAATGCTCAAATAACTGATGAGAATTTTGATTTTAACTTTTAAGCTGGAATCAGCCAGTTCACTGATTGACAATGTTCGGAACAAATTCAGTTTAGAGCACATGCCGATGATTAACAATTGTATTCTTAACATCCTGACAACTGATTGTGTAGATAAAATGACAAAAAGGGCTAGAGTTGTTCCAAACATCATATAATTTCCTCATACTCCCTTAGGTGAACAAGGAGACTTTTTACTGGAATGTCATTTTCCAAAAGATGTTTGAAAATGTGTGTGGGGGGGGAATGGTGGGGGGCGGGACAAATAAACTTGGGGGGTTGCATGGGGCACACGGTCCCTTGCCTTGCCTTAAAGACAAGATTCAAAACAACGGGATCTAGATAGCAATCCAACATATTCTGCATCATGGAAAGGATGGTGGGAAAATCTGAAAAAATATAATGGAACGGTAAGAGGGAAAGCAGGAGCGTAACAAACTGTACTTATCTATATTTAAAAATAATTGTATTCTGAAAGCATGTCCCTCTACCAAGGAAGATCAGGGGGTGGATCTTCCAGTTATGCTTTTCTTAAAAGGAGGAGGGAGATTAATATCAATATCCCAATATGAAACTATGCCTCCTCTCATTTCTGCTGCCAAAGGCAGTTCTTCCAGTAGAATGACTGCTGAACTCTGCCCCACTTGACTCAGTCCAACTAATAGCTCTGCTTTCTGTACAGATGATACCAGACAGAGGAGACTTGACAGGGCCAGATGCATGAATCTTTGAGAGCATCATCATGGAAAGCAATTACAATCCAATGGTTGTACAAGGTTTTCTATTTGTTTCCTTGTTTAGGCTGAGTGCTTTTTACCTTTCAAGTAAAAGCAGGGCCAGCCATGCTGGCACTAAAGAAATTCCAAAATGCATACTATTAAAATATCTTTAGAAGGACAGCCAAACTGTCACCCAACAGGTGAGAGGGATGGAAGGGTGAATTCTTATTCTGGTTTTTACAAGCAATGGTATAAATTTTTCAGATAATGGTATGAAGGCTAGCCCATAGTACTGCTAAAGATAAAGTTACATATTTAAATATTTTACCTCAGACAACAGAATTCCCCAAAGTAAACTCAAAACTGTCCTCATCCTTGTCTTAGTAAACAGGCTATTTCTTAGAGCAGGGGTGTTCAAACTTTGGCTCTCCAGATGTTTTGGACCACAACTCCCAGAATTACAAACTTATATTACCAATGACAAAGGACTGTGGGAGTTGTGGTCCAAAACATCTGGAGGGCCGAAGTTTAGATGCCACTGTCTTAGAGCAATCAATTTTTTTCATCTCTACTAGAATTAATTTTAAATAATTGTTCAGCAAAAGCAAATCAATGTACCTAACATGTACAATTCATTCCAGTGCTGACACATGGTATATTTTCTGCCAACCCAAGAGGTTATGTGCCCACACCAGGGGTCCTCAACCTAAGGCCCCAGGGCCGGATGCGGCCCCCATGGCCCTGAATCCGGCCCCTGGGACCAATTGCAACCCCCCACCTACCCCCCGTTTTGTGAGCAAGCCAGCCTCCGCAGCTGCTTTTGGACTGTGATCCGGAGTAACAATTCACCCTTCCATCCCTCTCACCAGTGGTGTCTGGGTGGTGGTGGACCGGCCTGCTGTGTGAAAACTTTGAGGACCCCTGGCCCACACCAAATGAATACAGATTTGAATTCTATATAGGGACATGCATTATCTAAGATGAAGGACCAATGGTTTCTAACTTCCCAGATATCAGTAAGCCTTTGGGCTACCTCAGGTGAAATCTACCACCACTGTATCACTTTAGGAGTCCATTTCTTTGACTGCAGCATTTCTCTGCCTTTATATCTGAAAACAACTTGCAGAGAACAGACTTAATAACCATCTCACCATTTCCTTCCCTACTCCCATTAGCTCTTTTTCTAATGAAGAGATGGTGTTCTCAAAAGCTTCACACATTTTTATGCCGATTTGGTCAGTCTAAAAGGATGGTATGCTTTTAGAAAGTATTACAGAACTGTGAAATAAAACCTGCTCAGTTTAAATTATGAACGGTGAAATTAAAACCAATCCAATTTTAACAATGAGTTTGTTTTCTGAAAACCTTTGGGAAGCATACCAGTATCTTTATCTCCATAAACTATTTACCTGATGCGGGCCCAGCTTGTTTACATTCAGCAGACAGCTACAAAATGTTCAGGCAAAGAATAATAACAGGAAGGCTCCATGGTGTACCAAACAAGTATCTGATCAGCAGACATATAGGCTCCTAGTAACTGAAAGTCCACCTGAGCCAAAATCAGCAGAACCTTGGGAAGCATTTCCATCAGGCCATCATAATAATACTTACATTTTCTCTAAAGATAAAAGCCAGGATTGCAGCTGAGAGTTCTGCCAGAAAGATGATCAAAATAAACATGAAGAACTAAAAGAGGGAGAGAAAAGGAGGGAAAGCAATCATTATGTGTCTGTAACAGATCGGACAGAATCACTCAAAATAATCAAATGACCCTGCAAACTGAACACAAAGTGTTCTGTCCACAAAAGTAATCTGTGGCTATATTGGAACAAAATTCATAAACCCTTTGCGAAAGAGGAAAGCAATGACAGAGAAACAGAAAGCCGTGATGAGTTGGACTTCACTTCATCAACCAATTATACTGTCGAGCATGTAAGATATATGCTACTCTCTGTTAGTGTGTGTTACACTCTAGTTGCACCCGCTTATTTGTGTGATTGGCATCCACGAATTCATTTATCCACTGCCTGGAAATAGTACATGAAACACTCCAGAAATACATATGCATTTGCACGACGTAGTAACCAAAACCAGAATATAGGCATTAGGGTGGGGTTCCCCCCCCCAAAAAAAATCAGGTATGTTATAAAGTAAAAAATGTGAATTTTCTAATTCCCAGTGCACTTCTTGATTAGCCTGACCTGGCCACAACGACACATACTCTTGTTACATCTTGGCTGGATTACTGTTACACACACTATACTGGGCTGCCTCTGGAAAGTGTTCAGAAACTGCAAAGGGTCCAAAATTCTGCTTCAGCATTGTTGTTACAGGAGGCTTGTTACAGGAACTGGGGCTTGTTACAGGAACCACATAACGGTTCCCCCCCACCCGCCCCGTTACATCAGCTCCATATTTTAAGTAACTAAGACTAAATGCAAAATGTGGTCCCAGCTTTGGTTGGATATACATCAATTTCATGCAAAGGATTTCAAAGTACTGTACATTATTTTAGCATTTGCAGTGGTGAGATATCCTTTTACTTTGGGCCTTTTCACACGACCCCTAAAATCCGCGGCAAATGGCGCCCAGATCCAGAGCTTAAAATTGTTTCCCCACCAGTTTACAAAAAATTAAGTGTGACCACGCCCACCTAAGCGCATCCCAGCGCACCTTTCAATTACTTGCTCTCCATGGGTGAAAAATTCCTGATGTGGATGTAACGTAGTGAGTGCCGAGCTCTCCTCGCTTCTGTTTATTGTTGTTTTTGCCCCCCGCCCCTTTAAGACTGGAATGCTGCCGGGAGCAGAGTGAGATGGCAGAACGGAGGTGAGTGGCATTCTTTTCTTCCTTTTCTCTCTCTCTCCCCTCACGCAGCCAGCAGCCAGGAGTGCGGAGGGGGTGGGAACACAGAAACAGTGACAAACCCCCAAGATCTCTGGTCCGAATTTAAGTGGCCAGCGGATCTTAGGGGTCGTGTGAAAAGGCTCATTTGTTGCCTATAAACGTTTGGATCCAGGCCCTGTCTTCTGTAAGTGATGCCTTTGCACATTTTTCAGGAAACTCCCTCCCAGCTATCCACACTGAGCAGGACTCCCCTACTCTCTGTGTAGCATTTCTAGGTGGCTGAAAGTCTTCTGTCCTAAAGAAATGATTTCTTAAGTCTGTTTCCACTGACTTGGCTACATGCACTTAAACAGAAATTTACTCCATAATGTATTTAATTATGCTTCATACATCTATACCAAGGTTAGCAACTGTAGCCTTCCAGATTTATTTGGCCAATCATTAGACTTAGCCAGCATAGCCAATGGAGTGGGACGACAACAATGACGATAACAAAAAACATCGACAAAGAAGGAACAACCCTGCCAAAAACATCTGAAAGATCACAAGTTGCCTCTCCTGATCAGCACCATCACCATCTTAGAACTACAGAGCTGGAAAAGATCCTCTGGATCACTGAGTCCAGCTTCTGTTAAGTAGGCCCCATGAGGAATTGAATTCCCTTGTAAACTCTTGTTCCACAGCCAGATACCTAAACATCTCTATTATCCAGTAGTTTGTCGCCTGCATTTATAAACAAGTCTTTCCTGCTGCCTCACTTATCATGGAAGCCTCTGAAGAACCACTGCATCTGAACATCAGGGGACCTTTCAGGATTTTAGGGAATACAGCATTAGGGACTGCAGGTTAAAAAAAAATAGAATGGGATCAAAGGGTGAAGATGTGAACTAGGAAAAGTGTCTTCTGCCCATGGAAGGACACCTTTGAATTATATACTTTCTCATTCCTTTTTTCAAGTCTTGGGTCAACAATTTTGGGGATTATTTTATCTTCCTGGTTTCTCCCCACTGTGAATATACAGATTTTTTGTGGGAACCTTCCTTTGAAGGGTGTGTTTTCTAAGGGACTACATTGACTGAGCACACGCTCCTGGTGCCGATATGGCACACCTGGAAAGATGACCTTCGATTTCCCCCGACTGCTTTGCCCCAAAGGGCACAGGGCACCTATCCCCTATCCAAGCTGTTGTTTCTGTAAGCGCTCCAATGTCTTGCTGCTAGTAAATATTGATAAGAGAATAAAAACAGAGCCTTCTGGGATGAATGATGCAGTCTGTGCGTGCGTACCTTCTCTGCTGGCTGGAAAAGGTACTTCTCTGTGTCTGTCTGTTCTCTGCTCCCAAGGTCAGCCTGGCTTCAAACTTCTTCAGCAACTCCTCACAACTTCTGCCATTGGCTAAACTATGCCAAATGTCTATCTCCTATACGTAGCATGTAGCTTAAGATGGTTTTCTGTTATACCTTCAGACTAATAAATTTGGCTCCAATCTAAATTGGGACCTATGGGCATGGATGGGGAAGGTACAAGCTCCACTGGCATCAATAGGAGCCCCTCCTTTTATATCCATGTGGGAAGAGGATTTCAGAAATAAATGAAGGCATGCTAGGCCTGGTATTCACTTCCTTGAAATTAGGTTGCTGTTTTGTTTAAGGAAATTTAAGTTGTACTCTGGTTATTCAACACTGTGTGCAGATTAGTGCTGGACTTCATTTTTATACTTGTATATGCGAATAAAATGACAGCATACACATATCAGGGTACCTTTGAAGGAAAACTTGACAAAAGTTAGAGCAAGGAGCAGTTTGTTTCTACTTTTCCCCTTATTTCCCTCTGGCACCTGGGTAAGGGCAGCATGGAGAGAAACAGGGCAGAAGCAAAAAAACAGGCATTTCACATAACAGTACTCCAAGCCTGATCTGTGTCCTTAACAAATCAATTATTTTTAAAGGCACATAGAATGCAAAGAGCCACCCTGGAGCAAGCCTACAGAAACTTCTCCCCCCGCAAGGTCCTCCTGGATTGCCCTCTGAGAGCAGTGATAGCATCAGCACTGATCTCACTACTAGACTGTGCTTGTCCCATCTATACATGTATTTATTTCCTGGTGGAGCATGTGGAGCTGACTTAATAACTCATTTGCAGGCACTGAAATGTGCCTGCATTTCCTTTCATTCAGCTGGATTTCTTAACTCAGTGGTTCCCAACCTGGGGGTTGGGACCCCTTTGGGGTCAAACAACCATTTCACGGGGGTCGCCATGAACCAGGGAAGAAAAAGGCACAAATCGTTTGGGTCTGGAGGAGGGGGAGGGGAGGGGGAGGGGGGAGAGTGAGTTACAGCTTGATAGGTTGGAGGGGATGTCAGTCAATGGCACCGGAGGCTGTGAATGGCTGAGGGTGCCTGTAGAGGGAAGTTCTCTATGGCCCCTGTGGCAGTGGCCTGCTAAAGGGGGCTTGTGGCCTCTTCCAAGCAGGGCAAGGGGTCATCACAACATGAGGAACTGTACTAAAGAGTCGCAGCACTAGGGAGCTTGAGAACCACTGTCTTATCTGTTTTCAGGCCGTTACAACTTAAAATTTCTGGCAACAATCTGTGGTGGGTTCAGATTTACAGCAGAAGGAAACTATCAAAATGGCATTAGGTTATATCACAGTCTTGCTCTTTTAGAAGTTACAGGAAGCTTGTCAGGTTTAAATTTAAAAAAACAAAAACAAAAACAGAAAATGCACCCAAGTCCAACAGCTAGAACAGGCTTTAAAGGGCTTTGAAATTCAAGACAGATGCTTGATGCAATATATCAGATGCAGCCTCAACATTTCTTACAAAAATATAACATGAAAAAATAATCTCTACACAGAAAGAAATTCTCATTGAGAACTTCCCTCGGGATACAAGTTTCTGTCTTGTCTCTCATCTACGTTCTCCACTTGCCTTGAGTTTACACTTGAGCTAAAAGCTTCAGGCATTCATTATGTATCACTGTGAAATCTCTTTCAGGAAGCCTTTGGCTCATCTATTTTTGAAAACTTTGAAAGACTACTTGGATTTTAATCAGTCCTTGAAAATAACACCTTTCTCCTAACCCAGCTACAGTTAAAAGGCAGCCGCTTCAGCCCATCCCCTTAAAGAAATAGGGAAAGTTTGCCAGGCTGATAACTTCCATGACCTGCACACTAAAATATTTTGTGGAGGCAGTAATTTGCCATAAAAACCACTTTTCTGGAAGAAAAGCCCTCTGCCGGAAGTCGTTGTTCCAAGGAAAAAATTCTGACATGTTTTTTTCCACCAGGCATACGCAAAATAAAATAAGATACAATCAGCCTGCTTAATGAAAAGTTAAGTTGTTTTCTCCAAGATTTTCCTTTTGTCCCAGGACTTGGAAAACATACATTGCTGGTGCCATAACAAAATGTTTAGCCTGAGTAGGTAGTCAAAATGTGACAGTGAAGGCAAGGCGTTCTACATTACAAATTTTGCTTCCTGCAAAAACAAAAGCATTGGAAAAGGTAGCTATGATAGTCTGTCTGTGCAATAATTCCAGGCAAAAATCAAGGAAGACAAAATAAAACAAGACACAAAACATGTGGCACTTTAAAGACGAACTTTCATGTTTTAATATAACGTTTCGAGGACACATCCACTTCTTTAGACATATAGCAGCAGAATGAGGTGTGCAATACAATATGCATGGAATTATATTTGCATGTAATCTCTGTTGCAAAAATTCCTAAAGAGACAGAAAACAGACACCAGATCTGGGTCAGGGTGGGGAGGGAAGTGGAAAAGGTAAAGGGGGTGTTCATTTGAGGTTATGGGAGTGGGTAAGTAGTATTGAAATGGTCGGTGTAATTTTAAGGCCCTGTAGTAAAAATTCCTCAGATTAATTTCACAGAAGGTCAACTCATGGAGGTGAAAGTCAACAAAACAGAAGAAAACAAAACAAAAACACTGAGTAAAAGGCAGATCTTTAACTAGCATTTCAAATACTAAATTACATTTAGCTTATTATGACAGTAGATATTTATAAGTGAAAGCAAATTTGTGAGATAGAGATACAAGTAACAGCTCCTTGAAATGAGCCTGCAGTCCTGCTGGTCACTTACATATAAGTGCACTTAGTGAGACTTTTGGCTTTTAAATATGGTTCTATGATGTAAGCTATCTTGGGTCCTTTTGGGCGGATGGTGAGATAGATATATTTTATATAACTAAAAACTAAATGCAAAATGTGGTCCCAGTTTTGGTTGGATGTACATCGAATTCATGCAAAGAATTTCAAAGGACATTATTTTAGCATTGCCTTAAACATCATTTGCATTGGTGAGATATCCTTTTGTTGTTGTTGTTGCTATAAAGGGTTGGATCCAGGTCCTGTCTTCTGTAGGTGATGCCTTTGCATATTTTTCAGGAAACTTCTTCCCAGGTGATGGTTCCATGGGTTCCTTAAATCTTCCCAACACTCATTAAGCATGGGTCATTAGCTATGTCCTTGGTGTTTGGGGATTGTTGAAATCACTGCCTGATATCAGGTTAAAGGTGAGACTTTCATGCACCTTAGTCTATTGTCTACCTAATGAGCCTATTGCCCACCTAACAAGCCTATTCAGGCCATTGCTCATCTTATGAGCCTATTTCAGACCAGGGTGACATGAGGTCAAAGTGACCTATAAAATGGAGGACTCACAACTCGCTTTCCTCAGACTGATGAAGCTGTTTGGATGAGCAATGAAATGTTTCAGTCTCTCAAGAAAAGAAGTCCAGTTGCCATGATTCAACTTCCAGATAAACTCTCCTGGATGACTGAGAATCTTCACAGACATTTGGTAGTCTTGCAAAATGCTCTTAAACCAGGATATTACTGCACCAAATGAAACCAATGCAAGAAACAAACCAGTAGTACTTACAAAGAGGAGGAGGCATTTGTTCTCTCGGATTGCTCCACAGCACCCTAGGAACCCCAGCAGAAAGAGCATTGCTCCCATGGCCAGCATGATGTATGCTCCTGTGAAGAGCAGAGGGTTGGTAGCTACTATCTCTCGAAATCCAGTGGGGTCTACTATGACCCATATTCCAACTCCCAACAGACAGGTACCTCCAAGCTGCCATGAAAAGGGGAAAATAATTAATTAATTACTTAATTCATAAATCTCTCTTAATCAGTGACAGCCTTGTGTGGTGTACAGGAGGGAATGTTGGATTAAGGCTCAGGAGACCTGAGAGGAAACCCCATACCTTGAAAACCCTATCAAGCTAGCCATAAGTAGCTTCAAAGTACATCATGACAGCAATAACATTTATTTGTTTGTTTATTTATTTATTTTATTTTTTGCATATCTAGACCACCCGATTTCCCAAAGAGGGACTCTAGGTGGTTTACACGAAAGCTAATTAATCAATGATTCAAAACAAAGAAAACAATAAATAACAAATATAAAAAGCAATAGACTAAACACGTTAAAAATCTAGAAAAAGACTAAGAGGTGGCAAAAAATAAAATAAAATAAAATAAATTGAAACATCTTATAGATCTCTCCAGAGACAAGAGCACCAGATAAAGTTAAAAGCAATCATAATTGCGGCTTTAAGAGGATAGTTCCCTACAGTGGCCGCTTAATCTGTTTGGTTAATGTACTTTCTACTGTTTTGCTCATTGTTTTCCATTATTTATTTATTTATTTATTCTTGGACTTATAAACCGCCCAATTTTCCCAGAGGGAACTCAGGGCGGTGTACAAACAGGGGGTACCCACTTTTCAGGTCTTCTCGTTATTTTATTTGTCATTCCTTATACAACATTCTTCTCTGTTTCCTTTTAACCCATGGCTATAAAATTATAGCAAGGAAGACTACATGGATACAGAAAAAACATTACTATGACATTAGTGCCTCTTCTATTGCCCACAATTCAATACTATCAAACTTTTTTCATCATCTGTGTAAGTAAAATATGATGGTAAAATATTATTTCAATATTTCTCTGCAACTGATTTAAGACTAAACTATGGATCAATAACCTCTGAAAGGTCCTATCACTTATAAGCCTGCTCAGATCCTGCAAATGAAAGGCCATGGCTTCTAGTATTAACTCTGGCCATCATAGGTATGGATAGACACGGCCTTGGTCCCCAGCAGTGCACTTAATAGTCTTTTCTTTATATTGCCCTTTCCAGGCTCAGTTTCTGGTTTCTTGGCCATGGTCTCCATCTGAATTGACAATGGAAAGTGTGACAGAGAAAATTTTAAACAACTGTGATGTCTTAATAGTCAGCATTAAAGTTATGCAATTCTTTTGTACACATATCTTCTAACAGAGGTTCAAGATGGTGGCTTTTTCAACAACAATTGCATCCCATCAGGAAATTAAGTTTCAGAGATGATGTACTTGAATAGTATGGAGGTCTTGCCACCATGGGATGCAGGCATACTGCTAGTATTATTAAGGTATCCAAGTAGTGATCAGCAAAGGGGTTCATTCGTACATTATGCTTTTCATTTCCATATAACAATTCTTTGTAAAATAAATAAATAAATAAATAAATAGTATGGCTTTTGGAAGAAATAATATTGACAAATCATGCAACCCTTTTCCATGCTGTAATACAATTCTTGAACACCTAGCTTTCTTGGGACTGAGTAAAATCACTGGCCAAGAGCCATCATTACTTAGAATAATATTCTTATGTCTGACCGTCTGGAAAAGCAGCAGCAACCTCTCTCCTCACTAGTAATATGCAGTTCCATAAGTTGTAAGATATCCTGGAAGCAGCGGTGTGCCTGTTATATATATGAAGCTTGCATTGTTCTTACTCTACCAAATAAGGGCAGCACTGACAACTCATATGTTAAGATCTTGAAAAGGTAGCATGTGCTGGAAAAATCAAATACTTACAAATATGAAGAAATTGAAGACAAACATCAGATACTTCATGCAGCTCAAACAGTCCCCTTCCATAGTTGTACAGGCTCTGCAATCTAACCAATCCTGCAAAAGACAGACCATTCTTTAGCACTCCTTCCTTTCATTTTGTAGCCTTCACACTTTCTTCCAAGACCCTGTGGAATCCATTATGCAGAAAGAGCAAACTTCCTCTGAATGAGGCTAATAGTTAGTAATGGTCACCTCCAATTCCCATTTTGTGCTCTCGCTGGTGCACCAGGATCAGCATGAAAGGTTAATGAGAAACAGCTGAATGACTCACCACCTGGTTCAAAAGATAAGCACCTATGATCCCTCCCTTTCAATAACTAACACAAACATATATGTATAATGAAGGTGGGTTTTCTGCAAGAAAACAAATGTATTGCTCCAAATTGAATTTGTATGCAATATAAAAATGGTTTCCCACAAAATAAATGAGTTTTGTCTGTGATTATTATGATTAAAAATACCTGTTGTTTTCTGTATTCAAGAGCGAAATATTTTACAGTGGTTGATGATTTTTTGAAAGTGTGCTGAGACAGTGTCCTTTTTTCATCAGGGATGAGAATCTCAGTACATACAGTATGACCACCTCATCTGCTGAACCATTATTTGTTTGTTTATAGATACCCTGTTTCCCCAAAAATAAGACATCCCCTGAAAATAAGACCTACTTACAGCTTTGCCCCACACTGAAATATAAGGCATCCCCCAAAAATAAGGCCTCCCCATAATAAGATAACAATAAATGTCTACCGTATTTTCCTTCATGAAAAAATAAGACATCCCCTGAAAATAAGACCTAGCGCATCTTTGGGAGCAAAAATTAATATGAGACACTGTCTTATTTTCGGGAAAACATGGTAGTGTAGGAGGCCCCTGATAAATGTTTTGGAGTCTGATTTCTCATGGTATCACATCATATGATGTAAGATGTATCTCAGTACCAACAGCAGCAGCATTTTGGTAAAACGAACTATAATAATTGGGTTCATTTAAATTGCCTCTTGTAAGGCATTGTTTATTACTTTTTGTAACAAGGGAGCCACAGTCAGTCACCAAGAATTTACAAGAGTCAAAAGCTTTAATTCTAGTTCTAATCCACTAGATAGATAGATAGATAGATAGATAGATAGATAGATAGATAGATAG
>JAHTLZ010000016.1:39788138-39803637 GCA_023846285.1 Phrynocephalus versicolor
GCTCTATTTCCTTGTTCAGTCCCAAAATTTACATTCAATTACCTACTGTATTTTTTTAAAAAATACATTTGATCCTATTAAAAGCAAGCACGCAAATTATCTAAGAGTTTGCACACCATTATCCACAGGCAGAGTGATAAATCCTTTGCTTCCTTTACTTTATTATCTCCCTAATCCAAGGAATTTGAAGCTGCTTTACATCAGTATCAAGGCTCTAGCTTGGGTGACCATGGTAACTGATCTGCTTCCGTTATGCTCCTTGATGAACCCCTTAGAAAGCCAAGGTACTTATGGTAAAGGAAGAGACAGTGGAGAAGCCTCAGGTTAATGGCATGGTATTTTACTCCCTGCAACTATTCTGAAATTTGGCTCTGGGTCATATGCTTATGAATTCTGAGTGCACACACATACCTGTGGGTATGAGACACAGGCAAAGGCTCTACAAGCTCCCGCATTGCCACAGATGTTCATCGTGTTTGTGGCACTGTCTGGGGAGAAGGCCAGGAAAATATTTCCTTGTTGCCTGCCCAAGAGGATTCTCCTACTGAATCTAGAGAAGCCCTGTGGAAATCCTGCCTGAATAGGTGTGACAAAAACAACAAAGCCACAACAGATGTTTTGAAAAGGTTGTTTCAATGGAAGGCAAACTACTCCAGGAAAAAGTTTTAGGGAGAGGGGAGGATTTGAGTGGGGAGAGACATGGCTGTTTCTGTTCACTCTCACTCCTCTCAGAAGTAGGGTTAGTGTTTCCCAATGGAATGGATATTTACTTATTTAATTAGGACCTTGGAAAAGCCAAGTTATTCGAAGAAAACAAGAACTGTTTTCAAGAACCACTGGGTAACAGAGGGGTAGAAATGAAGGAATTCTGTGTCTAGAGCAGAGGTTCCCTAACTTTTTTGCCCCATAGACCACTTGCCAATTTTTGTTGTTTTCTGTAGACCCCCTGCCTGCCTAATATTGAATTTTCCTGAACTTATTAATTTCAAATGTGTTTTTGACAGCTGACACAATGCTCCTCACTTTGGTAGGGGCTTTGTAGCATGGACAATTGCAAAAAAAGAAAAACATGTAAAAACTTTATTCATGACTTTATTGAAAAGACACAAAATGCAATACTTGGATTTGGAATGAAACAAATTAGAACCTAGTAAAAGTCTTACATAAAATTAATACACAAATAATGCTGTTAACGGGAGGGATGAGCCTGTTGCTCTGCTAGCAATTCTTCAATATTTGGCTTCAAATTAGTGAGGTATAGTCTTAAATCTCCACGTTCAGTGATTTGCAATCAATTTCTTTTTTCATAAGAAGATTGGCAACAACGCTAAAAACCCTTTCCACAAGGTATGAAGTTGGAAAAGCTATCAAAAACCTTGCGATAGTCCATAATGCAGGATAAGCAACAGGTATATCTTTCTGAAGCCCGAACTGCTGATACCCCATTCTGAACTGCACCTTAAGTTCTTTGTTAGTGCTTATTCCAGTCAGTTCTTCTTGTAATGTGACATCCGATTCTTCAATGTCACCATATGGACTGATAATCCACTATGGTGTTTCCATAGTCAAAACATCCTCAAACCTGGTTTTAAAGTCTGTGTGAAGGACACTTAAATGTTGAACGTAGACCAAAATGTCATTATCATGGGCATTTGTCAATGACAAGTTGGGGAACTGAGAAAATTCCAATGTTTTGCTTCATTAGATTAATTCTGGCAAGAAAAGCTGCAATGATGGACTTTGTTTTTATTAAATTCAGACTGTCACCATGTAACTGCAAATTGACCTCATTAAATTTAGTAAACTTGTTAAATAAGCAAAGTTTGGTTTGCATTTTATTAAATTTTATTTCAAAATGGGATATTTGGCATCCAAATACTCTAAAATTCATTATGACGTTCTACCTGATTATCGCATGGTGATCAGTGGTGGCGGTGGTGGTGTCGAGGCCGAGTTGGAGGAGGTGGCAATTTCCATCTGATCACCTCAGTACCGTCTCGAGGAGCTGGCTCTGAAAGCCACACCAGAGCTGCTCTGGGAGCTACCTCGACTGCCCAATTTTACCAGACTGTAGTACTGTGTCACTGGTAGCTTCTGACTGTTTTCCATCATCCCCATCTGCCGTGTTGGTGGCCCTTCCTTAGACACCATCTGTATATTACTATCTTCACCGCATGCCCTCTTTATGGGATAGATACTTCCCCCCTCTCATACCCTCCCCCCCCATTTTTCCATCTTTCTGCCCTGGCTTATGTGCCCTTATTATGTTTTAGTTTTATTTATTCGTTTTTTCTTGATTTGACTTATTTTTATATATATACATATTTATATTTATATTTTTTCTTATTGTATTGTATTCCATTGGTTCTGTTGTGATTCGTATTTGGTGTTACTTTGTTGTTGTTGTTGTTGTTGTTTTGAGTCACCATGTCTGCAGGGACTGCCATCTCAGTTGTGTCAGATCGTGGGCAATACGCTTGTAGCTGGGGGATTGGTCGGGTAAGAAGAACTCGGGCCAGGCAACTAATGCCTGTCCCCTATTCTGATCCCCCAACTCGCTGCCATGTATCTCGGAGCCATCCTGCCAGCACCTCTGACCTGTCCTGCCTCCCGATGAATGCCGTGTCGGTCCACAATAAAATCCCCATCCTATATGACGCCATCTTGGACAGAAAGGCTGACCTGGCTTGTATTACCAAGACCTGGGTGGGAGCAGAGGGGGGAGCCTCTCTCTCCCAGCTGTGCCCCCCTGGGTTTCTGGTTCAGGGCGTAGGCAGGTTGGAGGGCCGTAAGGGGGCGGGGCGGCCATTGTGTATAGGGAATCCCTTTCTGTCAACAGAGCCTCGACGTTGATGAGTCCGGGGTTAGAATGCCTTCATCTACTGGTAGGACAGCTGGACAGATTTGGCATTGTGCTGGGTTACCGCGTTCCCCGCAACCCAGCACAATCCCACGGAGTTCATCACGGCTGCATTGTTGAGGTCCTCCCGCCTTTTGGTGGTTGGGAACTTCAATGTGCATGCTGATGATGGGCTCTCGGGTGCAGCTCTGGAATTCATGGAGTCCATGGCCTCTAAGAATCTGACCCAGCATGTTGTTTGCCCCACTCATAGATCCGGGCATACCTTGGACCTGGTGTTTACCTCCACGACGTAGGATTTTAATCTGAGGGTTGGGGGCATTGTCTCCCTGCCCGTGTCATGGTCAGATCATCATCTGCTGTCCTTTTCCCTATTGATCACTGCCCCACCTCGCAGGGAACCTCGGTCCCTTGTTTGGGCCCACCCCCGGAGACTTCTGGACCCTGCTCAGTTTCAAGAGGCCTTCGGGGAGCTTCCTGGCGTTCTGGCTGACGAACCAGTTGAAGCCACAGTGGACTTATGGTTTGAGGATGTCTCCCAGGCTGTCGACTGGATCGCCCCAAGGCGCCTTCTCCGCTGCAGAGCTCGCTCCTCACCGTGGTACACGGCGGGGTTGAGAGCGATGAAGCAAGAACGGAGAAGGATGGAGAGCAGCTGGAGGATGGACTGGACGGCTTTCAATAAGGCTGCAGTCAAAATCCAGATTAGGCGCTATGTTCGTGCAATCAGGGAGGCCAAAACATCTTATTACTCCCTGAGAATTAGTGAGGCCTTGAACCGCCAGGCTGAATTATTCCGTGTGGTTCGCAATCTCACTAATCCTGGTCTGGTAAGGCCTCCTCCTACTGAGTTCAGTAGTGAGATTTTTGCAGCCTTTTTTAGAACTAAAATTGAGGCCATCCGTGCTGGTCTTGACTCTGGTTGCTTTAGTCTATCCTCAGCATCCCCCGATGCTGCATCCCCTCAGTCTCCTGGTTTGGGTGAGTTTGGGCCTGTCTCCCCCATTGCCGACCTGCATCCTCCCCCTTCGATCCTTGCCCATCTTGGCTCATCAAAACTGCCAGAGGGAGCATGCCTGAGTGGGCTTCAATTATTTCCACTGCCTCCTTCAGGGAAGGGATTTTCCCCTCTCGCTTGAAGGAGACAGTGGTGAAGCCCATTCTGAAAAAAACTGGCCTGGCATTGGACAAATTGGCAAATTACCATCCGATCGCCAATGTTCCCTTCATGGGCAAGGTTATGGAGAGGGTGGCCGCGGTATGGCTCTAGTCATTCCTGGAGGGAGAACGAATCTTTGATCCATTCCAGTCTGGGTTCAGGCCAGGTCGGGGGACTGAGACAGTTTTGGTCGCTGTGCAAGATGACCTCCTCCGGGGGTCCGACAGGGGTAGCTCTACCTTGTTGGTCCTTCTGGATCTATCAGCGGCATTTGATACCGTTGACCATGGTATCCTGCTGGACCGGCTCTCCGAGATAGGTGTCAGAGGCACTGTTCTCAGTTGGTTCCGATCCTTCTTGGAGGACCGCCCCCAGTGTGTGCAGCATGAGGGGGAGGTGTCTGCCCCGTGGATACTCCCTTGTGGGGTTCCGCAGGGGTCATCCCTCTCTCCCATGCTGTTCAACGTCTATGTGAGGCCGCTGCCTGAGGTCATAAGGAGATTTGGAGTATGCTGTCATCAGTACGCTGATGACACACAGCTCTATCTCTCCTTTTCCACCTCTGCAGTTGAGGCTGTTCAGACCCTTGACAGTGCCTGGATGCAGTCATGGCATGGACCAAGACCAACAGACTCAAACTCAACCCCGAGAAGACTGAGGTTATGTTCTTTGGGACCTCCCCTTCCAGATATGGAGGCCCTCTCCCCAGTCTGGAGGGTGTTTTCCTCCAGCTGGCGGACAGTGTCCAGAATCTAGGTGTGGTCCTGAACCCTGCTCTTACTATGGAGGCTCAAGTGGTCCCCATGTCCAGGACTGTGTTTTTCCATCTTTGACAAATTGCCCACATTTGTCCATATCTTGACAGGGACTCCCTGAGAACTGTTGTGCAAGTGCTGGTGATCTCGAGAATAGATTACTGTAACACTCTCTACATGGGGTTGCCCTTGACTCTGATTCAGCGACTTCAATGGGCGCAAAATGCGGCAGCCAGACTGGTGGCGTGCGTGCATTGATATGACCACATCACCCCAGTGCTGTCTTGCCTGCATTGGTTACCCGTTGTGTCCCGAATTAGCTTCAAGGTCTTGGTTTTAATTTATAAAACCTTCCATGGCCTGGGACCTGATTACCTGGCAGAGCGAATCTCCCAGTGGTCAACTTCGGCCTGACCAACTAGAGTGTCACGAGCACACTTGCTGCGGGTGGCCATGCCCAGGGAGGCTCGGAAAACATCCACTCGTAGCCTAGCCTTCTCTGTGGCTGGTCCTACACTATGGAACCATCTCTCGAGTGAGTTGCACCTTGCAGAGTCCCTGCCAGCCTTCAAAAAAGCTTTAAAGACCTGGCTTTTCCGGGAGGCATTTGGTGACTGTTAATTTGTTCCCCCTCTTGGATTTTTTGTCCGCCATTGTCTTTATGCCACTTTGTTTATATAAGTGTTTTAAACTGATTTTACTATTTTATTATGATGTTGTATTTAATTTGTTACTGTTTTGTCTTTGTTGTGAACCGCCCGGAGTTCCTTCTCGGAAGACGGGCAGTATATAAGCCCTAAAATAAATAAATAAATAAATAAATAAATAAATAAATAAATAAAACTGTCTCAAAAGTGAAAAAAATCTTGTCAAACATAAGCCTTTTGAGAGCCAGAGTACTTCAGTGTGAAGGAGTAATCGATGAAAGTCCTCATCATTTTCTTCACACAACTGTGTAAATAACCTAGAATTCAACATAATGATACAGATCTTGTTTACTGCGTATATGACAAATTGAAGAGATTGATGCAATCTGGCACTCAGATTTTTAGCTACTAAATTTTGTCGATGAATGACACAATGAATTGCAAACACCCTGGGTATATTTTGTTTTAAATGGCTTATAAACATGATAGTGCTCAAACAGGGCTGGTGCCCCATCTGCTGCTGCTGATATTATATTTGATAAAGTAGTTGCTTTTTCCATGAAATAATCTTTCAAAATATTGAATATGAGGTTTTCCCGACTTTGCTGAGTCGTGAGATATTGTAAGATGCCCACAAACAATCATAGTCTCTTTTTCATATTGAAGCAAACATACTGTCCACCATGGTTCTGTTCTGAAGTTTTTCTTTCAGTGTTTTAAAGTACAGTATGTTAAATCAGTATGTTTTATCAGGGTGACACCTTCTCAGATGATCCTCCAGCCTGGATGGTTTCATAGCATTGCATAAATGGCACATGGGTAGACATTTGTCCAACAGGGATGGAATGAAGCCAAACTTCAAAGAATCAATGCTATACTGCCTACATTTCTTTTTAGCCTCAGCCATGTTGAGTAAAAATTATCTGTTGACAAAAATAAAGCTATTTAAATATGATGACAGAGCAATTCAATATTGAATCCTGCCCAGACATCATACAAACATTTTAAAAACATTTTAAAATCATTTTTGGCAACATTGGAAACATTTAAAAATATTTCTAAAAGTGTTGAAATGTCTGCAAAAATAGCTTACAGAAATATTTCTGGAAAATATTTTGAAATATTATGTGCTGTATAGTACAGTACAGTACAAAGTACAAAATACAGTGCAGTACAAAGAACAATAACCTGCATTTGAAAACCTTTGTGGAACGTGCAGAGAAGGGGGAAAGCCTCCATGAAGGAGTCTGTTTTAAAAATGAGTTGATGGGAGGAATCCCAAGTAGAGCAGAGGAGAGAAAAACCTCCATGGATTTTAGAAACTGGGTAGGGGAAAACCAATCTTGGAGGGTTTGTGGAAGAGAATCAGGGGAAACTTCCCTCTAAATTTGGAGTCTTTGAGAGCATTATATAGCCCATCAAATTAACAAATCAAAAATTGCTAAATATTTGTCACTTTATATTAATTGGGGAACTCTATTTACGACCAATATGAATCGACAAATTATAATGAACAAGCCAAAAATGTTATTTGTTTTTCAGTCTGTCTCCATTTATTTATTTATTTATTTATTTATGAGAGCCTTCCTACTTAACCAGAAAGCAATTTTGCAAAGAAAGTAGTAGACAAACCTTATGCTGTAGCAAAACGGAAGCTAGAAATCGGCTGCTGCAATAACTCCACCTTTAAAATAATCTAAAACGCTTAAATCTCAAGGTTGGCAGGAGCTATGCAAAGCCCTTATTCTATTAAAGACTGTAAATTTGAAAAACGCAGCCCATCACTGGCCAGATAACAAACAAAATATTTAAAGCGGATTAGTAGTGGCATTCACATATCTGTGTAAACATGTGCTTGCACTCAGTCATCCACATGTTAAATATTCAAATCTGTTATTATGTCCTTGAGTTAATTCCTGGAAATCTGAGTCACAAATATGCATCAGAACCTTACCTATTTTCAGGATGCTATTTTTTTTTATAACTGATAGACAAAGAATTTGTCACAGTAAAAAGAATATGTCTGGCATTCAGTCTTTCACCGCCTTGGCTATGACTCAGTCCATCTGAATTTATGTTGCTTATGTCAAAACCAAGCTGATATGACTTCTTTCCCACCATCCCTCTTCAACTGCAGAGACAAGGCCAAAAGAAGCATTTCTTCTGTCCTCTCTTGAGATACCAATGAAGACTGTAGTTTTCAATAAAAGTAAGAACTGAAGAGCATGGCTTGGTGAATAATAAGTTACAGTGTGGTGGAAATAAAAGCCATAAAGGCAGTACCTCTAACCTTAACAAATAAAAGCATCACTTTCACAGGACATTTCACTCTTCAACTACTGACTTCAGGGCATTGCCAATTATTCTGATTTCACACCAATGCAAACTAAATCAAAGCCTGCCTTCTCTTTCCACCCTATATCAGACAGCTAATTAGGCCTTCAGGGTTGGATGGAAGTATTTCACACCAATTTTATTTGTAAAAATGGCTCGCAATCATATTGATATATGCATGAAACATAAGCAATCAGACTGTGCATTCACTCCTACCTTGTATCATGTCTGCAAACAGGCCCTGTACTCATATCTTGAACATATTCACAATCTTCTACACTTAAGACATTTGGAGAAAATCAGAAATAATAGACAAGCAGTGGATTTTATAGCATACTGCTTTAGATAAGAACTTGAAAAGAGCAGTGTTCAATTTGCATTCTAGTCTAGTACATACAATGGTACCTCTACTTAAGAGCGGCTCGACTTAAGAACAATTCGCCTTAAGAACAGAAAACATTTTGTGTTTTAACTGCGGCCTTACAAATTTTAAATGTGGTCTGCTCTACTTACAATTTATTTATTTATTTATTTATTTATTATATTTTTAGATAGGGTTCCTCTACTTAAGAGTTGTTTGACTTAAGCATGCATTCAGAACGGATTAAATTTGTAAGCAGAGGTATCACTGTAGTTCGTACAGAGACAAAACAAGTGCCTACAAGACGTTTACAAGCAGAACATGAGTGCAACAGCACCTTTCATCCCATTTTCCCTTACAACATGTATTCAGAGGTGACACCACTTCACTGGTGACATTAATCAATTTGCCTAATCCCATTTTAAAGCCATGAAGATCAGCAGCCATCAGTACTTTTTAGAAGGAGCCTCAGAAAGCAGTAATTAAACTGCCTTAAACTGCCGTACTGTTGCCAATACTCTGCTCATAGGTTCAGTCCCAGGTAGTTAGCTTTAAATTCACCAGCCTTCCAAGACTGGTAAAGTGAATACCCAGCGTACGTGTGTGTGTGTGGGGGGGGATGTGTAGCCTGCAAGTTTGAATTGTAAACTACCCAGGCAGTGGTTTAAGAACTATAGGGTGGTATGGAAGCAGCACATTTTGCTTTTTTGCTTGTGACAGAGTCCCATAATTTCCATATGAGCTCGATAAAAAAGCACTTCCATCCATCAATCCTTAATCTCCCACTGTTCAGATTCCTTGGATGAGTTTTACTTTCTGGTATCGTAAAAGAAGATGAAAGAAACACTTTCTTTTTCCTGTTGATTTATTTTATATTTGGTTTTACAAGCTGCTATCATTTCTCGTTTCATTGGTCTTTTTTTTTCTAATCTCAACTGCTCTAAAGTCTTTAAAAAGCTTTGAGACTATCCCCAAGCTGGCCAGTCAGGCAGTTGATCTAGTCCTCTGAACATCTTGCTGTCTCTTTCCTGCCTCTTTTTGCAGGTGTACAATATCCTCTCTCTGGTGCAGTGGCCTGAACTGCTTGCAGTATTCAAAAGGTCAATTTTGCTTTAGATTTGTTGAAAAACAGTTTTATTTTTTATTATTTTGTTAAGGGAAGAGAAGGTACCAGCCAGTTCTGATTTCTTAGCCTTAGAATCAGCACTTGCACATATGACCGTTTTATTGCCTACTGTAAAGGCTACTCTGCATATTTTCTTCCCTAAAGACAGAATATGAATTATTCTATATATGTCTACTAGGGATGGGCAGGAAACGAAATGCCGTTTCATCGTTTTGTTATGTAATGAAATGAAAGGAAAGGAAATAAAATGAAACGAGGAAGCAGCATTTCGTTATAGACGAAATGAAACTGTCATTTTTGCATGGAAATGAAATGTTTTGTTGCATTGTTTTCGGGATCCTGCTGAGCTGTTAATGGCTGGACCCCTTTAAACCTGTCCCAGTTGGCACTAGGGGGACCCTCTTGTACCGACTGGGCCAGGTTTAAAGGGCTCCAGCTATTGACAGCTCAGCAGAAGCCCTCTGAAAGCAGTCAGGTAGGCAGTTCCACACAATTGGCTGCCCTCCCCACCATTTGCTGAGGGATCTTGCTGAGTTGTCATTGTATGGAGCCCTTTAAACTTGGCCCAGTAGGTACCAGAGAGTCCCCCTGGTGCCGACTGGGCCAGGTTGAAAAGGGTCCAGCCATTAACAGCTGGGCAGAAGCCCTCTGAAAATGCTCAGGAGGACAGCACAATCACCGGAACTGCCCTCCCGACTATTTTCAGAGGGCTCCTGCCGAGCTGTCAATGGCTGGACCCCTTTAAACCTAGCCCACTTGATATCAGGGGATCCCCCTGGTGCTGAGTAGGCCAGTTTTAAAGGGGTCTAGCAGATAACACCTCAGCAGGAGCCCTTTAAAAATGTCTCCCGGAATCCCGGGCACCAAATCGGGTTCCTCTAGGACCCAGGGGAACCGTTTCATTTGGTTTCATTTCGTATTATACGTTTTTTAAAAAAATTAGTAAGAAACAAAATGAAACAAAACAGGGTGAGCACAAAACTAAATGAAATGAAACATTATTTTTCCATTTTGTGGCCATCCCTAAAGTTTACAGTGGGGAAAAATGAGCTTGTAAACAGCCTCTTTTCCCCCAGACACGCATAAGACTCCTACAAAGAGTGAATACGGGGGGAAAGATCTTGTTTGGTAGACAATATAGTTTCCCATCTGAATCAAGATGGCCCTTACATTTAATTAAGGATCCCACTGGGTTAGAGAGAGTATTAGAGCTCCCCTACCATTGTGTTCATTTTCAGCCCAGACATTCCTTGGCCTGACACATTCTGCGGTGGCCACAACTATCTACATAATATCTTAAGGCAGGCATGTCCAAACTTCGGCCCTCCAGATGTTTTGCACCACAACCCCCAGAATTCTAAGCTTAGATTGCCAATGTTAAAGGACTGTGGGAGTTGTGGTCCAAAACATCTGGAAGACCGAAATTTGGATATGCCTGTCTTAAGGGTACTAGAGGGGAGATTTTGGGGTAGACCAATGAAGAGCATCCATTTCCACAAATCCCATTGCACATATAAGTCTGGTTCCATAGCAAGGATTATATGAGCAAGGATATTTGGCATGCACTCTTTATTTTGAAATTAAAAACAAAAACTAAATGTGTGACCTGTTGATAGTAACAAAATTCAAGGATGAGTAATACCTTTATTGAATCACTATACAGTCACCCCTCCCCCCGCCATTTCGCAGTTCAGGTACCGTGGTCCCACTACATTGTGGGATCGCAGTACCTGCACCGTGGGGGGGAGGGTGGCGGGGGCCATCGGGTCACTCCATGCCGCCCCTCTGCAAAGCCTTGGAGCCGCGCGGGGGGCGGTGGGGGGCCATCGAGTCGCTCCACGCCACCCCCCGCGCACCTCCGGGAAGCCTCAAGGCTGTGCGGGGGCGGCAATCTCCACTGAAATGCATTGAGACAATGGATTTCAATGGAGAATTTTTCCCCATTAGAAAGCATTGAGCCAATGTTTTCCAATGGGGAAATTTTCTCCATTTAAATGCATTGCCAATGCATTTCAATGGAGACGACCCCAGACAAGAAGTCTCAGGTGGCGCGCGGGGGGGAGAGGTCAGATTCCCCTGCTGCCGCTGGCACGCGCTGCCCCAAGACTTCTCAGACAGGTGCGCGATCACTCCTCCGCCCCCAGGCCCCACCCCACCCGCTTCCACATATCGCAGATTTTTATGCGTCATGGGTGGGGTGGGTCCCTAACCCCCGCAATGGGCGGGGGGTTACTGTAACATATTCTGGACGTACTTAAATAACTTTGAGTGTAATCCATCAGGAAACCTGTACTGTCACTATGTGCCTGCATACTATAGGGAGGGACCACTGGGCGGTAATAGTTTTGTTAAAAAAAGAATGTTTTGGAATGCAACACAGTTAATAGCCGGCTTTCCCCTATAAAACTCCAATATATAGGGTTGATGATTTCTGTTGCCTTTGCCCAACCAGAACGAACAGAATTACATGTATTTAAAAAGCGGAAACAAAGAAAAGACCCCTTCTTTATTGCAGAGCTGAAAAGTAATTTTAAAATCTTACCTATATAGCTCTTGTTTAGCCTCTAATGATTTATATATCCCATGTATCTTTTATTGGCCAAGCTTGTCCTATAAGAAAAGATATTCAATTAATGCATAAGTCAATAAAATACAATCACATTAGATAAACCATTTATTAAAACACACCATCCTGATGAATACACTTACTCTAACTGCTTGCTTAATTTGATGTACATTAGCACTAATGAAAAGCTTTTAGTGCCCGCTGAAGCCCTCATTTCCTCATAACTTGCCTCATCAACCTTTGTGTTGTTTTTCGACTATACATCCAAAACCACATTTTGGTATCTGAACTGAGCTCCTTGCAATGTGTAAAATCAAAAAAATTGGGTGGGGATAGGGGGGCACAGCCAAAAATAGATTTACAGATGAAATAATTCATACACAAACACATACACACTTTTTACTGAACAAATTGTTGCACTTCTGACATAGATTTTAATGAGCTTTATAGATTTCAGTAGCCACAGACAACATAGTCCTTTTCGATGGAACTGGAAAAGGTGCAGAAGAGAGCGACTAAAATGATTACTGGGCTGGGGCACCTCCCTTATGAGGAAAGGCTAAAACATTTGGGGCTCTTTAGTCTGGAAAAAAGGCGCCTGAGAGTGGATATGATTGAAACATACAAAATAATGCAGGGCATGAGTCAAGTGGCTAGAGGGAATCTCTTCTCCCTCTCACAAAATAATAGAACTAGGGGACATCCACTCAAATTGAGGGCTGGGAGAGTAAGAACAGACAAAAGAAAATATTTTTTCACCCAGCGTGTTGTTAGTCTATGGAACTCCCTGCCACAGGATGTGGTAATGGCACCTGGCCTGGATGCCTTCAAAAGGGGATTGGACAGATTCCTGGAGGAAAAGTCCATCACAGGTTACAAACCATGATGGAGATGTGTAATCTCTAGGCTTAAAACCGGGGTACTTCAAGGGCCAGATGCAGGGGAGTGGTATCAGGAGACATATCTAGTCTCATGCGCTCCCAAACGCATCTGGTGGGGCCACTGTGAGATACAGGAAGCTGGACTAGATGGGCCTTTGGCCTGATCCAGCATGGCTCTTCTTATGTTCTTATGTTCTTATGATAGTCAGTTTCTTCTCTATAAATTGTGGCTAAAACAAGTATCACAGTGGAATTCTGAGAATACATAAGATAGCGGGAACATTCTAACAGTAATTTCTGTTACACACATCTTATTGAAGTACTCAGTTTATTTGAAAGGGTTGTGTGAATAGAACATAACATGATAAACATTCTAGCCAAGTTACAAGAAATGTCCCATTAAAAATATTAAAATTGACACAATCCACTAGAAAGTAATTGGAGTTATATACGAGAACAATAACCCATAGCCATGCACATTTCATTACTACTTCTTCACCTTGTTTTCTCTAACACACTATATTAACTGCCATTTTCAACTAAATTTATGACAAAGATAAGCATTGTTTCTATGGGCTTCAGATTTCCAAGTCCTCCTTTACCTCCCCTTTTTCTTCTTTGCCATCTAGAGGGCCAATTGGCAGGTTTTCAACTTTTAACATATTTAAAGAAGCTTTTATTATTTCCCTTTATATTGCCAGCCATACGTTCCTCAAAGTCTTTCTTTGCCTCTCTTATCATCTTCTTACATTTCTTTTTCAAGAGTTTGTGTTCCTTTTTATTTTCCTCATTTTGGGAGGATTTCCATTTATTTATTTATTTCCTCCTTGCACTTTAGAGTCTCTGTAACTCCACCTGTTAACCATGCCGGCACCCTCTTGGACTTAGATGAGCTCTTTGTTCTTTGTGGTATGCACTTGTGCTGGGCCCCTACTCCCATTGTAGTAGAGGCCCAACAATGGATGTTAAGGTTTTTTGTTTCATCAGTTGATTTCAACAATCAATTTTAAGGTTTTTTGTTTCATAAGCAGCTGTGCACAGAAGAAGACCCTGCTGAAACGTGTCGAGCCAGAGTTTTAAAGGATGAAATAAGAGAGAATAAAGGTCTTTTCTACTTTTATACATCCTGAGACTCCTTCTCCCATTCGTATTTCTACTTCCCTCATTCCCTCTTGTTTACACAACTCCAGGATTTATGTGGCAATATTCAGTGGCTTGATCTGCTTCCTTCTACCATAGTGTGTAAAGCTGCAGGTACAGAAGCTGTTCCTGCTTAAAAGCATGTTTACACCTTTCTTCAGACATGTAATTGTTCCTTACTGGGAAGTCAAGAGACAGATAGCATTCCTGCTGTGCATGTGTGAGAGCGAATATAATTATGCTCCACTAGTCCTCAGTGGGTTGCGTGAGATGGGGAAAATGTTATGTCAAATCACAACATTTTGAAAGGTTTTGTATCCTTCTGGGACATAAAGAATTTCATTGTCACCAGGCAGAATAAAAAGCTGTGAGGTCTTAGATGATCTGATGGGGCTGGACAATATAATGCCATTACTACCGTCAGAAGCACCAACTGAGGAGAGTTTTTTGTACAAGGAGCTCTTTTAAAAAGAAGAACTATCCAATAGTCATTAGGGGTAATTGTGAGAGAAGAACTACTAAGCCTGATTGCAACACAGTCAAATTGCTTTCTTCAGTTACTAACTTGAAAGGAATAACTTAATGCGTGTGGTAGGACCTTTCTTCATATTAAGGATACTAAGACTTCAACTATGGTAGTGCTACATTAAAGTTGCCACTTTTGGGGGGTGGGGGGGAAGATCTTTCTCATTTTTAATGTCCTATATGTGCTAAGAACAGAAGTACCTGTTCTAGATGTGTAAGGAAAGTTTATTTTCAAATAATACTTTATACCCAACCCACAAATTGCTTCATATCCTAAACACGGAGAACATAATGTTCGCAGACTTGGAAAGAGGAAAAAAGCAAATCTGACACATTCCCCCCCTTCTTACATAACGGTGCATCACTTTAGGGTTTTGTCCCTGAATTACATACCCTTTGACTGCAGGAACCTACCTCAGCCTTGAAAGCATGACTAGGTATATTAACTTCTTCTACAGATAGTTTCCTTTGCTAGAGCTGGAATGGGGAATATTTACAAGCATGAAGAACAAATTTTCATCCTATTCATTTGCCATGGGCTGAACTAGTCCAAAAATGGCACACTAATAACTAGAACACATTTTTGAGGTGGGGGCTTGAGGGCCTCCACCCAGTTAAACCAAAACTGATGCTCTTGGATGCCTCCAGAAGTGGGGAAACCAACTTCCTCGCCCTCCTTTTTTTGTTTTTTACTGAGGCACTGCCCTGTCATTAGATAACATAAAGGGAGGAAATGCCACATGGATTTTACTTTGTCTCTACACTGGTTTTTAAAATCAGGAGATTGCATAATACACATTCGCTTTAAAAATCCAAGCTCAGATCTTAGAATCAGAACAGACATACTCCAACACTTTCCCATCCTTGACCAAGACATTAGAACTTGTAAAGGTCCCGTGGGATCTTTGTTTCTGTTTCTGGTTTTTAATTTGCATATTATATTTGCACTAAAATTAAAAGTTTGAAAACTATTCAGAGTCTTTGAGTAATTCACTCATTTGGTTTTACCAAATTTTCGAAATTAAAGACTCCTTACCCCACCTCATATTTTATAGGATCCCAAAAACTTTTGGAAGGAAATCAGAAATGTTTTATTCCCTATCTATCTATCTATCTATCTATCTATCTATCTATCTATCTATCTA
>JAHTLZ010000016.1:39803677-39820921 GCA_023846285.1 Phrynocephalus versicolor
CTATCTATCTATCTATCTATCTATCTATCTATCTATCTATCTATCTAGTGGATTAGAACTAGAATTAAAGCTTCTGACTTTTGTAAATTCTTGGTGACTGACTGTGGCTCCCTTGTTACAAAAACTAATAAACAAAATGCCTTTACAAGAGGCAATTTAAATGAACCCAATTATTATAGTTCATTTTACCAAAATGCTGCTGCTGTTGGTACTGAGATACATCTTACATCATATGATGTGATACCATGAGAAATCAGACTCCAAAACATTTATCAGGGGCCTCCTACACTTACCTGAGGCATGGCACTGCCCCAAACGGGCCTCCAACAGGCTTCCCGGGCATGTCGGAGGCCCCAGAAGTGGTTTATGGTGATCCAGAAGTCACTTCCGGTTTTCTGGAAGTCACTTTCGGTTCGCCGGAAACCACTTCTGGGGACTCCAACAGGCCCAGGAAGCCTGTTGTCATTGGCATAACTAGGGAGGGGCAGAAGAGTGCATTTGCCTCGGGGCGTGCAGCAATCTTGGGGTGCCTGGAGGGGGCGGAGGAGGAGGAAGCCATGTGCCATCCCGCCAGCAGTCCTCCTTTTGCCCCGCTAAGCTTGGCAATACTTAGTTGGGGGAAAGGAGGAGAGGGAAGCAGGCAATGTTTTTTTCCAAGCAGCACCTCTGTCAATTGCTCCCCCCTCCTCCTTCCCCCCACCCTCACTAAGGCTTGGTGATCATTAGCCCAGGGAAATGAGGAGAGGGCATTGTGCGACGGAGGTGCTGCTTGGGAAAAAAACCCATCACTTGCTTCCCTCTCCTCCTTTTACCAGGCTAACGATTGCCAAGCCTTAGCCGGGGGGGGGAAGGAGGGGGGAAGCATGCTACAGAGGTGATGCTTGGAGGCCCGTTCAGGGTGGCGCCAGGCCTGGGGTAAGTGCCAGAGGCCTCAAATGGGCTCATTCAGCTTGCCCCAGGAGCCCTTTGTTTCATATACTGCAGTCCCGCAATATACTAGGACTGCAGTATATAAAATGTGAAATGAGGGGGGGCGACTGTATCCCCAGGGTAAACTGTATCTGAGGGGCAGGAGATTAAGAGTTCCCTGTCACTGTCAGAAATGCCGCATTCCCAGACCGAGCCAAACTGGGTGCGGTTAAACAATAGAACACCAATCTATGGGACAGTGATTCAAAATTTGGACCATCAAGAGGTTAATGGCTCAGTAAACTGGATCATCAGGACACACTGAACAATCATCCACCAATGAGGTCCAAGAGAAACCTTGAACTACTTTGTATCTACACAAAGTGATGCTGTATTAATGATTATTTGCTCACTCACACCAACCAGGGTGAGACCACTGATGGTTGCCTACTGGCTTGACTTCAATAAATCTGACTTAAACAGTACACTGTTTGAGCTTCCTTACTTTATTTCAGTTTAATTGTTGGTCACTGGTTCCGAGCCAATATTATGTATAAACTGGTAACGTAAGTACAACAATGCTGACACTGAGTACAAAAAGGAGAACAAACACTTCATCTGGATGAACTATTTACTGCTTGGGTTTACTGTACAATTTTATATTGTTTTATGATGCATGTCTGCCATGCTTTTAAAAAGACTGCTTTTGTGCATAATTGGATTTTAACTCATCAATGAAGCTGCCTTGGGAAGGCATTTTTTAAAAGGAAGCTTATAAATATTTTTAAATAAATGAATAATAAACCTTGTTAACTCTAGCCTGTGCTTCAATAAGGGGCAGGGCATCTGTAGCGCTTACATAAAGAAGTCACTGCTGTGACAAGAGTATATTGCTACCCGTAAATCCAATTAGATTCCAAAGTGAGCTGTGTAACTACAATAGGCCCCTACAGACAGGACTGGAGAAGAGATTGAATAAAATAGGATTCTAGATAGTAAATTATAGTCAACACAGCTTTTCTTTCAATGCATTAAAATGCTAACGCTGCTGGAACACAGGGCCCATTTACCACAAACAACTTCTTCAGCATGTAATGCAGACGCTAAAGAAACATACTGTGCTACCTGATTGCAATTAACTGCTCAGTGCAGCTTTCCCTGCAACACCCTTAGGAGCATATTGATAACTTAAAATATCCCACTCCTTGTTAATATTAAAGAACCTAAAATCCTTCCACGTGGTTCTAAATTAGGTATCATTTAAAGATTTCTTCCCTCTACATGTAGGATCTGCTTAGCATGTTTAGCCTTGGGAGTTTCTTTGATTACTCTTCTTATAGAGAGGTTAGGGTTTCACTAGGGAACAAACATTGCATAAAGTTGGGCAGGTACAAATTACATGAAATGTGCTATCAAATGGAGGTGATGAAAGAACCTGGTGCTTTTGGTTTGGGGGCATGTCTTTTATCCCCCTGCAATTGTCCTTATCCACTCCCAAAAAGAAGAGCGTGTGAATGTGTGTACAAAGGAACTGAGGATAGAAAGTAACTCTCAGAGTCTCAATGACTCTGCAATTCTGAACTTGTGCCTAGACTAAGAGTCACAGGTTCTGTTCCACCACACACTTAATTTCCAATGAATTTCTTTTTCAAGATCTTAGGCATTGCTAGCTACAAATAGATAATTACCTAAAATATTTTCTTTTTGCAATATAGAAGGCACGTCCAGTTTGCATTGTTGCTTTTGTAGTTATTGAGGTGTGGTTTCTCTATATGGTGCAGATACAAATGCTAACTGGTGCTCAGAGTCCTTCCTCTGTTGAAGCTCTTAAGCAAATAAAAGGAGAGTGTGATTCTCATATTTAAATAGCTGTTTTGGGGAAAACAAAGTAACATAAAGAGTTAAGAGTTGACTTTTTTAAAATGGCCATTATGTCTATAGATAATATGGAAATACTGTGACTAATTACATTTTGAAGTGACTTTCCAAAGTCTGCCTCTTTTTATTCCTTTTATTTACCCAGTGGACTGTTCACAAGAGGCAGTGCTATTCGCCTAGGTTCAATTAACCAGTTGGTTCATCAATCTTGTATTCTAGAATCTATCTACTTCAGTATTCTACATAAGAACATAAGAAGAGCCATGCTGGATCAGGCCAAAGGCCCATCTAGTCCAGCTTCCTGTATCTCACAGCGGCCCCACCAGATGTGTTTGAGAGCGCATGAGACTAGATATCTGTCTCCTGATACCACTCTCCTGCATCTGGCCCTTGAAGTACCCTGGTTTAAAGCCTGGAGACTACACATCTCCATCATGGTTTGTAACCTGTGATGGACTTTTCCTCCAGGAATCTGTCCAATCCCCTTTTGAAGGCATCCAGGTCAGATGCCATCACCACATTGTGTGGCAGGGAATTCCATAGACTTACAACACGCTGGGTGAAAAAATATTTTCTTTTGTCAGTTTTTACTCTCCCAGCCCTCAATTTGAGTGTATGTCCCCTAGTTCTGGTATGTTGGGAGAGGGAGAAGAGCTTCCCTCTATCCACTTTACTCATACCCTGCATTATTTTGTATGTCTCAATCATATACCCCCTCAAGCGCCTTTTTTCCAGACTAAAGAGGCCCAAATGTTTTAGCCTTTCTTCATAAGGGAGGTGCCCCAGCCCAGTAATCATTTTAGTCGCCCTCTTCTGCACCTTTTCCAGTTCCACTATGTCTTTCTTGAGATGCGGTGACCAGAATTGTACACAATACTCCAGGTGGGGCCTTACTATTGTTTTGTATAATGGCATTATAATGTTGGCTGTTTTATTTTCAATCCCCTTTTTGATAATCCCTAGCATGGAATTGGCCTTCTTCACCGCTGCCGCACATTGGGGAGACACCTTCATGGAGCTGTCCACCAACACACCAAGATCTCTTTCCTGATCCGTCACGGATAACTCAGAGCCCATGAGTTGATAGATGAAGTTTGGATTTTTTGCCCCAATATGCATTACTTTACATTTGGTTACATTAAAACGCATTTGCCATTTCTCAGCCCACTCCCCCAGTTTGGAGAGATCCTTCTGGAGCTCTTCACAATCTTCTCTGGTTTTTACCACACGGAAAAGTTTTGTGTCATCTGCAAACTTGGCCACCTCACTGTTTATCCCTGTCTCCAAGTCATTTATGAACAGATTGAAAAGCACCGGTCCCAGGACCGAGCCCTGGGGCACACCGCTTTTCACTTCTCTCCATTGTGAAAATTTCCCATTGACACCTACTCTTTGTTTCCGGGATCTCAACCAGTTCTCAATCCATAAGAGGACCTGCCCTCTTATCCCCTGACTGTGCAATTTTCTCAGCAGCCTTTGGTGAGGGACTGTGTCAAAAGCCTTTTGAAAATCCAGATAGACTATATCAACCGGTTCACCCAAATCCACGTGCCTGTTGACCTTTTCAAAAATCTCTAAGAGGTTTGTCAGACAAGATTTACCCTTACAGAAGCCATGCTGATTTTCTCTCAGCAAGGTTTGTTCTTTTATGTGTTTTAAGATTTTCTCTTGGATGAGGCTTTCCACCATTCTAATTTGTTATTGTCTTCAATTTAAAACACAAAACACTATACCTATTCATACTTATGAGATGTAACACTAAATTCTGAAGATATCATTTCTTTCATGTACAGCTTGCAACCATAGGTTGCCCACAGCTAGTAACAGAGCTAGGAAAAGTTACTTTTAAACTATAGATCAAAGAATCCTCTAGATGTTAGACTGTACGAACCCTACTCTGAAAAGTAACTTTCCTAAGTGTGGAGTGATCCAGCTGGGCTTTACGATAAATTAAGTTAGAAGAACAGGAAAACATTACGCTTTTTTAAAAATACAAAACTTACTCCAATACAAAGTTATCCTTATTTGTTTCGCTGCCCTGGCAACAACAGCACTCCACAGGGAAACTACACTCTATAACCAATAACTAATGAATTCTGTTCTTAATATGTGCAACAATTCTTGGAATCATTTGTGAAGTTGTGAGTTGGAATCACAAAAAGCAGATTTTGTATCTGCAACAATTGCCAAATAAAATGCAAGGAAGCCAAAGGTTAGGAAATTTCTTCCCCCTTTTTTCTCAAGAATGGGCTGTTTTATATTCCTCTCCAAAGGCAAAATGCTAATTTCTCTATGTACAGAATTATTAGTAATAGCATCTCATGTTTCCACATTCAGATGGATTCTGAGGATGAAAAGGGACACTCTTGCCAGAATAACCCAAGTTCTTGGCTTGGCTTTTGTTGTTACTTGGAGGCCCGGATCTATTATGCATCTATGTGGAAGATGTTGTATGTTGACCAGAGGAATATCATGTTACTATATAACTTGAAACAGTTACTAATGTATTCCTTGAAATACCAGAGTATATTTCCTCTGTTAATGAGGATCAGAATCCCAATTCCTATTTTTTTAAAGGGTTGAAGTCAAAACTAACAAATAAGGCTAATTCTAAAAAATCCTTTATTGCTCATTCTGACATTGCTTCATAAACAATATTCCCCTTCCCTATTTCATTGCCAGTATTTCCATATGGCATTCTTCTGCCAAGTTCTGCAATTAACATTAACATCACTGCAGACCCCTACCATTCAGTAAGAATTGAAAACAGAGATATGAGCCCTTGATTATGGGCAGTTCCACAGTTTCACCATGAGTTTCAGTATATCAGCTAGCCATAGTTAAATTTCCAAACTCAGAGAAATCTGGCCTGTGGAGTAAGGCTTGGGGAACTGAAAAAAGATTAGGGAGCTGTGGGGAATGGATATCATGTTGATGTTTGTGTGATTATTATTTTATACAATTAATAATGTTTTAATTTTTTAAACTGCCCAGAGTAGCCTTGATAGCCAGATGGGCAGTATAAAAATCAAATAAATAAATTGAATCTCAAGTGAAAAATTGACCGTGCTATTAGTTTCCGTCTTCTCTGAGCTCAAGTGGCCCTAATTACAACTTGTTAAATTGGTATGAACACCAAATCAGAGTTAAGCATTGTAAGTCATTGTCTCACATGATAACTGGAATGAGTCTCAATCAGCCCTGAAGGAAGAACTGTTGAGCATGCTGACAGAGTAGATCATAAGGGAATGATATTTCTGAGGGCAAGAGTGCATCCCACAATTTGCATTGTTGGGACTTTATTGGACTTCGCTTTCTGCTCTGTAGCTTTCCAAACATATCCATCCTGTTAAAATACCTAATTCTGCTGCACACATTGAAACAGGAAATGCTATGTTCCAACAGCACCCAAGCTTTCTGGAATGGACGCAACTTCAGCTGCTACCGAAAGCGTTAAATGTATTGCATGTAAAATCACTTAGCTGTTTTCTGAACTGGGCATCATAATAAAGAATGCCAAGTAAATTAGAGATGATGGAACACAAAAATTAAGAGGACTGCTATGCATTTGTAATTACAATCTGAAGCACAGCAGAGATTGCCAAGAAAGATGGAGACAGCACTTTGGTATTCAGTTTGTTATTTAGTGAACTAATTGCTTTAAGTGTCTTTAACTGAAAAATAAATATCATTGTCAGTACATCAAGCATTTATAGAAATAAAGCATTGCCCACTTCTTCATTCTAGGTCAAATTGCAAAACCTGCATCTGCTATTGGTGGAAGACCTTGCAAACTGCCTATGTACAGATATGCTTCTTTACGGAGCGTTGTGGCGCAGTGGTTAAGTGCCTGGACTGCAGATAAAACTGTGCTCACGACCTGGGGTTCAATCCCAGGTAGCAGGCTCTTAGTTGACTCAGCCTTCCATCCTTCTGAGGTCAGTAAAATGAGTGTACCCAGCTTGCTGGGGGGAGGGGGCAATGTGAAGCCTGTATACTGTAATTAAAAACTGTAAACTGCCCAGAGACTACTTGAAGTGGTATGGAGCGGTATATAAGCAGAGCACTTTGCTTTCTCCCTCTCCCTTCTCCTCTCGTATACCCACAGGACTCACAATTTGATGCTTGTTTTGCTTTCCTCTTAATAAATTTCCATGCTTGGGCAAAATGGGATCTCCAATCTCTCTTTCCTTTCTGGAAAATACATGGCAGAGCTTGGCTGAGTAAAACTGGTTGTGATTAGGGATTACTCTGTTTCCAATGCATTCCTATGGGAAACTTGTATAAAGGAAAATATGCTTATACCGTTTATACTCGAGTATAAGTCAACCTGGGTATAAGTCAGGGCCCCTAATTTAACCCCCCCAAACTGGGGAAACTTACTGACTCGAGTATAAGTCTAGGGTGGGAAATGCAGCAGGGCCTGGCAGCTCTTCCTTGGTGAGCTGGGGGAGCAGTGTGTGATGTTAAAAATGACTTTCAGTCACCAAGGCAAGCACTTGCCTCACTGGCTAAAAGTCATGTTAAACATTGCACGCCGCTTCCCCGCAACGCGGGACGGGGGTGTCAGGAGAAGCGGCGCACAATGTTTAAAATGACTTGTAGCCACTGACCCAAGCACTTGCTTCAGTGGCTAAAAGTATTGACCCAAATACAAGTCGAGGGGCCCTTTTTTCAGCCCCAAATTAGGGCTGAAAAACTAGACTTATATTCGGGTATATATAGTAATTTCATTTGGAACGAATTAATTCCTTTATACAGGTTCCACTGCATAATTAAATACAGGTTCCACTGTATTTAATTATGCAAGATATAAATTCCAGAGAATTGAAAGGCATGCATACATGCATATGGAGCATAAGATCAACAACGATTTGCAAGCACACACCTCAAATGAGTTATTCATTAACAAATGCTTGGGAGAGATTAATTTTCCAATGAATACAAGAAAGTGATAGAGCTACAAATAATTATAGCAAAGTTTGACATGTTGGACATGGAGAATGTGAATGTGATAGATAGTGCCTAAATGAAATACAAAGCACAATGATGTCTGTTTACATTGAACAATGGAATAATCAATGGGAATATAAAGGGCCTCTTAATATTCTCCACAATGAAGGAAAGGTGACTGTGATTTTAAAGACAACTGAAATTGATTCTAGTCACCTGGCATGAATGAGGAAAGGATGGAACATCCATCAGCAACAAGATTCACTACAGATACTCCCAGCTCTAATCACTGGGGGGAAATATAACCATAACTGAATTTCAAAGCCATTTCAGACCTTTTCAGTAAAAATAAATTGGGAGCTAATATGCAGGGACCATCTGTCTTACATGCATTAATGTATAGGGGAGTTCTTTTCCACTGGTGTTTAGAAGAGATGTTTCAATCTGTTTCTTAGATGACAGATGATGGGTTGGGATGCAATATAAGCATACAGGCCTGCTGTATGTAATGGAATGGGGAGGGAACACATAACAGAAATCATTGCTTTTAGTTCACATACTTAGAGGTCCCAGGAGGGTAACAGATATACTAAATGGAACTGAGGTTAGCCTTTGCTCATTTCATTTGATGGTTTGCCTTATTTTCCAATAGCCTTCTTCAGATAATAAATTTGGTTTTCTATTAGGGTCCTTCACATCAATTTATTTATTTTATTTATTTTCAAACTTGTATACCGCAACCTATTTCCCAAGGGGAACTCAGGGCGGTTTACACAAAATTAACCCCCCCCCCAAAAAAAACAATAGCAATTATGACAGATAAAAAAAATATTAGCAAGAGGTGGAAGGAAAAAACCCCCTTCTCCCCTAGCAGTTATCAAAGGCATCCTTGAATCTTCAGGTCTTCAGTGCTTTTCTAAAGGACGCCAACGAGGGTGCCTGCCGTATCTCACTCGGCAGAGAGTTCCAAACTGCGGGGCCAGCCACTGAGAAGGCCCGTTTACGAATAGACACCTTACGGGCCTCCTTCGGGGTGGCGACACGGAGCGAGAGGGCCAAGAAGGATCGGGTGGGTCAGGCCAGGTCTAGTTGTCAGGAAATACGCTCTGCCGGATAGTCAGGGGCCAAGCCATGGAGGGTCTTGTAAACCAAAACCAACACCTTGAATCTTATTCGTGAGGCAACGGGCAACCAGTGCAGGTGGGCCAGGATGGGGGTGATGCAGTTGAATTTATGTGCACCAACCACCAGCCTAGCCGCCGTATTTTGGACCCACTGCAATCGCTGAACAAGGTTCAAGGGGAGCCCCATGTAGAGAGCGCTGCAGTAATCCAACCTCAATATGACCAGTGCCTGCACCACTGTCCTCAGGGAGTCACCATCAAGGTACGGGCGAATCTGGGCGATAAGCCTAAGATGGTAAAAGGCCGACCTGGTCACTGCTGCCACCTGGGAGTCCAGGGACAGGTCCGGATCCACGACGATGCCCAGACTCCTCACTCTTTGTGCCACCTGAAGGGCGGACCTGCCCAGACTGGAAAGAGGGCCACTGTACCCATCCGGGCCACACCCAAAGAACAAAACCTCGGTCTTTTTAGGGTTGAGCTTGAGTCTGTGAGCCCTGGTCCAGTCCAAAACTGCGGCCAGGCAACGGTCCAGGGTCTGGACAGCCTCCACTGCACAGGTTGAGAAGGAGAGGTAGAGCTGTGTGTCATCAGAGTACTGATGACAGCAAGCTCCAAAACGCCGGATGATCTCAGCCAGCGACTTCAGGTAGATGTTGAAGAGCATTGGGGGGAGAGCTAACCCCCAAGGCACCCCACAAGAGAGTGTCCAGGGAGCTGACAAATCACCCCCCAAGCTCACTCGCTGGGTGCGGCCCTCAAGGAAGGAACGGAGCCAGCCAAAGGCCAGACCCCGATCCCCACCTCAGAGAGCCGCCCCAGGAGGATACTGTGGTCAACGGTATCAAGAGCCGCTGACAGGTCGAGAAGGACCAACAGGGTAGATCAACCCCTGTCGGCCCTCTTCAACAGATCATCATGCAGAGCGACCAGAGCCGTCTCAGTCCCATGGCGCGGCCTAAACCCAGATTGGAAAGGATCCAGGATGTGGTTCTCCTCCAGGAATGACTGGAGACGCAGGGCGGCAACCCGCTCGATCACCTTGCCCATAAAGGGAACATTGGCTATAGGACGATATTTGGACATACTGTCTACAGCCAAGCCAGATCTTTTAATAATGGGCTTCACCACCATCTCCTTCAGGCGACTGGGAAAGATCCCATCTCTGAAGGAAGAGGAGGCAATTAGTGAAGCCCATTCCGGCATGCTCCCTCCGGCGGTCTTAATCAGTCAGGAAGGGCAAGGGTCGAGCAGAGAAGCCGCAGGCCTGCAGTGTCCCAGGGCCCTGGAGGCATCCGCTGGTGTAACAGGCCCAAACTTAACAAACCAGGGAGACCCAGGCAGTGAGGAACTGGCCACAGCAGAGGGTGGAGCAATACAACCAGCATCCAGCTCGGTACAGATGGCCTCTATCTTGGATTTTAAAAAGGCTGCGAATGAATCACTAGTGAAATCACTAGGAGGAGGCCCTGGTGTAGCGGGATTGGTGAGGTCTCGAACCACCCGGAACAATTCTGCCTGACGGTTCGAGGCCTCACCAATTCTCAGGGAGGCAAGAGATCTCCTTGCGTCCCTGATCGCTTGAGAGTAGCAACTGGTCAACACCTTAACCGCAGCCCAATTCAGAGCCATCCAAGCCTTCCGCCATCTGCTCTCTAGCTCCTCCGCTCTTGCTTCATCGCCCGCAGCTCCGTGGCAAACCATGGAGAAGAGCGGGCTCGGCATCGGATAAGGTGCTTGGAGGCGCTCTGGTCAACTGCCCCGGCAACTTCCTCATACCACCTGTCAACCAGGGAGTCAGCCGGATCATCAACCAGACCGTCCGGTAAGCCCCCAAGGGACTCCGAGAACCACGCAGGGTCCAGGAGCCTTCGGGGGCGGGCCCAGATGGAAAGGCCCAGCTCCCCACTGGGCGGGGCAGCGATTGAAAGGGGAAAAAGTCAGCAGATAATGATCTGACCATGAGACAAGCAAACACAATCATTCCTTGAAGTATTTTAATGCACATATTCAAGTTTCAAAAGCTAAGAAGAGGTATTTTGGAATATGTCCTAGTTTCTGTGGTTGTATGTTTCCACAGGCATCAAATGATCGGTGTTGTAGCATCTCTCACCAAAGTTTTAATAAGGTTACAAATTAACTTGCTTAGTGCATATTAAAAAGCAAGAGATGTGCTTGTTGGTTATTGTCTTGGGGGGGGGTGCAGTCATTGTTTCCTTGCAGCACAATGGCAATTAGGATGTGCTGCTGGGAGGCCATTCATCTGACAGAGGCTGTGGTTTTCAGAAGCAACTTGGAGTACCATGGTAACAAATTGGCCTCCACTTTTTGAAGTACAAAATCAACAGGGACTCTCATTAGCATCAAGGGCAGTGGAGCATACATCTGTTCTTCAAGGAATTAAGAAATAAAGGGGGATGCTAATTAAGCTGTTCCTGTAAGAGTCTTTACCACATTTATGAAGTGGACTGATACACTGTATGCTAGCATTCCATAAATCCAATCACAAACAACACAGCAAACGTAGACGCTTTGTAACGCTACTGCAAAGCTGAATCCCCGCTTAGATTTCAAAAATACATTTTGAGCTTTTGTAACAAAGGGGAATTCTCAAGTACTCAGGCACTGTTATAGGTGCACTGCAATTTCAAGATCATTTGCTTCTATACCCTACAAAATGCCAGGAAGGATCCCTAGGGCTTTTCTCTTTTGACCCACCTGCAGTCTTGCTTAATATGATGGTGATTTGGACAAAGAAGAGGTTTTACATTTCTGTTTACTATGAAGCATACAAATCATATAAGGCCTTGGATTCTCCTCCCCCTTAGAAATCCAAATAGCCCAAACTCTGATTTGAAAGAGACCCTCATGAAATTTGGAACGCGTTTTAAATAATTCTAATAAGGAAATTATTCTACATTCCTCAAACATGATTTCATTAAACTTACTTGTGCCTGGAATAAGTAACTCAAAATTGGCCTACCCATTCTCAAAACTTCAGAACTGAAAAAAAAAACCCTCTTGTTAATCAAGCAACACATATATTAAGAACAGAGATGCAATTTTCACTTAGCTGTGCATTTAGATTTAAAATCCCATGTTTATCAACAGAAAGTCAGATTCACTCAATGAACAGTGTTTTTGCTCTACGTCAGTCCTGCCCAAAGTCCGGCCCGGGGGGGGGGGGCAAATCCGGCCCGCCAGGCCATTCTGAGTGGCCCGCGGCTGGCTGGCCCACCCCTCCCTCCCTCTCCTTCACCCCATGTTTTTTTTAAAAGAAAGTGGGTGGGGCTTGCAGTGGGGTGGCAGGGTTGGGGAGCAACTGGCCCCTGACACATTCTCAGCCACCAAATCTGGCCCTCCTTACAAAAAGTTTGGGCACCCCTGCTCTACGTTTTATGGACAAGTCTCTCAATCAAATTTGTGATTATTTCAATCCTTCCACAGGACTGACATTGGATATCATTTCAAAAAAAGGGACCAGTATGCCAATGCTAAAGCAAGGCTTGGATGGGCAGGGCCAAACAAGGGCCAGATGTGTACAAATCTGAATAAAAATTGGAAGAGGTTGAAGGTTAAAAAAAAGATGATTGTCGTATAATAGTCAGACAGCAAGAAGCATAAGCAGGTGACTAGTATGCCCATTGACTGTTTCTGATTTCCCACCCCCCACCCCCTCCCAGAAACTGATTACAGGGTCTTTATGAACAAGGTACAAAGCTTGGGAAAGTTACTTTTTTGGAGTATAATCTTCAGAATTCTCCAGTCATCAAGGGCCACTTTTCCAATCCCTGTTAAGGAACATTCAAATTTCTATTCACACGAGCCTTTTTGCCTGGTCTATTAGCTGGCTGATTTAGGCTGTCTGTTTTATGTGTTTCCTGCACTTCATTGCTGTTTTGTGATGTTTATACTACAATATAAATATATAATTGGGATTTTAAATTACATTTTGTGCACCACCATAGCATATTAAGTTGTAGGGTGATATTAAAATGTTTGAAATATATAACCAAATAATAATAAAAAACCTGAAAGGAACATAAAATCCTTATCAGTGGGCAGGCTTTCCTTGAGAAGCAAGAGGCAAATACATTAAATAAATCATTAACGTTTTTGCAAGCAAGGGATGTTTTCTTTCTGCAGACACCAATATTTAATTATCCCCCAGCCTCTTCAGAGAGACCACGCACAAGCTTAGACATCTGACAGCAAAGCTAAGATCCAAATGAACAAACTATACAAATACACATTGCTTTTAGTGAGCCACAGATACAGATCTGTGTGTGATTTCTTTCAAAGATCTTTGTGGAAGTCATTCATAAATGATCACAGCTTTGGCCCAGTAGTCCTGAGCTGTTTCTCTAAAAACTGGGCCACATGTCACCTGCAGGCTGCACTTTGCCCATTTCGGCTTCTAAGTGCTTCTACTCACTGCAGTAGGACATGTGTAGGTGACAAAATCAATTTCCCCCTGTCAGTCTGATGAGCCCTGAGTGCACTGAAAAATGAAGAGACATAGTGTTTCTAAGAGGGGCAACGCAGCTGGTGAAAGCTGAGCGCACTCTTTACTGATGATTTCTTTAGGTAAAGAAGCTTAGTCATTACTTTTTCTATTTCTTCATCAGTTCCAGAGTTTTGGATCTCAGGGGATGGAAACTCCCTCAAATTTCTGCTTCAGTCTCTCTATCCCCTTTGCTTGCAACCAACTGTAAGCACTGTAGTCTAATTTTATCTTCTGTGAACTGCACTAATTTATGCAACCTCTTAAGGGACTAAACACAGCAGCACAACGAGATCATTACTTTTTTTTTGTACTGAGGGGGGAAATGAGCTCTGATTATTTATTTATTTATTTATTTATTTTTACAACTTATATGCCGCCCACTACCCAAAGGTCTCTGGGCGGCTTACAATCAAAGAATTAAAACAGTTAAAACATCAGATATCAATAAATAATTAAAACAATAATTAAGGTTGTACGGAGGAGGAAATGAAGGTACTGCATCATAGAATCATAGAGTTGGAGGAGGCCTCAAGGGCCATCCAGTACAAAAAAACCTGTCATGCAGGAACCCCCATCAAAGTACCCCCGACAGATGGCCACCCAGGCTTTGCTTAAAAACCTCCAAAGAAGGAGACTACCATCCTCTGTGGAAGGGTGCTGAACAGCTCTAACCATCAGGAAGTTCTTCCTAATGTTTAAATTTAATCTCTTTTCCTGTAGTTTGAAACCATTGCCCACATCCTAGTCTCTGAAACCATGGAAAACAAACCAGCCCCTTCCTCAATATGAGATTCTTTCAGATATTTAAACATAGCTGTCATATCACATCAAATCATATTCTCAATAATTGAACATGTCTTAATTGCCATATCATATCATATTCGCAATAATTGAACATATTGTATTGGACTGTATATTATCCCTCATTACTGTAAGCTGCCTTGGGTCCTTTTCCAAGGAGAAAGGCAGGGTAAAAATACTCTTAAATAAATAAATATCTCCTCTCAGTCTTCTTTTTGTAAGGCTAAACATTCCCAGCTCCCTAAGCCGCTCTTTGTAAGACATTTCTTCCAGACCCTTAACCATCCTGGTCGCCCTCCTCTGGATCCGTTCAAGGTTGTTAACATCCCTTTTAAATTGAGGTAAATTATCACAAGCAGACATCTGAACACACAACATGTATATAATGTTATATAAACCTCTTAATTATTGGTTTACTGGCAAACAATAAGATGCAGCAAGATAAGGAATTTCTATAGAAATTGTACAGTTTAGATCCGGATAAATGCTGCATTCTTATATCCATTTGGATTCACTTCTGGGCATATCTGCACAATATTACACTTATTGTAGAATCAAATTTGTGGTTCGTATGCTATGACACAAGCTGCAATCATCCTAATGTATGTACATTTAAATGGGAGTTAAGTCCCACTGAACACATTGGGACATGCTTCTAAACAGATGCCCAAACATCACTGTATGAAAAAATAACAGAATCCACCAAGCCTCCCAATTCACTAGATATATGTCATCTAAGAGAAATCTTTACCTTCAATTGTATCCAGATGCATTTATGTTCAGTATTGGCTAAAATGTAGAATAAAAATCAAAACTTAATATGAATTTCAAAGACAACAAAAACTTTTCCAAACCCTGCCTCTGAAAGGGCAAGCAGAGCAGTATTTGCTCACTTTTAGTCTTTTAATTACTATAGCCCAGACACAATCTTATTTCCCAGCATCTTCTGGAAGAGGGTCTACTTGAATCATATAGATCTCAAAGAAATGTTTAAGTACTAGGCAGGGGGAGTTTCTTGCCTATGTTACCTGTTCAGAGGTGTGCAACTTGATAATAAAAAGGAAGAATGACTGCAAAATATCTGTACTGCATTTTCTGCATACAATTCTATAACATTTCACAAAATGTTCAATGACTCCCAGAAATGATAAACACAGGATTATTTTAAAAACTTATATAAATACAACGTGAAAAGGGATAAACATGGATTACATGCTTTTCAGCATCAAGTATGAATTTACAAGTGCAAGTAGCTAATATTATCAGGGGTGTGGTGGCTCAGTGGACTAGAGTGCTGAATTAGTCTACTGCAAAGTCAGCAGCTCGGTGGTTCAAATCCCAGGTGCCACTCAGCAGAGCGAGCTCCCGCTGATAACCCCAGCTTCTGCCAACCTAGCAGTTTGAAAGCAGTAAGTGCAAGTAGATAAATAGGTACCGCCATAAAAAGCAGGAAGGTAAACAGTGTTCTGTGCAGCCATGCCAGCCACATGGCCACGGACCTGCACAACACTGGCTCGTTGGCTTGAAAACAGAGATGAGCACCGCCCCTAGAGTCGGACATGACTAGCATGCATGTGCAGGGTGAACCTTTATCTTTACCCTTTTAACTAATATTATGCAAATTTGTTTTTATATAGGCTGTGAATTCAGCAACAAAATTTTTAATTTTAGTGGTTCAGGATTTTTAAAACAAACATGAACCTTTAGGGCTAAATTCAAAATATAGTCCCAATGACAGGATATCCATTTAATGCATGGGTTTTGATAAGTCAACATGTGTGTAAATATGAAGGTGCACCTATACATGTTTTTCTTTTTCTTCCCCTCTCTCTTTGAAAAGGTGTCCACATGCTGGACCTTCCCTTGGATAGGTCCCTTATTATTTTATTTTACAGTAGTACTTTGTATAAAGGAATTAATTTGTTCCAAATGAAGTTATGTTAAGCAAATTTTCCTTTATACAAATTTTCCATAGGAATGCATTGAAAATGGAGCAATCCCATTTTTATGTTGTACGGATTTGCCCCATAGGCGATTATGTTAAGCAAATTTCCCCTATCTCCGAAATTTTTTACGTTGTACAAATTTTATGTTATACAAACTGTTTGTTATACAAGGGTCCACTGCATTTGATTTTACCTGATTATATTTGCAGTCTTACCCATTGTGATGGCTTTTAGCCAATACAATAAACTGAAACTGTACTGTATGTATGTAAACACCCTTGATTTAATGGGTCTACTCTAGTTGGAAGTTAACCATCAGATGTAGTCCATAAATGCAGCAGCATCAATCAGTCAATCATGAGAGGCCAAACTTGGATCATCTTTCCTGTTGCTAACTCGCTACATTACATCCAAAATGTTTTCATATGGAATGTCAGGTTTCAAAACAGGCTTCAGCTGGTGAGTCCTCATCCTTTATTTCACTGGTTTTTTGTTATTTATACATTTTCATTTATTTACTTATTTTTGTTATAGCACTTGCATTTTATTGCCATTATCTTCCTTGAGCATTATTTGGTTTGAAAAGATGGCATAAACATTTCACTTATAAATATAATACAGAATGACACCTTACATGAATAACTTATCACACTCATATGTGAATTGAAATCTGGAAATTCTTCCAGTATTCATCTGTTTGTTTATTCTGTACAGTTTTGTCTTATTGTTTTAATGATTTTATGTGCAGCATCTTGGAATTGCCTTTTGTGAAGGAACAGTATAGAAAATAGGTAATTAAATGAGTAGTTAATAGAGCCATTAGAACACATAGGCCCAAAGTGGCATTCACCGCAGAAACTACATTGTTTGCTAAAAGTGCTTTTCTAGAAAGTTTCAAGTGGGGTTGAGTTTCTAAAATTCTTCTTTCATTGATACACATATTTTACAAGTTTTGGATGTCATTTCACACTGATGTTTCCAAATGAATGTGACTAGTCACAGAGAGTCATATCAAGTTCATTGTTTCCTGCTACTATATAGCTGAAAAAGTGGATGTGTCTACAAAAGCTTACATCATCATCATCATCATCATCATCATCATCATCATCATCATCATCATCATCAT
>JAHTLZ010000016.1:39828455-39856116 GCA_023846285.1 Phrynocephalus versicolor
CAATGCCCTGCTGCACAAGTCTAGTCTGTACTTAGGAGGAGAACTGTGGCTTCTTCACAATTGTTGTAAATTATAATAGGATTGTATTTATGTAGGCGCAGGTGGCAAGGAAATTGAGTGAGATGGACTCACAACAACACCACCACAAACAACAACACAAACAACAAGGAAATAGGAGCAAGGGGTTTGCCAATCCTGGCAAACAAGTTTCTCAATGCATAGCACAGGGCAAGTGTAACAAAGAGAAATGTAACTTCTTCAAAAATGTAATTGTTTATGTAGCCTGGTGTGGTGGCAAAAGTAAATGAGTGAGGTTGACTCACAAAAACAGCACAAAAACCAAGCTAGTAGAAGGAAGGGGTTTGCCAATCCTGGCAAACAAGTTTCACAACAAGACAAGTGTATTAGGAGAAATGTAACTGAACTTAACAGATGAAACTTACAACAAGTTACTGCAAAAAACCCGAGCTAATAGAAGCAAGGGGTTTGCAAAATCTGGCAGCACCCAACTTTCACACCAATAATGCACACAGGTAACTTCTTCAAAGATGTAATTGAAGAAAAAGGTCTATAAAGTGGCTGGGTGCCTGCCCTTCAACAAATGTTTGTTTCAGTGCCTTAATCCAAAAAAATGAATGAGGTGTTGGACAAGAGAAAGAATATATATAATTATCTATAAATAAGTAAAATGAAATTGTAAAATGTTCTGTAGAAGGTGCCCTAGCCTTGTTGCCAAATGCCAATGCCAATGCCAACACAAATGTGCTTGTGATGTGAGAGATCTTTGAGTGCACTGGTTGGCAAGGGAGACTCTGAGCTCTGAATAATAGTTCTAAAATAATTTAATCCACAGCCTCCAACCCCCCCCCCTTCTAAGCACTAGTACTGCCACTTGCTAAACTGTAGGTAGAATAGAAAATGAATGGTAAGGTATAAATAAAACTATAAGCTGCTAGGGTAGGATAGGGTTGCTGGATTCCCTTCCAAAACCCCAATCGCAACAGCAGCAAAAAAGCTCTGGGCGCAGGGTAAAAGGACCTTTGCCAAGTAAATGAACTCGGTGGGAAATTGGGATAGAAAAGAAATGGTATGGTAGTGTAAAATAAAAATAATATATTTCCAATCCGCACTCCCCTCACCTCCCGCTCAAATCTTCCCTCCCCCTTGAAGCAAATAGCAAAGCAAATAAAAAACGGAACTCTTCCGAAAACAAAAAAGAATAAACGCTGAGTTGCTATTCCCCACAGCCAGGAATAAAAGAAATTCGAATTGTATGTTTGCGACGAGAATAATTCAATTCCCTCCCTCACTCCCTGAGTCCCTGCCTAGCGCGACCGCGAAATCGAAACTAGTAGACTCGAGCGCAGCAATCCAGCCCTACTAAACCACCCTCCAAGATCCAAGCCCAGACTGCGACGGACTGGAAGGTGCCTCGCCTTTTTATGCCCTCTGGCACATCCAGAAGTGTCAGTCAAATCCTGGCCATGCGATTGGTGGAATGGCTCTGAAAATTTGCATGGTCCCGTCCCATGGCCAGCCCACCGTTGCGCACGTGTAAAAAAAAAAATTAAAATAAAATAAAATAAAATCAACGGAGCCGTATTTTGGCAAGACAAACCCACTGCTGCTACAGTAAAAATTCAAGTGTTTAAAATAGCTATTTTTCTCATGTTTCTGTGGTGCTTTGTTGGGTATTTGGGCCACGGTTTCAAAGAAAAATTTGCGGTCGCCATTTTGGATCCCCCCGCCCGCACACCGAATGGCATTGGCAATGCCCCCCCGCCTGGTACCAGCGCAGCGCAGCAGTAGCACTAGCCCAAGGAAAGGGGGGCGGGGAACCCCCCACCCAAAAAAACCCCTTCTGGCCTGGTGGTAGGTGCCCTCAGACAGTTTTCGCCTGCTTTTAGGGCCGGGAATCGGGGTTTTTTTTAACTTTTAAAACTTTTTTTCTGTGCCGCTTGCGATCGCCGCGATGCAGGTAACGAGCACGACAAATCAGACCAAATTGTTCGTTCGTCGGTTCGAGCTCGAACGGGAAACGGTAATTCCCGTTACCGTTTCCGTTCCGTAACGGAAACGAGTAACGGAAACGGAAACGGGAATACCGCTAAGTCGTGCCCATCTCTATTCACAGGGCTAAACAAAGGGTATTCAACTGAGTATGAAAAACATGTATACCGTTTTCAATATGAATAAACAGGTAAAACAAAAACAGAAACCTTATTTTTACATGTCTCAATCTCCAGTATGATACAATATTTATTTGTTTGTTTGTTTGTTTTATTTTTATACTGCCCATCTTCCAATATGGAACTCTAGGCGGTTTACAATTAAAAAGCAATTAAGTGGCTAACTTAATTATGCACTAGTGTTTTCAATGGTTTAGGTCAATAGTTTAGATATCTGGTTATGAAGCATATGGTGGAAGTTCAGTTCCCCACTTTGCCTCCTGTGAGTAGAGCCAGCCTGAGTGGACTTGTGCGAGCTGCACAATTCCAGAGTGGCAGCAAAAGAAAGGAATGATAAGCCATTTCTGAGAACTCTACCTGGGACCCCCTGTAAAGGCTCACCAGAATTCAGAATTGGCTTGGCAGAGCATGATGATGATCATGATGATTTTTAATTTATCCAACTCTGTCTTATAATCAGCAAGAGTCTCTGCTACTCTGACCATACTGATTCACAACGTAGCATCTCTGCAGCTATAGGCCTTCTTCTAATTTACTGTAATTCAACATTTTTAATAGTTAATAGCTCATTCGTGTATGACAGGACAATGCAAATCTAAATTTGCTCAATAAGTTCCTTATCAAAAATGCAACCAAAAATGTCTCTCCCAATGATGGGATCAAATTAAAATCAGACATAACTTTCAGGTTATTTTATTTCCCCATTGGCTGCTGTCAACCTCTCTGGCATGGCTGTGAAGTGGAAAGAGGGTTTTTATGTCTAAGTGGAAAACATTACGCTTTAAATATTCAACATCTCCATTGTCCTGACAGTATCTCAGACTGAGGGCAGTTCTTCGGCTGGAGTCTGGTGCCAGATTGACCGCACTCATGAGCAAGCGTGTTTTCGAGCAATTAGGCTGGCTGCTGGCAACAGCGGGGACCTCAGAAACAGCATCTGAAATAAAAAGCTTAATGTGGAGATAGAATGATGTCTGTCTGGGTTTAAGGGGAGAAGGGGGGTGCTTCTCCTCGCAGGAATCTTTCACATGCAGCTCACAGTAGTAAGGATGCCCATTTGCCTTGAAGAAGTAGGAGCTGAGTTAATAATTACTGAATAAAAAGAAACCCTAAACTTACAAGCTACATCAGGTAGGTTTTATGCTCCTGCCTGCGGGGGCATTTCACTTAAATCAGCTACAAATGGTTCATCCTTACATTGCCTCAGGGGCCTCAATCAAGGCCATGGTATCCAGGCAACTGCTATGCTGAATGATGTGGAAAGCCCCCTCCATACCATATAGGGCAAGTCAGAGAGTGAAGGGTTCTGCAATCCCAGAGGAAAGCAGATGTTTTCAGATATACAAAATACATCTACATCTATAATACACACAGAGCAATACAGGCATATATAAAATAACAGTAGAAGAGCCCTCTAGATCTTCTGTAAGAGACAGTTATTACTCAACATCCACCCACCAACTAGTCCACCATGGTTATTGTAAATCAATGTTTATTTTAAAATATAAATTTGACAAATGCTCAAACAAGCCTGAATAAAAAGTGGCTGCCAAGATGAAACTTAAAGTTACAACCAGATAGTGGAAAAACATAGATTTTCTATTTCTTTCTCTCCACACCCCCATTGTATTCTCTATGCTGCAGATAGTGTGTGTGTGTGTGGGTGGGTGGGTGGGTTTGTTTGTTTGTTTGTTTTTAGGAAAGGTAAATTAAAGACAATCTACTGTACAAATGACTGCATGTGGATTAATAATGCCGGATTAATAGGAATGATATGCAGGGATACAAATGCCTCAAAGGCCAGAATGGCCTCACCTGTGTCTGTATCTATGTGAATCCAGAGTAATAAGGAGGAGGTTGTGTACACACACACATACATAAGAACCAGCATGACTCTTGATGGCAAACTAAATAAGGCATTGCTTGGATTCCCGGGAGTGTGCCCTAGCGCATGACTGGGCCCATACTCAGAAAGGCAACCAGCCTCTTGTTAATGAGCATCAATTTATTCCTGCAACACCTCTGATTTCCAGCAGTAGGATTCTGAAAATATGCTTATTCAGATTCAGGAATTCGAATGACACAGATCAAGTGATTTTCCAGCACTCCACCATTGATTGCATTGGATTCCTGTACAACTTGTAGCAGTTTTCAGAACACTTTAGCTCATGCTCAAATGCCTAAAGAATCCCAGTTCCTTGTGCACACACCTGCTAATGGACTGGGCAGAGAAATAATATTTCTGCTGCTTCTCTGGAAGTACTGAAAACACACAAATGCAGACACGTCTTCTTCTGGAACATGCACACACACAATGAACAAACATCTTATTCTTCTAGAGGTGCACACACACCATTATCTCTAAAATGTCAGGCATGTGTGAACATCTACCCATAGACACAGGTTGCCTTGTCCAACTTCATGACATCTATATATGCTGAATTTAAAATCCCATAATCCCCATAAATCTGGGGTTGATATAAATTTTAGTTACTTCTGTAAACCACCAGGTTAGGAAAGAAGCTGCAACATATTTTTGCCCCTCAAATAAAAACAAGCAACCCATACATTATTAACTCTGAATTATTTTGACAGGGAATAAGCTAACTTGTCAAGTCAACATATCTGGATTATCAAAAACCAGCAAAGCAAAGCAAAGCAAAAAAGTTTTCAAGTACATTGTGTTTCATAAAATATTTGGTAGCTCTTTTGAGATCCAAATCAGAATGAGACTGAGTTTGATTATTTTAAACAATGTTTGAGATGGGATGATAACTGTTCCTTTTCTAATAATTTGAATAAAGCAAGTTTTCATGTCACTTTGACAACCCATGCTTATATCAAAGCATATTTTGAATCTCGTCTCATTTTTATCAGACTTTTTGTGACTTTGGTACTCAGGAATGTGCAGCACATTAATTCCATCTAAATTTTATAAAACTTTACCTCAGGCCTGCACAACTCATTGACTGCAGGCGACCGGTAACCCGTAGGGCCATTTGAAGTAGCCCGCGAGGTCCCAACTGACAGGCACATGTTTAGAGGCCACAGCTGGCTCCTGGTTCAGTTTGTGTTCATCTCTAATTAGGAATTATTTATTGGAACATGCTCACAATTTCAGTCATACTGTCATTTTAAAAAATCTGCTTAGTCCAGACTTTTAACATTCCTAGACCCTAGCTTAACTCCTCATTGTTAAGCAATATCACTTTCCCAACATCTTCTCTCTATGAAATGTATAGAGTATAAATCATGATAAGAGTTGCCCTTTCAGTTTGGAGAACAAGGGGTCTAGAAGAACAGGTGGTTGAATATACAAATGTGATAGTGTTCATCCAACATTTCTTGTGCGAAATTTTTACCAACAGTGTGCAAAGATTATTCCTATGGTGAAATGTGCTAGATAAAGGATAAAGAGAAGCCAAATAATGATATATATCATTGAGAGAGATCTTACATAGTAAAATAAACACTTGAAATGTAATTTTGGGAGAATGGAGATTTCAAAAAATGGGAATAGCAACAGGCAGAACAAGACCTTGCAGCAAATAGACATTGCTTAGGATTCCACAGATGAAAGTAAAAGGAGTCTAAAGAAACATCACAGTAATAATAAATTACTAGAGCCTTCACACTGATGGGATAATATAAAAGTTGTAATAATGAATGGATGTGCAGCTTCTATTATATTTGTTATTCTGTTATATTTACAACTTGAGAGAGTACAGTACAAAAATATTAAGTTTTGCTTTCTATTGCTGAATAGGAGCTGTGTAGATAGGCAGACAGTCCCATAAGTGACCCACAATAAAGTTGGAGGAACAATAAAACAATGAAATAAGCAATGTTTATTTAGAAATTGCATTTCAGATAAAAAAAAAGCCTAAAATTTAATCCCAACTAGAAAGCCAAAGTGTTCCAGAGAGCACACAGGAGGCAAAGAGAGCTTATCTTCTCCTTAGAGAAATATGGAAGGACGTTGAAATGGATTTGACTGACAGACTGACCTAACAATGCATGCAGGAGGTAATAAAGATCTGAGATTCAAAAGGATAGACAAACCTTCCTGACAGCTACTCCCAAATCCCCCTTCGGGTTCTTTGAACTGAAGAGGTGCTAAAAGACAATGCCTGGAGGTTACCAGAAAAGCAGCTACAAGCCTCTATTTAATTTTCAAAAGATATCCATCCACGGTGTGAACAGCTCTCCTCTTGACAAGAAACAATAATAAATGCATAGCACTGTGTGTGTTAAGGTGAATAAGACTGTTTTGTAATCAGCAGTAATGTAAAAGAATTATTTACAAATCTCAGAGCTGATTAAAGTTTGTTTTGATCCCTTATTGGTAAATAATATCATGGCAAATAATTCCAGCCACTATTCTGCACTTAACACTGACACAAAGAAAATAAATCTGAAGTTTGCATGGGGATGTGTTTGATATGTTCATACATCAATCTCAAGACAAACAAATTAAAATTGAAAAATAGTAGTGGATCATGGAGGAATGAAACAATTATGTGGTGGTTAATTGTAAAGTACTGTATATGCAAAGTTTGTCTTTGTGTCGGAGAAGAACATGCTGTACAAGTGCAAACTGGTTGCACAATTAGAAGAAAATATGAAAGAACTGGAGCATAAGTGGCCACACATGAGGCTGTAAGAGAAGAGGAGAAGTACCTAGACAGAATTCTCAAGTAGTGGCAGTCAAGAGAGGCAATACAAGTGGAAAAATATCAAGACAAAGCAGATGAGAATGCTGGAGAAGGAATAAACAAATGGAGCAATCATCCTGGAGAATGATTCTACGTATAGTGGTGCCTCTTAAGACGAATTTAATTCATTCTACAGGTCAATTCATTTTACAAAATATTCGTCCAATGAAACGTGGTTTAACACAGTCCCCATAGGACTGCATTGAATTTATCTTGTGAGGCATCCCACAGGAAAAATTTGTCTTACAAGGTTTTCCTATTCCCAGAAATTGCATTTGTCTTATGAGTGGTACTGTACTTCCTTACGTCACCCCATTCAGCGAATTAGTGGATTGTGTTGCTGATCATTCTTACTACAAAAAGTGGAAGAGGAAACCAGAGGTCTAGCTATCCTTGGCTTGATTCTAACTAGAGATGTAAAATTTCTGGAAATTTTGAAGCTCGGAAAAAAAATGGAAATTTTCAGAAAATTTGAAAAAATGCTACATTAGCACTCCCCACTCCCTTTTACAGTTTGAAAGTCATTCTATTTCTTTAGGAACATCAAATATGACTATCAACAATTTAATGTGGCATAAACTTATCACAACTAGCATATTAAAATATAGTGTATCCAAACAGTTATTACAAACAGAATTTGTAATTGTAAGTAACAATCTCCTGAACTGTTTACTAGTTTATGTGGAACAACAACAAAAAACCTCTGCAAAACTATGTTTAAAAATCCAGAATTAGCAATTCATATTTCCTATCTACAGTATTAAATGAAAATAAAATAAAAACTTCATTCTTGTAAAAAGAATTGAAGAGGGGGGAAATGTATAAATGTATAAAAGGAAGTGGGACTAAGTTTAAATAAATAGGCATGAAATTTAATCAGAATCTGTATTTTCTTTGAGTGCTTTGAGGCCCAGAACCAAACACATACACCCACATACAAAAACAAAAGTGAATCCTTTTTCTTTTTCTTGTTACAATAGCTGCACCTCCTAAAAGAGGAAGAACTATATCTAGTTCTTTCATTGGAGAGTTCAGTTTGTAGCCTAGGTCTTGCTTGTCCTCAGTGCAACAAAATTAGAATAATCTGATGCTATGCATAATTTTCAGAAATGATCTGGAAAATATAAGAACATCCTGTCTTAAAATATTTTATATATCATGTTAAAACAAAACATTTCATAATCATTTTTTTCCTCCCTCCCCCCCAATTTTTCCATTTTTTTCGGAAAATAACACAAAAGGTTTCAGGGGGAAAATGGGCAAAAATGTTTTTTTTTCTGATTTTTTCCATTTCCCCCTGATCTTCACATCTCTAATTCTAACCAACAGAGATTACTTGGTAGAATGAAGTAACCATGTTATTCTTGAGTTCTTGATGACAAAGAAAACAAAAGCAGAGTATATCTACAACTGTATGTATGCAGGATTTTAGGAAAGCCAGTTTTAATGAATTCACAATAGTATGAGCTCCCATGGCAGTAGCTGAATTCAGATGAATCACCACTGAACTTCCAAACCTATACTAAGAGATATGTAGCTCTTGCTTCCTACAAAGACAGAGTTGGGTGATGGAACTACACAAATTTTAGAAGTGCATAATGTGAATGGTGAGCACAGACGAGATTATTCTTACTCTACCTGGAACCTCTGCAAAATTGAAATCTATAAACTTCTTGAGCAAGTGCTAGTCTTTCAACATTGTCTCTTATTGTTCATATCCTTAGTCTAAGATTATTTTGAAGACTCTTTTATTCCTTTCTCACTTCTGACATCTTATTCTTTTTTCCTACTAAACATCAGAGTTGCTTTCAGAAGCATATATGAAAAGCAGTAAAATAAAATATATCAGGATCTAGTCATATCATCAGTCCAGGCTGAGGGAGACCATTTTCAAATGAATGAACATGTACAGTGATATATTGCATAATGAAATTAATCCATTCTATGGAATGCTTTGTATTGCAAATTTTTCATAATGCAATGTGAGGTTTCCCATAGGAATGCATTGAAAACCAATTAATCTGTTCCAGGGGTTATAAAAAGAGAAAAAAGAGAGAACACATTAATTGGTTTTCAATGCATTTCTATGGGAAACCACATTTTGGGATATGAAATTCTTCGCCCCCTCAACACTTGCAGTTACCCACTCCACAAAAGGAAGAGGGTGGCAGGGAGCAAAAGGCACCACAGTGGGGAGAAGCATTTCCCCCCACTGTAATGCCTTCAGCTTTCGGGCACGTGGCAGGTCCTACCCCTGGGTGCTTTTGCCCACATGGCTCGTGAAAAGGAGGGGGTGGCAGGGAGCCAAAGCCACTGGGTGGAAGACACTCTGCATGCCTGTAAGCCAACTAGGACAATCTTTCACCCCAGCAGCTTCAGCTTCCTGCCACCCACTTCCTTTTTGGGAGCCGGATGGGTGACAGTGCCAGGTCACACTGCAGGCAGGGTGGTCATGCTGCTGTGGTTGCCATCAAGGCGCTCTTGCTGGGGTCCGAAGCAGTGTGACCTGGCAATGCCCATCACCGTTGCAGCTTCTCAGAAAAGGCTTCCCAACTTTTTTGACAGCCATGTCCACTCTGCCTGCAGCGCGATCTGGCAAAAGGTCACTTGGATCCCTGTGAAGCTGCAAAGGCAGCGGGCAAGTCAAAAATAGCCTTGCACAGCAGAAAAACCCACACACACAATGCGGAACACACAGAAAAAAGCAAGCAAGCATTGATCAGATCACAGACACACTGCAATCCAATGGAATCAAATGCAATGCAATGCAATAGAAAGGCACAGTAAAAAGCAAGTGACGACCAGATCATACAAACCCTGCAATCCAATGCAATGCCATGCAATGCAAAGGCACAGTAAAAAGCAAGCAAGTGATTATCAGATCACCACTACCACCCCGCACATAAAAAGGCACAGAAACAATGATAATCAGCTCCCTACCTTTCCACTGATTGAGAAATACACCAAAAAGTTATAAAAGTCCCAAAATGCTGCAAAATAATGTCCAGAATGGCTCCAAAACTCAATGAAAAAATGCTCCAATTCCTCCCACCCCTTCACAAACTAGGGGACACAATGCATGCTGGGTACCCTCTTTTTTGCAACACCAATGGAAAAATGTTATGTGAAGCATCCAATTTTAAATTTTTATCATGTGAGACATCCCCATTCCTTAAAAAAAATCATTATGCGATTTTTTTCATTATGCAAGGAAAACATTATGCAGGTACAAATGTATAGTCTAGCAGAACAGATCCAGTACTATTTCAATAAATACGTTATTATTCAGAACTTGCCCAGAGTTTGGCTATGATGACTCCAAAGTTCACAACTTATCTGGTTTCAAATTCAAACTACTACAGGGTGCCCAGTAGTATTATGAATTCAGTGTCCTTTCTAGAGAAAAGTCCTTTCCAGGTTTGAATGTTAACCGAATGTCCAAGACTATACCCTGAGATATGTAGTTTTCTAAGAGATGTAAGAACAGATTTCAATGCGCCATGGCCCTTGAACTGCCCCGCTCGGCTGAGACAGTGGGCTGGCAGACGCAGAACTTTGCTGGGGCAGTGGTGGTCCTTGGGATGGGGGAGGGAGGGGTGGAAAACTTATACCCTCACATTTTTATTGATGGATGGTGAGCTACTTTTGAACCCTTCACGGGCTACTAGTAGCCCACGGTCTACCTGTTGAGCAGGCCTGTTCTAGAACGTCACTGCCAATAGAACCAGGAGGCTGATGATTCAATGTATTGGGCATCAGGAAAGAACAAAGAAGTCGCATAAATAGCCTTTGGTATGGCTTCCACATACATCTGCAGTGAAAGATGAAACACGGTTCTCAGAATTTGGGTGTTCGGGAGTGGAGCTCTGAGTATATAATTAGATGAACAATGGTGTTTTCAAATGTCAGAATCTTGCCTGGAAAAAAAATAGCCAAAGTATTTCCCTATCCTTTTGGGAACAGAGTGATGATGCTCACTCACTCAAGATTCATGTTCGTGAAACTCACTTTTCTACAACAAAATTGAACAATGCAAATACCATACTTTTCCCTCTACAGGAATGCCCCCATGTATAAGATGACTCAATTTTCCAATGCAAAATTTGTCTCACAGCCATGGGATTCTCTCCTAGGTTTTCTTCTATGTATAAGACAGCCCTCAATTATTAGTCTAACAATTTTAGACAAAAATCTATTCCTATATATGGAAAATGCTATTATTTATAAGTCTAATGTAGAATTCCCTAAACTGATATTTTACAAATGTAAATTTCTTAAAATAAATGAATCTATTCTGGATGTGGTAGAAAAGCATTCCGTCCAGTGAGGTCCTACCCATAATTTACTTACATCCCCTATTATTATCTGCTCTTAACTGGCCCAAGGTAATAGTTGACCTGGCACAGAAAAGAACCAAACTCCACTTCCTAGTACTAATCAATTCAAGTATGGTGCCTAAAAATGTGTGGTGAGCTGCTCATACAAATCCATGCAAAGATGCAAGAATTTTAATCTGTGGGTAACTGATAACTTCACAACAACTGTGGTTAGTTGTGGCCAATTATGAGGTAAGATTCTGTCTCTGGTAACAAGCCAGTGTTCACTATCCTACTGTAAACTACAATCTGAACCCATGGTTTGGAGCCGATGGTTTACAAAATCTTAGAACTGCAGAGCTGGAAGGGACCCTGTGGATCATTAAGTCCACCCATGTCAAGGAGGCACTGTGGGAATTTGAACTTCCAACCTATAGTTCCACAGCCAGAGACCCAGGCCAATGAACTTAGGACTTAGGACCTAGGTACCTGAAGGACCGCCTCCTTCCATATGAACCTACCTGGCAGTTAAGATCAAGCCAGGGGGCCCTTTTGAAAGAGACATCTCTCAAGGAGGTGAGAGGGACAGCTTGTAGACATAGGGCCTTCTCAGCAGCTGCCCCCAAGCTATGGAATGCCCTCCCAATTGAGATCCACCTGGTGCCAACACTGATGACTAGAGATGGGCACGAAACGAGCAATTTTTCGTTTTTGTTTTTGTTTTTTCATTTCATTACGCAACGAAAACAAAAACGAATTTTTTTTCAAAACAAAACAAACATGAAAACGAAAAATTTTGCCGTGTTTTTCATTTTTGTTGCGGCAAATACATTGAACTGAAAAGAATGCTAATGAAACAGAAATATTTCGTTTTCGTTTTTTGTTTCGTTACGTAACAAAAACGAAAACGAAAAATTTGCAAAAACTCACCAAAAAACGAAAACGAACCGAACCGGACCCCCTAAACGACAAACGACAAACCATTTTTTTGAGTCGTGCCCATCTCTACTGATGACATTTCGGCACCAGGTAAAAACCTTCCTGTTCCAGCAGTTTTTTAATTGATACAATATAGATTGTGGGTCCTCTGATGGCAATTTTAGTGTAATGATTTTAATGTAAGGTTTTTATTATTGTTTTAATTATTTATTGATATTCTGTGTTTAACTGTGTTAATTCTTTTGATTGTAAGCTACCCAGAGACCTTTCGGTAGTGGGTGGTATATAAATTGAATTTTAAAAAAACTATCCAGCATTCAGCCTAACTGTAATTTTTCTTTTGCGAGGAACAGCTTCAGATTTCATAACATCCATTTATTGAAATTTTCCATGAAGTGTAGCAACAATAAAAGGACTTGTTCAGTTTTTAAATATTTATAGAAGGGCTTATTCTGTTTTTAAATATTTGCAGTATATTTATATTAAAATTATTTTATTTAGATATTGAATTTGGCAATAAAATTTCTTACGCCTGGATTGTGATCCAAATTAGTTCTATTGTAGTATAAACTTTCACATCTAAAGACTGGAACTGGGGTGAAAAAAGGAGGAGGGAGGAAAACCAGGAACATACAAAGAATCATAAGGCAGTTTTGGCAAGCAATGATGCTTTCCAGTAAAATAAACCATACTCAAAGCAAATTCAGACCACAGGCCAATAATTCACGGTTAAAGCCACAGCTTAGTTTTGAAAGTTGTAAAGCAAAGTATTTCTTAGACTAAAGAAAAGGCTCTGCGCTCATCGTTGGTTATTTCTTTGAGAGATTATTTCCAATGGTTATGTATCACTGAGCTCCTCAGAACATATTAAATAGATTTTATTTCAGCTTAAAATGTAGTCTACTAAAGACACATACCAAACATAACCTCACAGCTGCCTAGAATAAGCTGTCAAAAAAGGTTACCCTCGCTATAGATTATTAACATTAAGTTATTTAACTATGGATAGGACAATAATCAGCTCAATGTGCCTAAGGTTACCAAATCTTCCCGCAATGGAAGTACTGATATTATTTAAGGTTGCAGCTGGAAATATTTAAACCTCTGTTTTACAAGTCAACAAACTAGAACAAGGGGGGCAGGAAAGTAAAGTGTTCTGCTTATATACCGCCCCACACTACTACAAGTAGTCTCTGGGCGGTTTACAACTTTTAATTACAGTGTGCAGGCTACACATTGCCCCCCCCAGCAAGCTGGGTACTCATTTTACCGACCTCGGGAGGATGGAAGGCTGAGTGAGCTGAAGGCGCCAATTCAATGGATCATGCCAATTCTAAAAACACAAATATCATCAATGGCTTTTTAATTAGTGTACTAGTGCTGGAAATTTAATGCAGAGATGGTGATCATTTTACTGCATTTCAGATATTTGCCACCTCAGGCATAATCCAAACTAAGACCAGAATAAAAGAGTTTGAAAGGGATGTTTGAGTAAAAGATTAGCTCATTTTAAATGGCAGGGAAAAGAGCACTGATCTCAGTCTCTTTCTAAATCACATATAAAGCTGTGTTACACTGAGTAAGAGAGCAGATCTATCTATTATTGACACCTATTGTTAGCAGAACCTGTTTCGGATTCTAGAAATGTTTTCCACCCAAGTTATATCTGCAAACCTGGGAACTTCTGTATTCAGAGCATGCATTCAACCTGATTGAAGGTGGTGGGCAAATGGATGAACTGTATTGCACAATGAGAAGCCAACATCCACAACACCCTGGTCCTTGTAGCCAGACATCGTATTTCAAAAATTGAGGAAACTCTGAGAGGAGGTTGCCATTTTGACAAATCCTTAAATTTAAAAAAAAAATCAAAATATTCCAACGTGTTCTTCTGTTTTTAAGTTGCAATAACACCAAAAGACTTTGCTTTCTGCTTTTGTTTTCAGAAGATACAGTATGACAGCTAATTATATCTTCCGATCAAGACTCAAACCACATTTCTAAGGGGTGCAAAGCCCAAAGCACAATCCAGATAAACTGAGGTAATTGCATTCAAGATAGTGTAGCCTTAGTTATTTGAATGTAGAACTTGATCAGTCTGGCTATGTCACAGGCACAACAGCTGTTTAGATACACACAAAAACCTTCCTTTGGAATTCCCTGAGGAAACTCAGCAGTAGAAGTACTACAGGAAGTCTTAAATGTAACTAAGATAGATTTGCCTCCTCACTCAGGGTGTTTAAATATGACAATTAGCAAAGTCAGCAGCCTGTACAGAAATCAAAATAATGGATCTCATGCCTTTATTATCCCTTCTGAGTGACAACTTGCCTCAGGAATCCACAGCTTCGGGAAAGGTGGCTCTATTATTCCATCTGTAATTCTGTGCCAGCATCTTTTCTCTGGTTAAAGTGATTTTCCCAGGACATCATTAAATCTTAAAGGAGTTTATTAACTACTACATGTTGGCAACATTATCCTGATCAATTACCGGTACATCACCTTCTTGTTTTTCCAATGAATGAACAAATCAAGAGAGTACCTGAGTGCCCAATTCTGTAACAGAATGCTATTCCCATCACCCTGAGAAGCATCATTCCAAGGTCAACACATGTTTAATGTCCAGAGAGAGACTGTCAAAATGTGTAAACAACTATAGCCAAAGAATCATAGAATAATGGAGTTGAAAGAGGTCATTGAGTCCATTACATACCTTGGCATCCTTCAGTCTCGAAAGACTATGGTATTATACCTGGAGTAGAGATCCTAAAAACAACACCTAGTGTGACTAAATAGACCAATTCGGGAATGGCAGTCTCTACCACACTGGGGGCAGATGTATTCTGTTTCTTGCCCAGTCTTCGAGTTTCGTTCTTTCCGTGCCTGCCTCTTTTCCTCTGCCTGTTGGACAAATGCCTCTTCAAATTTATGTAGACCAAGCTGTCTCTCTTGCCTCCAGACAGTGCGATCGGAGGTCAGGGTTTCCCAACTGTTGAGGTCCATTCCCAAGGCCTTCAGGTCCTTCTTACAGATATCCTTATACCGCAGCTGTGGTCTCCCTCTGGGGTGCTTTCCCTGCATTAGTTCTCCATATAGAAGATCTTTTGGGATCCGACCGTCTTCCATTCTCATAACGTGTCCAAGCCAACGTAGGCATCGCTGTTTCAATAAAGTGTACATGCTAGGGATTCCAGCTCGATTCAGGACTATGCTATTTGGAACTTTGTCGTGCCAGGTAATGTTGAATATTCACCTAAGACAGCACATATGGAAGGTATTGAGCTTTCTTTCCTGCTGGCATGGATGGTCCAAGACTCACTGCAATACAAAAGTATGCTCAGTACGCGAGCTTTATAGACCTGTATCTTTGTATGTTCTGTCAGCTTCTTATTGAGCCATACTCTCTTTGTTAGTCTGGAAAACATAGTTGCTGCTTTACCTATACGTTTATTCAGCTCAGACTCTAGTGAGAGTGTATCTGAGATAGTTGAGCCAAGATACACAAAGTCATGGACAACTTCCAGTTCTTTTGCAGAAATTGTAATGTGAGGAGGAGAGTCCACATTCTGGCCCATTATTTGTGTTTTTTTCAGGCTGAGTTAAGACTTCTTCAGTTATTGTGTTTTCTCTGGAATATAGTTCAGAGTAGTGCTGCACACAGCGTGCCATCTGCTGCTCACAATCCTGGATGATCTCACCTGAAACAGTCTTTAAGGGTGCAGTTTTCTTATGTATTGGCCCTAAGGCCTGTTTAATTCCATCATACATCCCCTTGATGTTACCTGTATCAGCTGCCATCTGAATCCGAGAATACATTTCCTGGCAGTCTGCTGGACTTTGTTACGAACAGCTCACAGGGCCTGTAGGTTGTGCTCGCTGGGACAAGCTTTATATGCAGTCAAGGCTCTCCTCTTTTCCTCAATAGCTGGCATCAGCTCTTCTGAGTGGGCTTCAAACCAATCTGCTGTCTTGCGAGTCTCCTTGCCAAATACTGATATAGCAGTGTTATAAACAACATTCTTAAAATGTTCCCAACATTTAGATGCATTATCATCAGCAGGGCCAGGAAGAGCTTCCTTGAGTACATGGGAGAATTCCTCCACTTTTCCTTGGTTATAGGTCTTACTGGTATCATTGAGTCCAACACCCTACTAAATGTAGGAGTCCCTAGTTATGTTACTTCTGATAATGCACCAACATATAGCAAACATGAAATATGCCAATGGTATATTTGATTTCCAAAAGCATGTAAAATGTGGTACACATATAAATATGGAATACAGTATATATAATATAACTGAGCTCAAGTAAAGGTTGATTTGATCAAGAAATTGTTTTACTGCCAAACACTGGGAACATACTGAAATCATGCCTACAAATGCTTTTGCGCACATTTATAAACTACATGCCTGTGATGTTGAACAAATTATCTTGTAGAAGGAAGAAAAAATATTTGAAAATATAAATCTAATCTCCCTATTATCAGATGGAAGAAATATTTGTGAAATTCCTGATTTTTTTCAATTAAGTTGATTCTTATTAATAAGTTTAAAGACTTGCAAGATTGCCTTAACTAAAGCCGGGTGTGGGAAAACCTCTTTTCTCCTACTCAAGGTCTCTGAAAAAAAAAAAAAAAACACATTACGATCATTCTTTCGGAAAAGCAAAAGTGACACACAAAATCACCACCCATTGGCTGTTAAACAAAGATGCCAACCACCGTATAATGCTTCAATTTTGCAAATAAAGCAGTGGCCAATCCAGTTTGGCCAATCTTTGCAACTTGTACAACTGCATAAATTGTGAAGTGTTGTGCAAATCATTACTCTCTCCAATGCGGGAGCTCTAGTGAGGGGATGAGGAAGTTCTTTTCCAGTGAGAAGAGAGGTGCAGTTCCTCATCTTTGCATATGAGGACAAAATAAGATAAGAGTCACATCTCCATTACCTCCATTTCTTACCCTACTTCCTTGCTGTCTTTTGTCACCAATTTGATTTAAGGGAAGAGCTTTCTACAACGCAGTAGTTTAGGCACCTGCATGTGGAGCCAAGAGATAGGAGTTTGAATTCCTACAGTGCTTCCTTTACAGGGACTGGACTTGATGATCCATAAGGATTATCTAGCTCTGCCATTCAAAGACTATGATGATAATGATGAAACACTGCTGCTCTGTTTCCACAGTAAAGACATGAAAACATAACTCATTATGGAAGCTATGAAATGTATGATAATTTTTAATAGAACAGTTTATCACAGGGGCGGCGGGGGTGGTGGTGGAATCTCCAGTGATAGAGGAAGCAAGTAAAACAAATGCTTACAGAAATATATTTGGCCCAGGAGATTTAAACTAATTATAAATAAAGGACTCAGACTGAGCACAACAACAACAAAAACAACAATTTCATACCATCAAGTCAATTCTGACTTAAGAGCCCTTTTGGGAGGAGGGTTAGACATAAAGAATACATTGAAGTGGTTTGGCATATCCTTATTTTGGGGGAACCCAGGGACTTCAGCTTACCCTACACAGGCCAGCTCTTCTTCTGGAAGCCACAGTGGGAAATCAAACTTCCAACATTTGGCCCAGCAGCTAGAAACCTGAAACATTGAGATATCCAGCCAGTTGACTGTAACAAATAGTGAGAATAATAGTCAGATGCAAATGGGATACAGGTTTGGTGAAAGCAATGTGCATCGGCATCACATGCTGTATTGTAACACAGGACCTGCATTTTGCAGTGGCACGGATTACATAGTTGCTTGGAAGTCGATAGAACATTTCTCTGTCATATAGGAATTCCTGATAATACAAGTAAAGAAAATCAAAGAAAATTAAGCATGTAATACCCGATGAACTTGGGACTGGATGGGCCAAACGTAGTCCACAAATGAAAGATTCTCCATTCCATAAAAGTATGAGATTCCTTATCTCTAGATGGGAGATTTCCCATTATACATCAGAGTTTCATTTCTGAATAACTAATTGCATAAACTTTTCTACTGAAGAGGGAAAGCATTTATTCGGGATCAATTATTAATGCCTGTTTACATGGATAAAATAAAAAGCAACGGATCTTCCCAATCATATGCTGCCTCTTCAGCCCTCCCGAGGACCACCGCTTTGAAGATCCAAGCTCCCCCCCCGCAGCTGATTTTATCTAATTGTACTTCTGACCCCCTAGGTCCTTTTTGGCCTTTCAAACAGCGTATTCCAGACAACACAGACAACTGTGGTTAAAAAGTCACTAAATTTAATGATTTCCGTTATCCGCTCAAACACTTCAGCAGACAGGCTTCAAAGAAAAGGGAAACAGCAGAGACCGTGAAGACGGGCTGGCTCCATTTTAGCAGAGCAGGACTCCTCACAGGCAAGGGAAGGGGTTGGAATGTTCAGACGATTAGGCAGCTGCCAAATGGCACCCCTTGTGAGCTTCTATCTCAAATGGTTGATTAAGGAAAGGAAAGGCCTGCCGGAGGCAGTGTCAGATTTGCTTTTTATTTTTTGAAGCCTTGCCTTCTTTCATTTTCCAATGGTAATGTTCTTTTTTTTGGTCCACTGTCTATCTGTGTATGTGTGTGTTGTGTCGTTACAGTCGTGACCGACTCTTTGTGACCCCATGTCCATGGAGTTTTCTTGGCAGGAATACTGGAGTGGTTTGCCATTTCCTACTCCTGGTGCCTACAGCACCTGGTATTCCCTGGTGGTCTCCCATCCAAGTACTAACCAGGGCCGACCCTGCTTAGCTTCCGAAATCAGGCAAGATCAGATGTGCTGAGAGCCATCCAAAGGGCATAGAGGCTAGCCGGAACCCCGTGCTTTTTTATGGCAAAACTTTTAGAGACCAAGTGCCCAAACTGTGATTCAAACCCCACTTATTTTATGTTCCTAAAGTAACAGAATGACTTTCAAGCTGTAAAAGTGGGGTGGGTGGGTGTAGAATATGTTCCATTTTTTCTGAAAAGTTCTGTGTGTTGTTTTCAAGGAAAAAACAACAGAAAAATGTTTTTTTTTTCCCCAAGCTTCAAAATTTCTGGAAATTTTACATCTCTAATCTTAATAAAGCAGAACTTGAAATATCGATCCTCACACAAAAGCACTGAATCAGAAACTTGTCACGGTAGTTTTTGATGCGATTTTTTGCTAAAAATAAAAATAAAATAAAATTCAGGAGCCCTGTGGCAGAGTGGTTAAATGCCTGTACTGCAGGTAAAACTGTGTTCACAACCTGGGATTCAATCCCAGGTAGTCAGCTCATGGTTGACTCAGCCTTCCATCCTTCGGAGGTTGGTAAAATGAGTTCCCAGCTTGCGATAGGTGGGGGTTTACTGTATATAAGCAGAACACTTTAAAGCAGTGGTGTCCATTACTTCGGCCCTCCAGGTGTTTTAGACCACAACTCCCACAATCCTTTGTCATTGGCAATACAGTTTTGGAATTCTGGGAGTTGTGGTCCAAAACATCTGGAAGGCTGAAGTTTGGACACCCCTGCTTTAAAGTTTCTGATCCACTGTGCTTAAATAAATAAATAAATAAATAAATAAATAAATAAATAAATAAATAAATGGCATAGTAATTTTGTCTATGGGGTCATGAGGCTACTATTGTTTACATTTACCAAAGTGGGTCTGTTTGTTTGTTTTACTCTGCAGAGGCACTTCTAAAGAAAAGCGCACCACTGCCTAAAATCTTCGAGAGGTTGATAACAGGCAGATTCCATGCATGAACCTATACATATCTCTTTGAAATTAAATCAGAAGCCCACATGAAACCTGTCAAACATGTAGGATACTTTTTCCTCACAGAGAAATAAATATTTATTCCAATAGCCTAGCACCAATTATTGTGCTGCATTTAAGATTGTACAAGTCTTTTAGAAATACAATTAACTCCTTTGAGATGAATATAACCTTTTGCTTCCATTCCTCCATGACGAACTATGTTAGGAGCAACTTTGAAAATAACAACAAGGAAAAGCCATAAAGAAGCAGGATGCTGTAACAATATTATGCAAAACAATGACTAAATCACCAAACCCAACAGTTCTCTCAGTGGCATGCACACCATTAAAACTATAAAATAGAAGCCACTGACAGAAAGCAATTCTGTGCCACAAAGTAAAAACAAGTTAAAGCCACCACCGACTAAAGGTATTGCATGTTATAAAACCAAAAAGAAAGCAGCAACAAAAGTAAAAGGACTAGAATGCAGATCTTTAAAAGCCTGGGGAAACAAAATATCTTCACCTATTACAAGAAAGCTCCAAAAGTAAATGACAGACAAATGTCTTTAGGGAATCACAGAGTCACAGAATCATAGAATAGTGAAGCTGGAAGGGGGCTACAAGGCCATCAAGTCCAACCCCCTGCTCCATGCAAGAATACAAATCAAAAGATATATGCCAGGTAGCTGTCCAAATTTCTCTTGAATGCCTCCAGTGTTGGCTTTTGATTTATTTATTATTTATTTATTATTAGATTTATACCCCGCCCATCTTCCCACAGGGAACTCTGGGCGGCTGACAAAGCTGAGCAAGTCAGCAAATACACAATACAATACAATACAATGGAGCAAACAAACCAACAAATCAATACATATAGATTAAAAAGAACAGCAGCAGGGGAGCACCCTTTAAATCAAAACCTCACTGCTACTATAACAAATCCCAGGCATGGTGGTCGATGGTGGCAAAAAAAAAAAATTGTTAAGCTAGGTCACCAAAGGCCTCGCGGAATATAATTGGTTCTACAGTGGTACCTTGTATAAAGGAATTAATTCGTTCCAAATGAAATTATGTTAAGCAAATTTTCCTTTATCCAAATTCCCATAGGAATGCATTGAAAATGGAGTGATCCCATTTTTATGTTGTACGGATTCTCCCCATAGGCAATTATGTTAAACAAATTTCCCCTATCTCTGGGATTTTTTATGTTGTACAAATTTTATGTTATACAAGCTGTTTGTTATACAAGGGTCCACTGTATTAGCATATAGTACTGCTCTAACCGGAAGATTCACCTGATACTCAACTGAAATCTGGCTTCCTCTAACTTGAGCCCGTTGTTACACATTCTGCATTCTGGGATGATCCGGAACAGATCCTGACCCTCCTATGTACGAAATCTTTTAAAATATTTGAAAAATGTTACCCTATTGCCCCTCTATCTTTTTTTTATCCAGGTTAACATGCACAGTTCTTTCAATCTTCCCTCATAGGGCCTTGTTTCCAGCCCCCTGATCATTCTTATCTCTCTCCTCTGAACTTCTTTCAATTTGTCAGCACTAGAGATGGGCACGAAACGCAAAAATGGCGTTCCGTTTCCGTTTTGGTTTGGGCCCTTTTCATTTCGGTTCGGTTCCGCTGAAATTGATTTTTCTAGAAAAACTTCGTTCCGTTTGTCGTTTTGGTTCGATTGTCGTATTCCCATAGGAATGCATTGAAGCAATGCATTCCTATGGGAAAAAGCAAGCACGGAAACCACAGCTTTTTTTTTTTTTTAACATCCCCAAGCGCCAATCAAAGCAAAAGCAAAGCAAAGTGTTCTGCTTATATACCGCCCCATACCACTTTAAGTAGTCTCTGGGCGGTTTACAATTTTAATTACAGTGTGCAGGCTACACATTGCCCCCCCCAGCAAGCTGGGTACTCATTTTACCGACCTCGGAAGGATGGAAGGCTGAGTGAACCTTGAGCCTGCTACCTGGGATTGAATCCCAGGTTGTGAGCACAGTTTTACCTGCAGTACAGGCATTTAACCACTGCACCACGAGGTTCTCAGCTGTAGCAAAAAAAAAAAAAAAGTTTTAAAAGCTCGTGCTTTCTGGATGCATTGGGGCGGAAGTGCCCTGGCTTATTTTTAAATCTCCTTTGTTTTTAAAAGAACAAGAATAATTCTCGCCGTCTTCTGCCACTGCCACCGCCTCCCAAACTCCGGAACAGGTGATCTCCTCCTGGGGTTGCTGCCTCCTCTGCCTCATGGTCCCTCACCCTCATTGCCAAATGGATGCAGAAAGACAACCCGCCCCTTTAAGGAGCACAGCATTGCTCCCAGAATCCCCACCAGCTTCCCCCTCTTCTCCATACACATGTGCGGCGCACACATACACACACACACAGCACGGCGGGCATGACCATGAGGCCGGAGGAGGCAAGCCCGGGAGATCCGGAGGAAAGGTGAGATCAAGGGGGTTTACTTTGCTGAGCTCGCTCGTTAATATTTTCCTTTTTTACGATGACATGGCAAAGGGGGGGAGGAGAATGTAAGAAAGTGAGCACCCAAACCTTGGCTAGGAATAAATCGCTTGATTTATTTAGGCATGCTTGACCCAGAGTTCCGGAGGTGGAAGTGGGAGGTGGAGAAAATTATCTTCTTGTTCTTTAAAAAGCAAAGGAGGTTTAAAAATATGCCGGGGAGCTTCCCTTCCCCAATGTGCCGAATCGGCGCCAGGAAAGCAGGGGCTTTTAAAACTATTTTTTGCCAAGCCCCAAGCCCCCCGCACTACAGCTGATCGGTGCTTAGGGCTCTGCCAAAAAAAAGCTGCGGTTTCCTGCGCCTTTTTTCCCCACAGCTCCAGTCCATTTTATCGCACTCCGCCACTAATGGAAACGAACAGCACTGAACAAATTTTTGTTGGTTCTGTTCGGTTCGAGCCTGATCCGTCCAAATTGTCGTTCTTCGTTCCGTTCCGTAACGGAAATGAAGAACGGTAACGGAAACGGTAATTTAGTCATTCCGTGCCCATGTCTAATCAGCACCTTTCATGAAGTGTGGTATCCACAACTGGACACAATACTGAAGGTGAGGCCTAACCAGTGCTGAATAGAGGGAGACAAGCACCTCACGGAATTTGGAAATTATACTTCTATTAATACCGCCTAAAATAGCTTTTGCCTTTTTTTGTGATCATGTCGCACTGTTGGCTTATCTTCAGCTTATGATCTACAATAATTCCAAGATCCTTCTTGCTTGCAGTACTATTGCTGAGCCCGGTGTTCCCCATCTTGCAACTGTGCATTTGTTTTCTTCTTCCTGGACGGCCATCTGTCAGAAATATTGTGATGGGGGTTCCTGCATGGCAGGGGATTGGACTAGATGGCCCTTGAGGTCTCTTCCAACTCTATGATTCTATGATTCTATGATTCCTAGGTGCAGTACTTTGCACTTCTTCTTGTTAAATTTCATTCTGTTGGTAACAGCCCAATACTCCTTCAAAACTCCATTTTGAAGTTTGGTTTGGTGGTCTAGAGTATTAGCTATTCCACTCAATTTTGTGTTATCCACAGATTTGACAAGCATTCCCCGCTCTCCCTATAATTTAGATATTAATAGAAATTAACAGTTGAAATTATGAAGTACACCGGATCCAGGATTGAGCCTTGGGCTACCCGTCTTGTTACCTCCTCCCACTTAGAGAAGGAGCCATTAATCATCACCCTCTGAATTTGATTCTGTAGCCAATTGTGTATCCACCATACACTAGATTTATCCAGCCCACATCTAGTTAGCCTGCTAATCAGGATATCATGGGGAACTTTACCAAATGCTTCACTGAAGTCAAGATATAATACATCTATAGCATTCCCTCTGTCTATCAGGGAAGATACATGATTTTAAAAATGAGATAAGGTTAGTCTGGCAAGATTTGTTCTTGACAAATCTGTGTTGGCTTCAAATTATTTTTGCATTTTTTTCTACATGGACAGGGTTCCACCACTGAAAAGGCACTATCTCTTGTGGCCACCTAATTTAACTTAGTTGGCAGGGAACCTAGAGGAGGGTCTCAAATTAAGATTTTGAGGTACACATGGAAACATGTGGGAGGAGAAATTTTCAATTAGGCTAGAAATTAAAACAAGAGTGTTGAATTGAGTCTAGAAATGATCTAGCAGCTTCATAGAATTAGAATATATGATGGTACTTCATACTGATTCAGATTATTGGATCTAATCCAGTATTATTAATTTCAACTAGCTGAAACACCCCAAGATTTCAGGGGAAAATCTTTTCCTAGTCCTGCATGGAGGGAGATCTTTGGTATACCTTGATGGCCTCCCATGCAAGTAATTAGGCCTGAACCTAAAGAGCTTCTAAATCCAGATACGAGTAATGTGTTCAATATGGTATGAGCTAATTCATACTATACAGTAATGTGATATAATACATGCCACAACATGAGACAGCTGGTATTATGAGTCAGTTCCTAATATCACCCAAGTTTAATGTATGAGACTGTGTTTATGAATGTGTGCCAGAGATCAGTCACATTTTGGATTTACAGCACATTCATATAAGATTTTATGTAAGGTGAAAAATTCAATTAAACACATCTGCCTAAGATTAACAAAGGCAATTCCTGAAGAGGCACTGCACTTTAAGAAGGATGCAGCCAAACTGGAACAAGTTCCAAGGCGAGTAAGGAAGCAAGAAAGATGACCAGCAACCTGTAAATCAAAGCTCTGTGAGGAGAACTGAAAGAACTAGTCATGTTTAGCCTTGAGAAAATGAGACTGAGGAGATGGACCATAGCATTTTCAAATACTTGAAAGGTTGCCGTATAGAAGAGGGGGTAGATCTGTTCTCTGTCATTCCAGAGTGCCGAAAATGAAATTATGAACTCAAATTTTAGGAGGCCAGATTCAGGAAACATATCCTAACTCTTAGAGCAGTACAGCAACATGAAACCAATTACCTCAGGAGGTGATAAGCTGTCCAGCTCTGAAGGCATTCAAGAGAAAATCAGGCAACTATTTGTCAGATATACTTGGATTAGGATTATTACACTGAGAAGATGGCTGGACTTGATGGTTTATAAACCACTTCCAACACCATTATCCCTGTTCTATGCAGCATAACAGTCGCTGGCATCAGTAGAGAAAACTGGGTGAATTGAGTACAAGGTTTAAGTTTATGCTTTATCTTGTTTGGTTTTGGTTATATTTTCTCCTTTTTTGGTACATATATCAACCTGAGACGTGAAGGGTGTGACTTTTAAAATGTTTACTTCACTGATCTTAGGCTTTAGTAGTAAAATAAATCACTGGCAAAATAATGTGTAAGAGGCAACAGCTAGAGAGGAGAAAAAACAGAAGAAAATGGTACAGTATACTGAAGCAATAAAAAGATAAGAAGCAGTTCAAGAACATTTCTGTGACAAAGGCTCTACAGTTCTAGAAAGTGAAGTGAAAGCTACTCTGAAATCATTGGGAAGAAAGAAATCACTAGAAATACATAAAATACAAATAGAACTATTTCAAGCCACTGAGATGGAATTTGTCAAAATCGGAACAAGAACATGCCAACAAATATAAAAAACAAAACAATGGTACACATACTGGAAATATTTGATATACATTCCAATCGCAAGGAGTGCAGTAATTATAGGACCATTGGTTTAATTTTCCCATGCAACCAAAGTGATGTTCAAGGTGTGCAACAAAGACTTTTGCCTTATATAGAGCAAGGAATGCCAGAAAGATGAATAAGTGGATCCTAGATCAAGTCAAGCCTGTACTATTATTTCTGAAGGCAAAATGTTGAAACTTAGGCTGCCCTACTTGGGCACATCATGGGAATGCAAGATGTGACTGATGTACATCAGGAAAGACAATAATGTTGGGAAAGATTGAAGGCAGCAGAAAAAAAGGAAGATCAAATATGAGATGGGTTGACTCTCTAATCAAGCATGCCCAAACTTCAGCCCTCCTGATGTTTTCGACCACAACTCCAAGAATTCTAAGCTTATATCGCCAATGAAAAAAGACTGTGGGAGTTGTGGTCCAAAACATCGGAGGACCAAAGTTTGGACATGCCTGCTCTAAATGAACCACAGGCTAGAGTTTGCAAGAGCTGAGCAGGGCTGTTGAGCTGAGGAGTCACATTTTGGTGACTGCACAATCATAGGGTCACTATAAGATGAAGGTGACGTATCACATAGAGGTGTTAGCCATCACATAACTGTAGTTCTGGGTAAACCTGGAGCTTTTACAGTACAAGTGGATATCACTCCTGACCAGACAAGACAGGAATAGAGTAAGGAGGAAATTAAGCTAATATGAATTAAGGATATCTAGGAGTAAATTAAACTAGCAATCAGTTTGGAAAACAATATGACAGTACGATAAAATATAACAAAATAGATTTTTGCACTTGATCTATTTTATACTAAACAAAACAGAAAGGAGGTCAATGATGCCACATCACTTCTGAAAGGGAAAAAAACTCTATAATAAGACATTACAGAAGGCTTTTGTTAGAAAGCTTTTAGGCCATAGGCATCAACATAAAAAGGATGAAATCATTTCCTTTTTAGAGCTATGGAGAATATCAGCAAAATGCTAGTTCAAGTTTTGCAAGACCTTCTGATATAAAATCTCAAGTCGGTTCAACTGAAAATGTCTATTATGTAAATTTTAAGTAAAATAAGAAATATACTGAAAAGTGTGAGCATGTCAGTGGCCCTGCCACCCACTTCTGCCCCAGCCGAAGGAATGCAAGGCAATCAGTCCCCGCACAGGTCCCATGACATTAGAGAGAGAAGGCTATAAAGGGGAACCCTTCCCATTAGAGAGAGCCTTCTGTCTCTAATGTCCCATGGCATTAGAGAGAGAAGGCTATCAAGGGGAACCCCGTGTCTGGAAAACCAATCTAGAGGAACAACCTCAACCCACTGTTACCTTGGACTATATATACAAGACCAAACTGAAAATGAGCATGACTCAAGTGGAGGGCTAAAAGCATAAAAACTCTCAACCTCCACCTCACCCTTATTACTGGATTGAAACAAACTCCAACCAAGAACAGCAGTGCTTGCAAAGAAATGGAACTGGAGGACCAACCCCCACCCAGATCCAGATTCAAGGCAAGAGAACTGGACTAGGACCAGAACCAGAAATTGAAGGAGCAGTAGACCTTTTCCGCATTTGAGGCATATCATGCCCTCACTCTTACAAGCCTCAAAGTTTAGCTGGGTGTGAGAAAAGACAGACTCCATCCCATTTCTGAGCCGTCAACCAAGGATCTGGAGATGACTGAGACAGACTGAGGACTACCCTTCAACCAACCCTGAAGGAAAGTTGACAAGGACATTTGCTTGTTTCTACTCCCTCTCCTAGTTAGAATAAACCCTATGGAACTGACAGAGGATCCAAGGACTCTCTGGCTCTCCCAGAAGCAAGCATAGCTTGTTTTGCCTTCTGAGATCTTCTTTCTGGCTGAGTCCAAGAGCCCAAGTAGATCTAGAAAGCAAAGATTTAGAATCAAAGATCCTCCCTAGGCAGGGAGTGGTGGTTGCATTTTTAAAACTGTTCTTTAAACTGTGTTGATTCAGGGTTAATTTCAAAGTGATCATCTATTTAGTCATGTTAACTTTTAACATTATTTGCTTCATTTTTAGCAGCTTCTGAGTTTTAAATTTATATTGTAACCTACTTTGGGTTCTATGAAGATAATAAATAAACAAGTAAGTAAGTAAGTAAGTAAGTAAGTAAGTAAGTAAGTAAGTAAG
>JAHTLZ010000016.1:39859255-39886033 GCA_023846285.1 Phrynocephalus versicolor
TATTCCATTTCCTGTCCATCCCTAGTAGGAACAATTAAGTACCCCAGCTGTAAGCCTGGCTTAAAGGAGTGGATTGAGCTGCCATTACATACCTTAGTCTTTCTTGCAGTATAATTTCAGTTGATTCTTAATTTTTCTGCAGGAGGTAAGATGATGCATCCAAAATGTACAGACCCTGGAGAGAAATGGGAAGAGAAGGAAGCAGAAAATTAAAATCCTGATTGCTATTTTTCAGCACAGCCAAAGAAACAAAGATATACAGTGGTGCTTCTACTTATGACTTTAATCCATTCCAAATGCATGTTCATATGTCAAACAACTCATAAGAAGATTAGCCGTATCTAAATGATATTAAATAAATAAATAAATAAATAAATAAATAAATAAATAAATAAATAAATAAATAAATAAATAAATAAATAATTTAAAATTTGTAAGTAGAGCAGACTGCATCTAAAATTTGTAAGGCAGCAGTTAAAATGCCAATGGTTTTCCACTCTTAAATCTAACTGATTGTAAGTAGAGCTGCTCGTAAGTAGAGGTTCCACTGTATTTTTTTATTATTTTAATACAAAACAACTTTTACATCTCACCACATGTAAACCTAAAATTCAAAATAAATAGCAGACATCCCTAATCTTGATGTATGAATAATAATAACATGTACTACTCCACAGTCCAAGGTGCTGTTACAGAATATATATTACTTCTTTCTCCTCTAGTATAAAAAAAAAGATGACCAAAAAAACTCCCCTAAACACAACATTTATTGTGATCCTGAAATAGTTGGTGGCTCCCTGTGAAATAGTTGGTGGGGCCAGGAAGAACTGCCCTGTCTTCCAGCCTTATGGTGGTTTTCAGAAAAGCCTTATCAGAGCAAAACATTTTACCTCATCTTTTGTTATTCCTCATCTCAACCCATGAGATTTAGATAGAAAATTTCTTTTTCTAGTATGCTTTTCAGCCATGATTTTCCCATGTATCTCACATCTCTTCCCTAATGGGTACAGAAGGAGTGAAGAAAAAATAGATTCTGGATGTGTGTTCCCACAGACATTTTGGGGCATCGTTCGCAGCTATAGACCCCACTTATCTGATCTGAATGTCCCAAGTTAGGAATCAGCATATTGACCGCTATTTGTGGAAATTTCCCTTATTACTGGAACTCAGTCCCTGCAGGCTTTCCGGACCCAGGGAAGCTTCCCTGTCTAGAAGTTAAACACATGATGACTTCCCTCCCTCAGATGTTCATCTTCAGTTGTACATGACTGGGCTGGGAGAAGCTACAAGAGATAGCTTTTCCATATAATTTACCCCATTCAAGCCGGCATCCCAAGGTCTTCAGATCAGGTTTGCTCACAGCTTGTATGATCTCTGTGTTATTAGTGTAACAAAGGGAGCTTGTATGTTTTTTAGTTAATGGACTTTTATTGAGCCAACCAGGTAGGATCAGATGGAACTCAATTTACTGTACTAGGTAGCCAAATCGATACACATAGGAAGGATAAAGATGTCCTACATAAAGAATAACCTTAACTAAGAGTTGTGTGACCTTTTAAAGAACACAATCTTCCCTCAGGTACAAATAATTATAGTCACAGTGAGTCTCTGCCAGCAGGTGGTCTGAACACACAAAAAGTGGTTGCAAGTACAGCAGTAGCACTCTCCCCTGCAGCCTCAAAACTTCTGATGTAAAGCTCAAGAAATGTATCTTTAATCAAACACAATATTTGTCCAAAAAAGGGAACTCTCCCTTAACAGGAAATCAGGATAATTAAACAGGTAAAATCCCACAGGCCTCAAAATTGGCTGAGGCATTATCTTCTTATCGTACTAGGAATTAGGAATAAATAAAGCTTCACACAAATATTTAACTGCGTCTTACCAACCTCACTGGTATTTCATGTACATTGCAAAGTCATTTCCTCCATCTTATGGCTACTGTATAATGTGAACTATTGGGTCAAACTGGATAAAATAATCTGTATTTCTTCTCCAGAGGAAGAAGGCTCATGCAGAACGGATACAAAATGAACCCAGTTATTTTGACAATAAATTAATAAGATTCCCAGACAAATTTGCACTAAAGATTGCAGGTAACTATTTGAATCTCTTTCCCTTCGTGTCTCACAGATTAGCTTTTCTGAAAAATTTACTTAGAAGTCTCTCCATGCCTGAGCTTTATGACTGGCAATAAAATGTATGTCAAAATCATGGATAGCAGCAGGTGGAAAATACCTCCATGTCATAGCAATTTTAGTACTGTCCATGATCTATGTGGAATGCATACCCTTTTCTCTTAGGATACGGAGTCCGGACTCCTGAAGGTGAAGCAGACATGCCTTTTCAGCATTTGGGCACCACAGCAATTATAGGAAATTGAACTCGTGAATAAGGGATGTGGGAAACATATTTATGCAGCATCTTCTGACATGTGACTGGGTCACCTCAGCTAAAAGAAGCTCATCCTATAAGCAATAGTACCCCACTTATAAACTTCTCTTGAACCGGAAAGACTTTGATCCCAACACACACAGCATGTCAGAAGGTGGTACAAAATAATCCAATACATCCTTCCAGCTAGGATATTTGGCTCCAGAAAATGAACGGATGGCATATTCAACCCCTTGCAGATTAGCATATGCATTTTAGAGACAAACACGCGACAGATCAAAAATTTAAATTCAAGTGGACTTGCACAAAGAGGAAAAAAGCAATCTCCTTGGAACATGAATTTTAATATCTGAATAAAATACCATAAAATAGCATGAAAACTGAAAAAAAACTCCTGAGAAGAGAGAAAGAGAGAGAGAGAGAGAGAGAGAGAGAGAGAGAGCAGTTACCTATGTTTGGGCATCTGCCTAAATGAGGACTGATGGCAAGAGCATAAGGGAAAATCCCAGCACACAAATCATTCAGACATACAAGAGAAAATTTCTTTTAATTTTCCTAAAGGTTAATCTGTTTCAGCAAAGAGAATTTAAAAAATAAGTAGTTTGACACTTTTGAGACCAAAAAAATTAGTTTCAGTATAAGCTATCATGGATTGATTTTAAGACTAACAAACTTTGTTTCAGTGTGAACTCTCATTGATTACAGGCCACTTCTTCAAGCACATAAGGTACAGTATCTAGAGTCTAGGCCAGTGGTTCTCAACCTGTGGGTCACCAGATGTTTCTGGACTGCAACTCCCAGAAATCCCTTCCAGCACAGTGAGTGATGGAGGCTTGTGGGAGTTGCAGTCCAGGAACTTCTGGGGACCCACAGGTTGAGAACCACTGGCCTAGACCGTGGATATGTATGAAATGCACGTAGTTCTGTGGCCAGAAACTCAGTGAAACAGGATACATAAAAAAGCGATGACAATAGCATTATTTATGTACATCATGAGTTTTCAAAATTTTGATTACATAACTCTCCTGGTAACAGACAGAATAGCTAAAGTGAATCATCTGTTGGTTTGTAGATAATGATGACTTTAAAGTGTTGATGAAATGACTGGGGCTTTCAAGATAAATTTAGCTGTTGGTTCGTATATATACACACAAGCACACATATACACAATTTTAAAAAACAATCTCCTTTTAAAACTCTAGAGGCAAAATGGAATATAGGGATATAATAACCTAGACTACTGTATTTCAACTATCTCTGTCTTAGGTGCCCCTGACAGAACAACAAAATTCCTGATGTACCATTTTGAGATAAGAGTTCCCAGACAGGCTGGGATGTTCTGATGCTGGATTTTTGTGTGTATGTTACCTATTGTCCTATCAACTTTGTGTCCACATATCCTCTTGCGCAGAGATTATACTATCTACCCTATGCAAAATACAGAGGGGTAGTACTGATATAGAATGGAATATGGTGACATTCTTCTTTTAATGACATGCTGCCTATATCATTCATTTCATTCCTAAAACAGAGTAGGGCAGGGCAGGTACTACTGCTCTGTGCTGAATGTGCAAGAACCACAGTCCCTGTCTTCTCCACACAGAGCAAGAACATCTGAAATCAGCATGAGCTGAAATCTCACAGAGACTGGGGACTTAGGTCTACCAAAGCTTGCATTCAAGCTAATAAGAACATAAGAACATAAGAAGAGCCATGCTGGATCAGGCCAACGGCCCATCTAGTCCAGCTTCCTGTATCTCACAGTGGCCCCACCAGATGCCTCTCGGAGCGCACGAGACTAGATCTCTGTCTCCTGATACCACTCCACTGCATCTGGCCCTTGAAGTACCCTGGTTTTAAGCCTGGAAATTACACATCTCCATCATGGTTTGTAACCTGCGATGGACTTTTCCTCCAGGAATCTGTCCAATCCCCTTTTGAAGGCATCCAGGACAGATGCCATCACTTCCTCCTGTAGCAGGGAGTTCCACAGACTAACAATGCACTGGGTGAAAAAAATATTTTTTGTCTGTTCTTACTCTCCCAGCCCACAATTTGAGTGTATGTCCCCTAGTTCTGGTATTTTGTGAGAGGGAGAAGAGCTTCCCTCTATCCACTTTACTCATGCCCTGCATTATTTTGTATGTCTCAATCATAGCCCCACTCAGGCACCTTTTTTCCAGACTAAAGAGCCCCAAATGTTTTAGCCTTTCCTCATAAGGGAAAGTACAAATACAATACTTCTTTAGAGTCACTGCAGCAACACTGATAGAAGCAGATGTTCAGGTGATCAAGTGTTCAGACAGGGAAACAGGGCAAAAACAACATATAAGACTCCCTTCCTTGTTTCCAGTTGCAGCTCCTATGCTTGCAGGTAGAAGCCTAGGCATACTGGTGTACACAGAATGAAAGTTGGGATTGATGGTCTTCTTTGTTTTTTAAATGGAGTGGGGAGACCCGGCAGTGAGATGTAAATGATTTGCCCACATAATATAAGAAGGCTAAATAAACAGTGTCTTCCCACAATAATTCTTTTAAGGGAGAACAGAGTAGTTGTTATCTAGTCCCACAACAATATATTCACCTGCTTCGGACTTGCCTGATATATTGGTGCTGCTATCCCCCCCAGGCTCCCCCCGCCAAGCATTGAGCTTGTCAAGAAGAGACTTCAGAGAGGGTAGCTGTGTTAGTCTTTCCAAGAATTGCAGGCAAAAATCAAAGAAAAACAGAACAAAACAAAAGACACAAAACATGTGGGAAGAAGAAACTGAGCAGGTAGTAGTAGAATATGCACTCAGTGAAGAAGAAATCTCTGTATGTCATGTGCTATTAGGTATCATCCAACTTACAGCAATATCTAATAGGGTTTTCAAGGAAAAGGAGGTAATCAATGAATGATTTTATCAAGTCCCTACAACTCTCTAAGTTTCCATAGCCACGAAGGAATTTGAACCCAGGTCTCTGAAGTCCTAATCTGTCACACTGTCCACTGCACCATACTGGATACAGAGGAGAACTACTCAAAGTACAATTGCCATACTTCTTTCCCACCTAGTGTTTCCTTCAGAATTTCTATTTGATATGCATCACAGTCTATATAATTAATTAGAAAAGCTCAAAAGTCCAATCAAAAATCCTTTGAAAAGGGCAGATATAAAAGAGTGTCATCTTCCAGGCAGATGCCTCCCCAGAGAATCCATTTCCCCGTGTCATATCAAGAAGACGGTGTATGACAAGCATTTACAACATTCAATACCAAGCTTGATATGCTTAATTGCAGGTCATTAATGCTGACCTGACCAATTAAAATTGTGTTGTGGCACGTGTCTTCCTGAAGCAGATGTTTCTTCTATTACCTGCATGTTACCAATCAACATAGCTAATACTCCTACCACATGAGATAATTATTTTGCAATTACACTGAAAGAAATGGTATTTCTTGCAAAAGGTTTTACTAATTATCCAGGCTTGCCGAAGGGTAGGGATAATGGTATACTTTTCCTCACTCGCTTATTCTCATTAATCCTACACCTTCCTGGCTCCACAACTGGGAAGAGTGAGTACAGCAATTGAGAAGAGATAGGATCCATAACAAAGTCTCTGTAGTAATGTTGGCAAACTTCCAAATCGTTTTGCATCATCTTTCTTCACACTACTGTTGCAGGTTGCACATCCCCCCCCATCTGAGCTATACAAAGAGCACACAGTTATTTCCCTGTAAATCTTTGTTCTTACACACAATCTCCTTTAGCAGCCATACTATCGCTGGTGTGTAATCTCTAGGGCTGCAAACATTCAGTCTTGAAAATGTGGTTTGGCTCAAACTGTTCAGGACCCTTTAGTTATTTTGTGCCACAGTTCCAGGGAATGAAATGTTTTTAGACAAGCCTTCTCTCAAGTGGAAGATTTTTTCATCAAATGCACTCAGTTCTCTCCAGATAAATAGATAAATAGATAAATAGATAGATAAATCAATCAATAAATAAGGTTACATTGAGCTTATATTCACTTTTAAATAGATTAATGGGGGAAATATCAATTGATATTTGGGGGGCAGAATCTTCATCATTTTAGTCTTATTAGTCAGTAAATGTCTGAAAGGTTTCTAATAACTTCCTCTGGTATTCATTTATGTTCGTTTTGGACAAGTGCTGTAAGAAATCATAAAACAGGAAGAAGGACCACTGCAGGAAAATGCTGCTGGGAATCATAAAACAGAACCAGAGAAAAGTGCTCTCCTCAGGAGATGACATGCAAAGGCCATATGTGGCTGTTGTCACTCTTCCACATCCTTTTCTCTCCCCTCCCCAATATTCCCTGCTCTGACATATTTTCTCCGAAATGCCCTGTGCTTGAAGAACTAAATAGGGCAAGCCCACTGATCCCAAATCTGGAATGCAAAGAGAGTGCTTCTAAACAAAGTTCTTTTCTCTCATCATTAAAGCTAAGGTCCATGTAAAGACACATACGATGACCAAACAAGGAAGGAACTGAGAGGCAGATGTAGCCAAGTCAAGGGACTAGGTTTCAAGGGAATGGTTGGTTTCTCAAGCTTCCATTACCAAGACCATATCTCAGATTTCTTCCTCTACAATCACATTGTTTTTTGCAGAGGAGTGAGGGTAGAGGAGCAGGAAGAGGATGAAACTGCCTTCGAAAAGGGGGGCTCAAAATGCACATGGAGTAGATAATGTTTGGCTTCTGAAATCCCCCCTCCATATATTGAAGAATCAGAAAGGTTTACTTAGTGAGGCTTTAAATCCTTCACTATTCATAGCACTAAGTGCAATTTCAGTACCTTAGCAGAACCTTAACATAAATATCAGCCCTGAATGTTTGCTGTTTCAATAGTTGAAGAGTTACAGAGGTGAAAAATGAACTGGTATGCAAGGAAAGCCTTCTAACCTCATGTCTCTCCTGGAATGCATTTTAGTCTACCAAGTTTATACTTCTGGTTCCTATCTTCTAGATATTTCTTTCTCCTAAACCATCTCTAGCTTTCAACCACACCAAGAGTTTCCTTGGAAAGTGGTTGTTTCACTTTTAAAACAGAAGAAGGAGAATGATTTTGAATGACTTATTAGCAATGATCTTTGAACAAAAGCTAACCTCAAGTGAGCCTCAAGATGCTGGCATGGTTTTGTGGAAGAGGCGTGAGACCTGCCACCTTACCCTCTCAAAATGAAGAGTCAAAGCTTGTGAAATTCCTCCCCTAATCCCTTGGATGCAATCTATACTCTCCTGACCACAATAAAAACACAGCAATTGCATACTGTGTATCTTGGCATTTTCATGAGGTTCCGAATATCTACTGCTTGGCTCCCTGCCAGCACAAAAGGGTTCACAGCTTCAGACTAATGAATTTTGTGGTCAGCACGTGAAATGAGAATGCCAAAATGGAAAAGGAAATCATTTCCTAAGGCACCATATAAAGTAAATACCCCTGTGTTATTCTACTTTGCAAACCTCAACTGCACCAATGTTTCTTCTTCATCTATTTACATTCTAGATGGCACACTATGGTTTCCCAATGTTACTGTTTAATATGTTGTAATGCTAATTAAGCACATTCTACCACACATTTTGACTTCTGATCACTGCCTCTTCCCATACCAAAAGCAAACTGTATTAGGAAGTTACAAATCAGATTGAATAAACTATTTTCCTAATTTTAAACAAAATGTAGATTTTTAAAGAAACGAGGCACTTTGTAAATCCTGTACAACCAAATTTAGTTTTGTATTTGACAAAAGGCCAAATTTTAATACTATAACATGAACCAGCTATTGCCTTGCTTTATTGTTTTTATTCTTTGAATTAGAACTGAACAGTTTCCATTCCAATCACCAAAGTTTTTTGATTTATGCATATGACAACAGACTTAATAGTGTAGTTCTAGATACAGAATAGTAGAATAATGACATTGTGAGGATCACATCCAAACTCCTGACTCATCTCTCTGAAATGGGACTTGAGGGCACTGTCTTACAGTGGCTTCAGTCCTTCCTGCAGGAGAGAATGCAGAAAGTGGTATTAGGAGACATGTTCAACAACATAGCCACTGACCTGTGGGATCCCTCAGGGTTCTGTTCTGTTTTCTATGGGATTTAACATTTATATGAAACCACTGGGGGAAATTATCTGGAGTTTTGGAGTGAAGCATCACCAGTATGCCGATGACACCCAACTCTACATCTTGTCACCTCCAGATTCCAAGGAAGCTGTTTCGACTTTAGATCAGTTCTTAGCTTCAGTGAGGAACTGGATGAGGAGGAACAAACTGAAACAAAACTCAAACAAGACAGAGGTGCTTCTGGTCAGTCAAAAGGGAGATCAAGGAATTGGGATGCAACCTGTACTGGATGGGGTCACCCTCCAATTTAAAAAAAAAACAGGTGTGCAGCTTGGGGGTATTCTTAGACTCATCCTCAAGCCTGGATGCCCAGGTCACAGCTGTGGTCAGGACTGCATTTGCACAATTAAGGCTAGTACACACGTTACCCCTGTTTCTTGAGAAACCAGCTCTGATCTTTGTGACACATGACCTAGTGACATCCAGGCTGGACTACTGTAATGCACTCTATGTGTTGCTGCCGATGGAAAGTCTCCGGAAACTTCAACAGGTCCAAAACGCAGTGGCCAGATTGCTGACTGGGGCGGGTTACAGAGATCACATTACACCCCTAGTAAAGCAGCTCCACTGGCTGCCAATAAGCTATTGGGCACAATTCAAAGTGCTGACCTTAATATTTAATTATTTATTATATTTTTATAGCACCCATCTTCCAAAGGAACTCCGGGCGGTTAACAATGGGTTAAAAGAGCAATAAAACACAAAGACAATGCAAATAATAAAAGAGACATTGGCAAGAGGCGTAAACAGAGATGGGCACGAATCAAAAAAAGGTGGTTCGTTTGTTGTTTGTTGTTTAGGGGGTCCATTTCGGTTCGTTTTCGTTTTTCGTGAATTTTTGCAAAAAAATCGTTTTCATTTTCGTTTGTTTCGTTACCATTTCATTACCATTTATTTCATTTTTTGTGATTTTTTTTAGCATTTAAAGCAGATCACTTGTATTGCCGTAATGAAAACGAAACACACGACAAAATTTCCGGTGTTTCTGTTCGTTTTGTTTCATTTTAGAGACAAAATTCATTTGCCATTTTGTTGCGTAACGAAACAAAAAAATGAAAACAGAAACGAAAAATTGTTCGTTTCGTGCCCATCTCTAGGCATAAAAGATAGAAAAAGAGAGGAAAAAATGAGAATTAAAGGTCGCCAAGTGCCTCCTGATAAAGCATAGTTTTAAGAGCTTTTTTGAAGGCGGGCAGGGACTGTGCAAGGCCCAACTCACTGGGAAGATGGTTCCAGAGCAAGGGGCCAACCACAGAGACGGTGCGGTTGTGTGTAAGCGATTTCCGTGCCTCCCTGGGCGTGGCCACTTGGAGTGAGAGTGCCTGACATTCTAGTGGGTCGGGCCTCAGTTGGCCTTTGGGAGATACCTACTAAACACTTAGCCTGGGTCCAAGCTACCTTGGACAGTGAGATTGAATCTCACTCTATGAACCAGCTCAGGAGAGGCCTATCTCTCCATCCCACCACCTTCACAGGTGCGCCTCATATGAACACATGAAAGGGCCTTCTCTGTTGCTGCTCCCAGACTTTGGAAGTCCCTCTCACTAGAGGCCAGGACTGCCCCATCTCTGCTGTCTTTCCAGAAGCAGACAAAGACCTTCCTTTTCAGGCAAGTTTTCACTGAATGAGGGACTACCTATTGTGAGACTTTTATATGGACTACCATGCCCGATTACATTGACCGATTTCATAAGAACGCCAGTGTTTTCCATGTTAGTCTCCACCCCTCATAATGGATTTCTTTTTCTTTTTGCGTGCTCTTTGTAGCTTTAATGTTACCTTTTAATCTTCTAAGATTCCTCTTCTAATTCCCTGTTCTTAACTTGAATATGTCTTAAATGTTCTGGGCTGTATATTGCCCCGTATTATTGTAAGCTACCTTGGGTCCTTTTCCAAGGAGAATTGTGGGGTAAAAAGATTCAAATAAAATAAATAAAATAAACCTCTTGCTCTGAAAGATGTCTCATTGTTTTGAATCCATGGTGTAAGTAAGTCATGTGTCACTGTGGCCGACCAAACCTCTCCAGGAAAAGGAACAACTGGCACATTAAGTTTAATTGTGCAAAGGCTCTCCTGGGCTCAGAGATGAATAGAGATGAATAGGGAAGGGACTAAGTGTCTTTTTTTGTCCAGTTGCTACATGGAATCTGACTTAGACATACTGAAAACAGCATATGGAATTTCAAATTGAAAATGATTTTGATATGTATTTTTGCCCTCTTCTGCTTTGAACAGCTTCCTACTCATGGTTTTATGGAATTTACATTTTCAGAAGAGTAGTGTGTGTGGAACTGATCTTCTCTATTGTAAAAAAACAAAAACAAAAACTCAGTGATGTTTAATTTGTATACCAAGACCTCTTGGTAGTGGTGCGGCTAAAAAATCTTGTCAATAAATAAGTAATTAAATGTCCTGCCTGTAGCATATTGTCATGAGCATTTAACCTTCTGGCACAGTGGATTTGATTTAAATCAAACTAACTAAAACTATTATTTCAAATCACATCACTTTTTAAATTGTTCCCAAAAGCACACATTTCTTTGTTTTATCCCTAATAGATATATGTATGTGTATTTTAAACAGTTTGTTATTAGAAGGCTCATACTGTAATTTTTTAATTAAAAAACTGAGTTATTTTAAAAAGCTAAAATTTGTTTTGCAATTACAATTAGAAAATGGATGGTTATTCAAAGGGCTTGCTCTTTTTCCAAGTAATGTCCTCATTTGGTGGCTTCCATTTTTTTTGTAAAGGGTTTCCCCCCCTACTTTAGAAAGTCAAAATGCCTCTGATAAATATAGTGTTGGTAAAAATGTAAATAGGCTAAACCAAGCTGGTACTGCTGATCTCATCCTTTTCCTTTAGGGCCACCCCACCACTGGCATGCAGGCTCCCAGAAGCTCTCCAAAACTGAAAACAGCCTTGGGAGGAAAGAGGTTCTAAAACCTTGATAAAGCTGGTAATAAACATACTATAGGTGTGTTACAATTTTTTTTGCACGCCGTAATAGACAACCTCTAACCCAAATTTATGAAAGTGTTAGATAAAAATCTTACTGCAGCGGACAAACCTTACACAGCATAATATGAAATGATTCCTGTGTTTTTGACAGTGATAACATTAAATATGCAATACAAGTAGTTTGAGCATTTTTATTAGAGAAATTTCTGTCTATAAAGAAATGGGTTAGCTCCATCCTCCCCCACCCACCCCCGACCCCCAGAAGTGTGTAATCTATGCAGCTGTACTTTGTTTCCTTGTGGTTTTCGTCTCAGAATGGAATGATGATCCCCAGTTTCTGTGTTAGGAAAATGCCCCGAATCTTATGAAACATCCTAATGAGAGCCAATTGATATCTCAATGGCTACCATTCAGTGTTGGGAACTGTTCCACCAAACAGCTGTTCCATGGTAAGATGTTTCTGTGCAGTGCATGGTGTTCAGGCACATTTATGTGCCAGAACAAACACTTCTCCTCAGACGTTTGCCTTGGAAATTAATGAAATTCCCCCAACTTCATGGCAAGCCACTGACTGTCAACGGAATTACACATGGTAAGAGCAACAACATGAAATGATTACAGCAGCATTCAAGAGGCAATCACAGTCTACAAACCCCTAAAGTAATCACAGATGAAATCAATAGGCAGAGTGAGCAGGAAACTCTGATCTAAAGTAATATGTCAGCATATGGCAGCTGCAGCAGCATCCCACCCAAAGTTTAGCAACGCCAGAAACCATGCTATCACCATCAGAGTGATTGCTTGAGCAAAAATGGACTAAACCTCATGGACCAGGCTTTTGAAAACAAACAAACTTGCCTTTATTGAGTTCCGGGGTATTCTCTGACCCCAGTTAAACTTCCAATATAGTGGCCATAAAAGTCACAGTTGAAATTCCATGTACACATCTCTTATTGTTTTAGTCTAATAGGAATCCCAGAATTTCTCTAAATCGAGTCAACCTACTGAAAATCAGTATTCCTCGCTTTTGTGCATAATTGTTGAAGACAAGACAACATGAGTCATTTTTTTTTTGTCCTGAGGCATTACAAATGGCTGGGACAAAAAAGTACACCAGTGGCAAAACACAATGGCTACAATCCTGTCTTGTAATTAAACAAATGATGTGATGTTTGGATGCAAATCACACAACCCTGTATGCAACAACAAAAAGTTATGCCATTTGCATAATTGCACAACAGGATTTACGCCAATATATTTCCCGAAACTCACACAGACTGCTCTGTTAGAAGAATTCAAAGAGTTCAACATTTTGGTACAAACCCAACATGGTCAACGGCCTAATCCACGTTACAGATGGGATGTAACTAATAGGATGCTGCAGTAGATTTGGTCAGACATCCATATAAGGTTAAAAGTTTAATCTATGACTTATTGTTTTGAGAAAACTATATTAGTTGATGTGGTGGCATAACCATTTTGCACTAGCTACGGGTCTGCTTGGGGAATTACTGTAAGCCTTGAACAACCTCACTTGTTTGTGCTTTTGGGCTTCTCACCTTTTCTCTAACCAAGGAAAGACCTAGAGGGGCATGGGTAGGTTTTTGATGAACACTATTACCATTTAAATCACATTGACCAATACAACTATATAGGTGATAATCCTGCAGAATGCCTTTGGAAGAGTATATGTTATTCCTGGTAAAAGAAGAGAGAATATGAAACCGTCTACTATGCATTTGAATATGCATTTAATCCCCCCCCCCCGTGATGAGGGACATAAATTTCATTTAAAGTGTTATTATGGACAGACATGTGATCAGGCATGCACCCAGGAACACAAACAGCATCTCATTAATCATGGCAGTTTGCTGCCAAGAGTTCACATAAATATAAACCAGCAATAGGATTCTGGCCAATGTTTGTCAGTTTTCTGCATTGAAAGCCTACTGTAAATCAAAAGATTTACCAAGACCAAGAACAACACTTGCAAATAGAGTAGTAGTAGACCAAAGAATCCCAGGGGAAGGAAAGCAAAGGACAAACTTTTTGATGTATAAACACAATGAGTGGACAAATAAAAAGAAGCCAGAAGAGGAAATTATTATGGAAATCTAAGAATCAGTGGGCCAGTCTGTTAAGCAGTCAGCTCTATCAAAGAGAGCAATAAGAGGAGTAAGAACTGCACATAGATCTTTTCCTTTGCGCTGAACAAAAGCAAGATCCATCTTCTTATCTCCATGGAATACAGTTTCAATTCAGTGCCAGTAGTGGAAGCCTATATGATCATTCTAGAGAGTTAGACCAGATCTCAGGAGAACTAGATTAAAATCCCACCTGCACAGCTGGCAATGACAGTGGTAAAACCACTCCTTAAATATCTCACACACCTTGCAAACTCTGCTAGGCTCATCACAGAAACCACTTTATGGCACATAGAACATGCATAAGAGAAAAAGAAAAGTAGCCAAGTAGAAGAGCTTAAGAAGCAGAATTGGGGGAGAACAGGTAGAGATAATAGGAGAAATGCACACAAGGAGTTGAGTAGAAAGTAAAAAGGTGAAATCAGACAATTGTTGGATAAGGTCAAAGGAGTCTGGAAAAATGTAAAACTAGAGCACATTTAGATGCAGAAGGGTAAAAGCCAAAGCTGGAGAAAATAGTACTGGAGGAAACAATCTCACTATACTGTGCATGATAGTGGCTCATCGTCTGCATGCTGATATCACACTATGGGAAGGTAACATTCTGGCAACTGAGGAGGACAGGAAAAATAATGGCAGTGGAGCTGGTAGCTAGACTGTGGGAAAGACTCTTGCAAAGATCTGATTGCAGGAGATTTTTACAGGTGTTAAGCCTCACAGCACAACCGGCTATGGCTTACGAGTGTTTATATGTGACTTTATTCTCTAGCTCCTTTCTTCCTCTCGGTCTTAATGATAGTAGCCAATCTACATTCACATCAGGCCTCCCTTAGGATCCAGGTTTAGGACTTGTTGACAGTTGTATGCACAGACATAATCAGACACTGAGCATGTGGCGCCTTAGAGTCTATGGGATTTGGATATACTGAATGAAGGAAATCACCATGTCTACATACTTCAGGACCAGTCTTGCACTAGATTTCACCAGACTGACATTTGTTTCTGAAAACAGCTGGGCTTTCTTTCCAGATAACAAATCCTGAATGAAACTAGCTGCAAGGTTTTAGCATCTTCCCCAACTTCTCTCTCATTTTCTCTTTTCAGTTTAGTCAGATAAAATGAGTGACTTATAATAACACATGATTCATTAATTCAAAATCAAGCAATAAAGCAACTATCAAGTTATAGTTTATGCATAGGTAAGGGAAAAGGTTCATGCTTGTGATCTCAGAATGGTGTTAAAATGGTAAACCTATAAAACATTTTATATACGTTTTCTTTCAAGCTAGTCGCTCTGATATACCTAATATTAACTTCCCATAGTTGTTTCCAGTTATCTATCTCAATATTATGTCCTATATTCTGTGCCCACTTAATCATACAATCTTTAACTATCTCATCCTCAGTTTTACGCTCCAATAGATGTTTATACATTTTCCTAATAAATTTCTCTTCGCTCCCCAAGAACAATATATCAAATTCAGTTTTCTGCATATAGAAACCTTTTTTTTATCTTTACTGAACCTTGACAGCAACTGTGATTTTGCCCACCAGTCTAATATAATGTTTTGTTTTTTTAATTCTTCCTCTGTTTCTAATTCAGTCTTACTATTTAATATATCTTGATATCTACCAAATCTCATCTCAGTCATCAAATTTGGGTATGTGAAGGCTTCTATCGGGGACACCCAACCTGGGATCTTCCTATACATTTGTTTTTTAATATTCTCCCATATTCTCCATAAAGCCTTCCTAATCATATGATTGCTAAAGTTTTTCTGTTCTTTTGCCTTCTCATACCATGCAAACGCATGCCATCCCAGATTCAAATCATGGCCTTCCAATTTCCAAACTCTTGGATTTTCTAAGAGAATCCATTCTCTTACCCATCCCAGCACACAAGATTTATAATACAAATCCCAATCAGGGGCTCCCAATCCTCCTCTGCTTACACCATCTTGTAAAGCCTTCTTCCCAATCCTCGCTTTCTTTCCCTGGCAAATAAACTTCAGAACCAATTTATCCATTTCAATAAAAAAATGCTCTTTTCATTATTACTGGTATCATTTGGAATAGAAACAGCACTTTAGGTAACACATTCATTTTAATGACTGCAATTCTCCCCATTATTGATAAATGCATTCTACTCCATTTTTCTAAGTCTGACCGAATAACCTTCATAGTTTCCAAATAATTATCTTGATATACTGTACTTGCTTTTTTGTTATTTTGATTCCTAAGTATGTTATGGACTTCTCTTCTTTAAAATTAGATCTTTCCAACAATATTCTTCTTTCTTCTATTCCCATATTCTTAGTTAGTATTAGTGAAAATGTTTGGAAACGGATCTGATAAATGTTGGAAGTGTAAGGAGAAAGAAGGGACTTTCTATCATATGTGGTGGACATGCACAGTGATTAAAAACTATTGGAAAAGAGTACATGAGATGTTACAGAAAATATTGTGTTGTATGATACCATTCAAGCCAGAAATATTTTTGTTAAATATTATGCCGGAAATCAAAGATTATAATAAGAAACATTTATTAATGTATATGTTAACTATAGCTAGGATTCTGTTGGCAAAATACTGGAAAACAAAGGACTTACCGGAACAACATGAGCTTTTGGACAGATACTTGGAAACAGCAGAAATGGACATTTTGTCAGAAATACTCAAGGAGAAAGACCTACAGAAGGAAAGAGAATGCTGGAGACCTCTATATGTTTTCTATGAGAAAAAAGTCGCTAATAGACTCTGACCCATAGTAGACTGAATTTATATTTAGATTTGAGATCAAGATTGGTAATGAGGTGTATTTTTTATGTAAGGTTTCCTTTTTATTTATAATAATAATAAAATTATAAAAATTAAAAAAATGGTAAACCTAATAGTAGAAAGTCTAATAATTATTTGCCTTTAGTACATGAAGGCAGTGCTTATTACAGATATTCACACCAATGGTGCCTTTAAATCTTCATTAAGTTTAAAAATCACTCACTTTTTATATCAACAAGTAATGCTGTAGAAACATGCTATTTGTTGGTCATATTTAATAGATTAACATTTCCTGAAGACATCACAGTCTAACATGGTGTAAGTGGTTTGTATGGATCCTTGTCCTCCAGACCTCTCTTCTGCATCCGTATGCACTGCCCAAAACTTGCTCCAAAGGAAAATCCCAGAGCCACTTGGGGGGGGGATAAGAGGTTTAAAGATGGAAGGACAACATATTAATTTTCGAGCCAATTCTGCTATTCCACAGAAGCCCACCACAATCCTTCCAATTAAGTAGCCATGCTTCCCAATGCTGCCCTCTTGCTCCATACTCCTACATACATCAACTGATTTTAAGTCAGCATTCCATGTTCTGAAAATATTAAATCTTACTGACCAAACTCCTGAGATTTTCTACATGCTGCTGTTGACTGACAAGGTTCTGGACAAGTGCTGGATGCAAGCCTGGACATGTTTTTAATCATGTACCTTGCATATGCCAGGCATATCCCAAGCATTTCATCAATTAGTGCAATAAGAAGCTTACTAGATTCTTCTCGTGTGCACCAACAGGAGTCTGGCCACATAATTAAAAAATTTACTACATGTCACTATTCTGGTCCAATAATGGTGTAAGCCATTAAAAATATAAGAATAGATCAGGTAGACATTTTCTCCCCCCCCCCAAATTTAGCACAAGCAAAAGTATTAAGCAATCCTATATAAGAAAACATTAGGTACTCTGACTTTGCCCTATTCATATTGCATCAAAAAGATTTGCAAATTTGCGCACACTCAAAAAGACTTAATACGAGTAATTATTCACACAACTAGTTCTACAGTACTGTACAGTATATCATGTGAAGAGGAATACTATACTCACATAACAGATCTGTTCTGAGAAGACAGACCTCTTAAAGCACTTTAAAAAAGAACCATTTGCCAAAAAGGCAATGACTTAGGCAGCTATGAAGAAATTCATTTATTTACACCAAGGTGAAGTCTTGTTCTGCCCAGTATTCTGCTCATATGTTTATAATATGTCCCCCTTCCTAATGGGTGAACAGAACAAGACACAAAATAGGTTTGATGCCAGAGACTATATTAAAAAGCTGATAAAGAATCTCACCAAACAATATTGTGAAAGCAAATATTGTTTCTACTGGCAGTAACATTACTAATTTCATTGCAGATGGAGTAGGGCTATATAACAAGAGACACAAATGAAAATACCAATTGAAGGCCACTTTTTAATATCAAAGGTTTACAGATACTTTTGGCATATCAATGCAAATCCTAGTCACTTCACTGAACTGGCCAGGTTTCTTCTGATTACGCAGCTGAAGTTTGCTCTCCCCCCCCCCCAGTGTTCTAACCAGCAGGAGGAAGGACATTAAGTAGGAAAGTCACTGTAGCTGGCTCCACCTTATTAATCCTGTCCTCTTTCCCAAAAGGCCAAGTGGATATCAACCAACACTTGCTCAACTAGCTCTACAGTACATGATTCAGGGATCACCATCCTAAGAGGAGAAAACACTACCATACTTTTGGGGATGTTGCAGAGGAAAAACAGTTTCACTTTTTGTCCTCATTCTAGACATCCAGTTCCTAAATGCCAAAATGAATTGCAAAACACCAGTTCTCCTCAAGACCAAACCTTTTAATTGCTCATGGCAGATGTTGGAGAAACTTCAAGACAGAATGCGACTTCATTGGCTTGACTTGGCTTGGTTCATGAACTACTTTTGTTTTCATTATGTTGCAGCTTGCAAGTGATTCTTCTGCTTTGTTTTTATTCAGATAGCTTTATACTTCCCGACTTGACTGAAATTACAGCTTCTTGCTGTGCAGGAGGGTGAGAACCATTCAAATCTGCTGAGCAAACAACACAGGGCTGAATTTATGAGAGCAAGCCATACAGAAAAAGATGTTGGGCTGTTTCCTTCATCAACACAAGATTTAACCAGTTGAGAAGGCCCATTCTGTAATTCTACCAGATGAGGAGAAACATTGTTCCTGTTTAATAGCTTCCCCAGCACAAATGGGTATCATTTCTATAAATTTGCATATGCTTCTAGGGAACCCTGAGATGGGAGAGCAAAATCAAGCAACAACAGCATTTCTGTTCACAAGTAATTTTACCTAAAACTCGCCTTCTGGGGTAATTTAATAGCCATAAACACCAACCAAGAAGCCTTATAGTGTATGACTGATTTTTTTTTTTACCAAATTGCATTCTTTCCCAGGGGTGATAGCTTCATTTACTAGCCAAAAATCAAGAAGAAAACTTTTGAAAGACTGAATTAAATAGCACTTCAAAAGCATGTAAGCTCAGAATAAGAAAGTGTGCAAACAAGGCTAATGTCTTTGGAACCGAGAGAAAAGGAAAGTAATTGAAAAAAAAAAAAAAACAGATAGTACCCTCATATGTATATATTGCATTGTGAATACAAAACCCAATGGCCTGGAAGAAGCTCTGACATGGTCACGCTAGTTAAAAGTAATCACATTACACTGCATGCTTAGCTGCACATTTAGGATATGCTTTTCTCTTCTTGCCAGGGTCACTAATCAAAGGTGACCCAGACAAAGGCTCTCTCCTCTGAGGTTTTTTTTTTCTAAAGTTCCGACAGATGAAAGAGGAACATCATCTCACACTGATCTCTAGAAGGCTGCGCACACTGGCAGAAGAGAACTAAAATTCATTGGGAGACATAAATCATCTCATGGGAAAATGTAATCTGACAATTAAGCACTTTTCCCTTTTATAGTCACATGGGCTTCTTCAGTTTCCTCCTGTGAAGTTTTTCATCCCTTAACTTCACTTTGGATTTGGGAATGTGTTGTTTGACAGCCAGCTGCAAACACTCCACCGAATTCTTTTGTAGAACTCTCCAAGACTTTCTAGTTAGCCCCAAGAGTATTCTCCAAAGCAGGGGTCCTCAACGTTTTCAAACAGCGGGCCGGTCCAGCACGCCCCAGACACCACTGGGGGCCGGACCACAGTCCCCAAAAAAAAAAAAAAAGGCCGACATAGAAAAGAGGGAGGGAGGAGCAAGTGGGCGGAGCCCCCCATGATTGGCCCATGAACATTGTGTCTGCAGGGCCCCAGCAATGCCTCCTGCTCCAGATCACCACCCTGAGGTGACACAGTTGGGATCCCTCTACTGCGCCTCTTCCTCCTCTTCCTCCTACAGTGGCAGCGGCTGGAGAAGCTCTCCTTCCTTCCTTCCTTCATTGCGCCGGGAACGAGGAGGCAGCCCAGGCAAACTCAGACCCCTCATAACCTTCTGGGTGGCCACTCAGGGTGAGGAGCAGCAGCCACAGCAAGGGCAGCAAGGCTGGTGCCACTGTGCGCAGATCCAGCCGTGTGTCCTGGCCATCACATCCTCACTGTGTCTTGGAGGAAAAGCTGCCTCCTCTCTTGGCCTGGCCCGGCCCGGCCCGACTTGGTGCACTGCAAGGGAGGGAAGGAGGGAGGGGAGGCAGGAAGGCATGCCCAAAGCCACCTGCAGCCCGCTCACTGGCTGTGTCCAGCAGGCTGCGGTGCTCTCTTGGCTCACCAGCCCGCCCATCACCAAGCAGGGACCAATGCAGCCCCATCAGCCTCCCAGGAACCAGGCCCAGGCCACCGTTGGCCTTCTCTTCCCTTCTCTTCTTTCTCCACCTCCTCCTCCTCGCTGGTCTCTAACCCGGTGATGGTGGCAGCAGCTTCAGCCTCCGGCCATGGCTGTGCTCCCTCCTCCCTTCCCTCACTCCACGGAGCAAGGCAGCAGCTCAGAGGGGGCTGGGTGGGTGGGAAGTAGCTCCATTTCCCCCTCAGTCGCCTGCCGTCCATCCCTCCAGTGGTCCACTGCCATGGCTGCTCTGGCTTGGAAGGCTGGCTGGCGCTGCCTCCGCCTGCCCCCTTCCTTCCTCACAACTACAATAACACAGTCGGCAGCCACACAAGGAAGGCAGGTGGGCAGGATGGAGGAGGATCAGGGGTGGGGCCTCAGGGCCATGGAGGGAGCGGGAGACCTTGCTGCAGCCCTCTTGTTTTAAATTGCCCTGCTTGGCTGCACCTGGCGCCCTGACCATCTGGGTGGTGGGTCGGGGGAATGGGGGACCTTGCCGTAGCCCTTCCACTTTGAATGCCCCACTAGCCAGCATGCTGATCATCTGGGCGGTAGTTGGGGGGAGTGGGAGAAGCGACATAGCCCACTGCTTTGAACTGCCTCAGCAATAGAAGCAGCTGCGGAGGCTGGCTTGCTCGCAAAGCAGGGGGTAGGTAGGGGTTGCAATTGGTCCCAGGGGCCGAATTCAGGACCTTCGGGGCCGCATCCGGCCCCGGGGCCTTAGGTTGAGGACCCCTGCTCCAAAGAAACAAAAAAGTTTTAAATGTTACATTTGTTGGGATATATTAGTGTTGAATGAGCTCTACTTGTACACTAATTTGGTAGGGGTGGTGGATCTACTCCTTTGAGAATCCATTTGCCAGCAGGGCTTGTCTACCAGTCCCCATAATCCCCCAGACAAAATTAATTCTTATGGCTTCATTGTTTTCTATGGAAACAATGTGCAAGCAAATTTTAGGTCTTTGCCACCCAGCTAAGGACCAGGCATTTGCCAAAATTGCACCATCTAGCCAGAATCTTTGGTTTATAAAATTTCTATACAATCATGTGAAAATACAGATGGTTGAATTTGTTGGCTTATCAAACAGAAAGATGTGCTTTTCTCAAAATGACTGGTCAAAAGACTGACTTGTTTTGCCTTTTATCTCCTGTTCTATTAGGAGTAGCAACTGTTTCTTTTTATTGAAACGTTCAAATCTCAGCCAACTAATGGGGCAAATGGGCAACCTTAAATATCATGGGGTGGTGAGACAGAGTTCACACATGATCTCTTGAACAATTGATTACACAGCATAAAGGTCTAATGTAGTCTGCCTTTGCACTGCCTATGTACCCACTGATGAAATGCATCATGTGCTAGCACCATGCTAATGGATCAACATGATCTCATCATGAAAGAATCTTCACTGGATGCCTCTCTGCAACACTGTACAGTGGAACCTCGTCTTACGTCATTAATCCGTTCCAGAGGTCTAGACATAAGTCAAACATGCCTTAAGTCAAATGAACTTTTCCCATAGAAAGTAATCGGAAAGTGGATTAATCCGTTCCAGATGATGAAAAAGAGCCCCGAAAACAGCAATTTGACACAAATTTGACTGGAATAGGAGATTCCTTCCGGGGATGTAAAAGAAATGTCTCTTCAAAGAGAGGAGGAGGCAGTGGAATTATAGTCCACAAGTTATACACCTCCACTTTTTAATGTTCATAGCAACAATGTCTAACATTTAAGCTTTACTGATTTTTAACCTGACGTTCCAAGTTCTGAACAACTCTATGCTTACCATTAGAGTCACACAAGCGTACAGCTCCCCAACTAAAACGCTTCCATTGTGGACCAGACTTCTGCAGCCAGATTTTTTACAAGACAGACGACTGTCTAACCAGCGAGGCCAGCCCCGAACTCCCGGCCCTTCTTCTCTTCCGGCAGCAGCGGTGGTTTCGGTGAGGCTGAGGACCAGCTCCAGGTGCTCGGAGCTGGCCTTGCCTAAGCCGCCACTGCCGGAAGAAGGCATGAGCAGTTTGGAGGTGGCAACTGCGATGCTGGGTCGTGGCTGCCACCAGATTCCGGTGCCTTGCGCTGGGGCTCCGAGCTCTAAGTCAAAGCCTGTGACTCAAGTCAAACAGGCCCCTTCTTGCTGCAAGTCAAATATTCTGCAAGTCAAGCAGCATGTAAGTCAAGGTTCCACTGTACTGTAATTGTGTCCACAGTAACCAGGTATTCAATCCAGTTGCCTTACCACCTGCTAAACTTGTCAATCTCTCTATAGGGACAAACAACTGAAAGCATTAGCACAAAACATAAAAATTCTACTTTATGTATAATCTCCAGCTAATTACTGGCTGCACACAGAACATACCCATTTTAAAAGTACACCAAAGAAACTGACTTATGGCAGTTCCCTTCTTTCCCTCAATTATTCTGTGAAATGAAATTTGAAGACATTAAAATGACTCTTCTGTTGGCCAGCTCCCAATTGGCCTCTTTAAGAAAGCAAAATGAATAATGAAAACATATGAACTCCTTTCATTAATGACTCTGAGCTCTCATTTCCTGCCTGATATTTAAACGTCAAGAAAGAAGCTCCCTCATCCTTTCCTTATGCACAGTTGGTGCTGCTATACAACTCCCTGCAGGCATAAAGGAGCACCTCATGCATTTATTATGTCACGGTCACTTTCATACATTCTTTTCAAAGTGTGATAATCCCCTCCACATGGCACTGACGTTCCCAGTGGGGTTTTTTTTTTTCTTGCAGTGAAACTAATAACCTTTTTACTGTGTAGACAGAATAAGAAGATTAACAGAGATTGCACTCAATCCATGTGTGTAGTATTCTTAAGGCTCTGGACTTTATTCTTCTCTGGATTCTTTTAGTCTCCATGCTACTGGATGGTTAAAACAAATTGACCCTACTTCTGAAAGGTTGCAGACATTGTTCCCTGTGTAAGCCATGCACACAGAGATATTTATACATGTCTTGCTTTTTCACTAGAAAGGAACAGGGAATCTGCTATGTCGTCTTAAACTTACTGTATTCTTCCAAATCAAATCCTCTATAAAATGATTTTTTAATTGCCCCACCTAGAATTGTAAGCCAATTTTGCAAACAAGCAACTGATAATTCTGACAGAAAAGTTTACTATATAAACTCCAGCTAATAATAGTTGTAGTTGCAAAACTTACAGCTAATAATAGTTGTAGTTGCAAAACATACACAATACAGTTTGCTGTAGGACAGACGACACGATTTGTCATTTATGGTGGTGAAATATACACTGTTCAGATCTGTAATGTTCAGGAAAACTACATCTATGCATCTATATAATTGTGCAAGAGAGGGCTTGTTTATTTATCCAGGTATTTCAGTTATATATTGTTGAGACTAAACAGTGGCAGAATTTTGTGCTTACAAGGACCTCGCACTATTGTTCCAGTCTTATTGTGCTTGCCTTTAGATATGTATAGAACATTGGGTATCTTGGAATCTGTCCCATGCAAAGAGGTCTTGATAGGTCTAAATGCATGGCCCAGTTTCCTGTGCTTCCCACAGGTTTTTTTCCTACAGGAGGAGAAACATTATGAATGTACTGCATCATGACAAAAAGATGGTCAGAGACAAATAAAACTAGGTTTTATTTTTGTTTAGTCCTCTTATTAGCACAGTTTTATGTGCACTCCAAGTCAAGAGCACACTCCCCTCCATTGAGGTAATAACAGACAGTAATCATTCCCCCAGTCTTTCCGTTTGGGAGGTACTTGCTAGGTGTTGCTCTTCATCTCCCAGGGTGCTGTCAGGATTTGGTTCAGGGCACTGTAGGCAGAATCAGGGTAGAATGCCAGATATGGATATCACCAGCATACCATCCTCGATGTGGATGTGTACAAGCATGATCTGCTTGTCCAATCTGAATCTAAATTGGTGTATATGTGTGTAGTACAGGCATTATACCTACAGAACGCTACAGAAGGATGAGGGGAGTGAAGATTTCCCTCTTGGTAAGAGTGGTCCAGGTTTAACTCCAAGCATGGTTGCATCTATGAGGTTGCCATCCCCAGCAGTCTCACCACTGGTAGGGCTGAATCTGCTCTCCCACAAACTGACAGATCCTGAGGAATGAGGGCTCTTGGACTCCTTCCCCACCCCCACCCTTGACCTACGTAAGGAGGAAATGGCACTTACCAGGGAATCTGCAGACTCAAGGTACCAGCCAGGTAGGCTCTACTCCCTTCTGTCCCAGAGCCCCCAGGCCAAGCTTCGGTGCACATGGACTGGTCCTCACTCCACACCCCCAGCTCCCACCCCCAGCTCTCTAGTATACTTCCTCCTTCCCATCCTCCCTTTCACCACTGCCGCAGTGTCAATGCATTGCTCAGCAAAGGCCTGACAGGGCAGCTCACTGCCGGCCTTATTTCCTTGTGCTGCCTCTAGCTAGAACCAGGCCTCCATTGCCATCACTCAAGGAAAGATGGGAGGGAAGATGATGAACCCAACCAAGCTCTCACACTCTCACAGGGATAGAGCCTGGAATAAGTCAGGTGGAATCAATGCAGCTTATGAAGGCACACACATGAAAACTACTCTTAAAAATCTCATAGACCTTCACATACCTAATCGGATCTCCATGGATTGGAATTGACTTGATGTCCCACAAAACAACAAAAATAACTCTTGTTACTACTAATCTAAATAAGGTTCCTCCTTTAGGTGCAATAATTAAATCAAATGGTTTTTATATTCCCTCAGTATTCTGCACCTAACAAATGGCCTCTGAGATAGATACCTTTATTTTATTTAGATTTATAATAGAATAATCTGTTTGCCATTGTGTTTTTGCACCTTTTTATTCCACACAATTTTTGGATATCTAAAAAGGATGGTTTTGTTGGCAGGACAGTTCTTCCCTGTAGAAAACTATACATTTAACAAACTCTTTGGATTTCAGTGTTTATTAATCTTGCTTTGTGACTCTTCAGTTTCTGATGTTCCTGAAATGATCCTAAGCTCCTGAGGCCCTAGAGCAGTGATGGCGAACCTATTAGAGACCGAGTGCCCAAACTGTGATTCAAAACCCTCTTATTTTTTTGCGAAGTGCCAATACAGCAATTTAAGCCGAATACAGGTGGCTGTGAAGGGACAATGTTGGGTGCCCACAGAAAGGGCTCCAAGTGCCACCTTTGGCACCTGTGCCATAGGATCGCCAACACTACCCTAGAGCCTTCATTATTCCTGATCACTTCTTTTGCCATGTTGAGTCAGTACCTGAGCTGACCCATCCTTTATCCAGTTGAGTCAGTACCTAAACTGAGCCATCCTATGTCCAGTTGAAAGCTCAATATCCCTTTTCAGCTGAAGAACCTGTGTTGTTGCCAGGGCACCTTATCACCCTGTCCTATTCTGGCATCCAGGAACTCAATTGGAGCACATCAGAAAGTAGTCACGCTGCGTGTATCTTGAAAACAAATGTAATAACTAGAAGTCAACATAGATTTGTCAAGACAAATCCTGGTAGACTCATCTCATTCTTTGTTTGGATAACCTCCCTGGTAGATATGGGGGGAATACTGTAGATGTAATATGTTTTGATTTCAGCCAAGTTTTTAACAAAGTGCTGCATGGTTGTGTGACAAGCCAGTTAACTAGGCACAGGCTGGAAAGAACACAATTCAGGTCGATACATAGTTGGTTATAGACTCATATTCAGAGCGTGCTTATCAATGGCTCCTTCTCAGACTGGGAGAAGGCAACAAGTGGAGACCCACAAGGCTCAGATTTGGGCTAGGTGCTCATCAACTTTTTTATTAATGATTTGGATGAGGGAGTGCATGGGATATTTTGCAGAAGACACACAATTGGGTGGAATAGCTGATAACTTTGGAAGACAGGTACCACAGTCAAAAAGATATTGATAAACTTGAGGGCTGGGTTGAAAACAACAGGATTAAATTTGACTTGGATAACTGCAAAATTCTACACTGACAGGAGGGGAGAATTAAATGCACAGTTACAAAGTAGCTCAGCACTACTCCAAATGAAAAGAATAGAGATGGGCACGACTTAGCGGAATTCCCGTTTCCATTTCCGTTACTCGTTTCCATTACGCAATGGAAACGGTAACGGGAATTACTCCACCAGAACTCGAACTCGAACCGACGAACGAATAAATGGGTCTGATTTGTCGTGGTCGTTCCTGGCATCACGGCGATCCCGCGATGCCAAGCGGCACAGAAAAAAAGTTTTTTTTAAAGAAAAAAAACCCCGATTCCCGGCCAAAAAGCCGGCGGAAATATGCCTGCCTGAGTGAGAGCTCAGAGCACTTACCGGAGGGGCAGTTTCTGGAGGGGGGTCCCCGCGTCCTCCCCCCTCTCCTCCTGTCCCTCCTGGCCCTGGGCTGCGCTGGGGGCGGGCCGGGCAATGCATCCTCGTCGTCCCGCCAAAGTCGCCGCCGGCCGCTGGCCGCCACAATTAAAGCGGAAGCGGCACAGGAAAAAAGTTTTAAAACTCCCCCCCCCCATCCCGGGCCAAAAAGCCG
>JAHTLZ010000016.1:39886043-39915822 GCA_023846285.1 Phrynocephalus versicolor
TGCCGCAATTAAAGCGGAAGCAGCACAGAAAAAAGTTTTAAAACTCCCCTCCATCCCGGGCCAAAAAGCCGGCGAAAATATGCCTGCCTGAGTGAGGGCTCAGGGCACCTACCGGAGGGGTGGTTTCTGGAGGGGGGGTCCCCGGCCTCGCCCCCCTCCTATCCTGGGCAGCCGGACTCGAGTCGCCATGCCATGCAGTGCAGGCGAGGGATCCAAAATGGGGCGGCGACCGCAATATTTTTTTTTGAAATCGTGGTCCAAAAACACACAACAAGCACCACAGAAACATGCGAAAATGCTAATTGCTATTATAAAACTGCCAGAATTTTTACAGTAGCAGTGGGTTTTTCTTGCAACAAAATGTCTCCTCCCCTGTCCTCTCTCCATTGATTTTATTTTATTTTATTTTATTTACACCTGTGCAATGATGGGCTGGCCAAGTGGCCATGTGGGAGTGACCATGCAAATTTTTGGAGCCATCATGGCCACTTGGCCACTGAGACTTCTGGGATGTGCCAAAAAGCCCCCTAAACCCTGCCCTAGCCCCCTAGCCCTAACCCTAATCCTTGATTCCTTACCTATACACCACAGTACACTGTCCTCTTAGTGGGTCAGAGAGGCACCCAGAGGTGCACCCCACTACCCCACCCTAACCTCACCAGTAACTAGCCTAACCCTAGCCCTTGCGCTAAGCTGCTGTCCCCTAAGCCAGATCTACTTGCATTGCACTACACGCAAGGACGATTCCCTTCTTTGTTAGACACAGCAGGTGCGAGTGACCCAGTCTTGACTCAGGGTTCTCCTGGACGAACGGTCATGCACCAGTGCACTGGTCTCACTAGTCTGCAACTGGTATGCATATCCATATGGCTATGCATGCCCTTTTGCAGCAGCAGGTGAGGAGAGGAGACCCCCATGCCATGAGGGGTCTCCAGGAGCCCGCTTTCCCTTTATAGCGGGCCGGCGGAGGCACCCACCCCACAGAGGTGCCTCCAGGAGCCCGCTACCCCCCCTAAACCAGTATAACGACAGACAAAAAACGAAAAACGAACCGACTAATTTTTGCGAAGTTTCGCGAAAAACGGAAACGAGCCGACACGGGCCGCCTCCGACACACGACAACTCGAAAACGTCATTTTCCCTAGTCGTGCCCATCACTAGAAAAGAAACTTGAAGTTGTAGATCAAAAGCTGAATATGAGCCAACAATGCAATGGGGCTGCAAAAAAGGTAAATGCTATTTGTTTGTTTGTTTTATATATCTCCCATTGACAGCAAGACAACTCTGGGAGGTTTAAAACATAATAATGAGCTCAAGCTACAGAAAGCTAGACTTAGGCTAAATACCAGGAAAAACTTCTTAACTCTTAAGAGTAGTACGATAATTACCTATTAACTTAAGGGAGGGGTGGGGTACTGCAACACTGGAGGCAATAATACCATGTGAAAATAATTTTGTCTCCTGTCTCATTGCTTATGTTTGCTCAGTGCATTCTACAAGAACGTATTTTGGCCTGTTTGAAACACTTGTTCCTCCACGTTCTGGCAGTAATAGGACACCTCGTTCAGACTAAAAGCAATTTAGCACAGAAGAACGAAAGCAGACAGGATGGATTGGGCTTGAAATTCTAAACTACTTTGGCATAACAAGAATAGGATTCCACAAACCAGCATGTACAAGCCTGTTTTTAATCATGAGCACATGTTGGCAAGGGAAAACTAATATAAGCAAAACTCACCTGCCACAACATTAAATGTTACAGACAGGCTGGTCTGCTTGCAGAAACATCACACTTTAAAAAAAAAAACTTATAACATGTTTCCTCATATGAAGCAAAACAGCTTAAATCAAATTTCCACACCTTCCTTCAACAGAGGATCAAGGGTCTTGTTGCTTGTGCTTTCTAAGCAAGGCATTTTCTAAACAAGAAAGAAGGCATAAGATCACATTGCTCTATTGTTCAAGGGTAAAAGGGCCTAAAACTTAACATAAGAAAAAGATCTAGAGGTGGTTAAACATGTGTAACACCATGCTTCTGCTTACCCCTTCTATTACACTGCACTACTCTTTACAACAGTCAAATCAGCTTTGGCTACCATGAACCATATTATACAATTGTCCCCAGCTATATTGTGGTTCATATACTGTGGTCCCAGTATATTGCAGGACCCCAGTATATGAAAGCAAGGGCTCTGGGGGCAAGTTGTGTGGGCCTGTTTGGGGCCTCCTGCACTTACCCCAGGACTGGCGCAAGTGCAGGAGGCCCCAAACAGGCCCACCAGTCCTGACCCGACCCAGCATCTCCATAGCACGGATTTCCCTTTATCACAGGTTGAGTTGCATCCCTAACCCCTTTGATAAATGGGGATTATTGTATACCTACAGTAATTCTGTATAGTCTTTTTCTTTAGTGATTCTTTTTCTCATACATAGGTCTGCTGGACTACCCTGTTACAAAATATGGGACAATGTAAATGAACTGGTTCTAGACTCAGGATCTGATGGCAATTGTTAGAAATCTCCTAATTTGTTTCTGAGAATGTAGGGCCATTCTAACAACACAATGGCCCTATTTTAAGAAGTATAGGTCACGATGAAAATACCAGTCCTGTACTATATAGCCAGAGTTCTGTTTTGCAGCATTTAAAAACATTGACAGCATTAAAAGAAATTACTCTGCAACAAACCAGGAAAGGGACCTTGGTGTCCTGGTGGACAGCTCAATAAAGGTGTTAACCCAGTATGCCACAGCAGTGGAAAAAAACTAACTCAATGCTAGGGATCATTAAGAAGGATATAGAAAATAAGTAAGCAAGTGTCATTTTGCTTCTTTATAAATCTGTGGTGAGGCCCCATCTGGAGTATTATGTACAGTTCTGGTCACCACACCTCTAGAAGGATATTATGGCAATGGAAAAAGTGCAGAGGAGGGCAACCAGAATGATTAGGGGACTGGAACACCTTCTTTACCATCTGAGGCTGCAACGGCTGGGCCTCTTCACTCTTGAACGATGATGCTTAAGAGGTTACCTGAATGAAGTTTATAAAATCATACACTGTGTGGACAAAGTAGATAAGGAAAACTATTTTCCCTATCTACAAGAGTAGAATTAGGGAGCACTCCATAAAACTTTTTGGTGCTAAATCTCAAACAAATAAGAGAAAGTACTTTTTCACCCAGAGGATCATTGGTCTATGGAACTCCCTGCCAGAAGAAGTGGTGACAGGCAGCTGTCAGCCTTAATTGCTTTAAGAAAGGATTGGACACATTTATGAAGAACAAGGACATCAATGGCTATCCTTATGGATGCCTATGGACAAACTCCGGGTTGGAGAGATAGGCAGGATATCTCTCAATGCCATTTGCAGGGAATCTTAAGCAGGTAAAGATATGCTTGGGAATACACTGAAGCAAATGGTGAGTCACTGTGTGAGACAGAATGTTGGACTGGATGGGCTGTGGCCTGTTCCAGCAGGCTGTTCTTATGTTCTTATGTTCTTACAGTGGTGCCTCGAGTTATGATGTTAATCCATTCCTTGTGACGCTTCCTATTTTGTAACTTGAAATTGAATGGGGGTGCAATGCACTCTAAGAACTGAAGTCTTATTCATATTCATGTTCATATTCTCAAGGCATCCCATAGGATTATTATTTTTTTGTATCTTGAGGTTTTCACAAAAGACTTACGTTCTCAAGGGTGCATGGCACCCTGGACACATTTTCCTTCATAACTCGAGTTTTTTGCAACTAGGGGGATTCGTAACTTGAGGCATCACTGTACTTTGCACAAGGTAAACATGAAACAAGGATTTTTAAATTATTATTATCAAAGTGTTCTGCTTATATACCGCCCCATAACACTTCAAGCACTCTCTGTGCAGTTTACAATTTAATTTATGCAGTCTACACATTGCCACCCTCCCAGCAAGCTGGGTACTCATTTTACCAACCTCGGAAGGATAGAATGTTGAGTCAACTATGAGCCGGCTTCCTGGGATTGAACTACAGGTTGTGAGCACAGATTTAGATGCAGTACAGACGTTTAACCACTGTGCCACGAGGTTCAGTGAAAGCAGCTGTTCCATACTCTACCCCACAAGAGTTCCAGTTTGCTTACATCCTCATTTCTTCTCTGACTCATACTCATAGAATCATAGAATCATAGAGTTGGAAGAGACCTCAAGGGCTATCCAGCCCAACCCCCTGCCATGCAGGAACCCCCATCACTGTATTTCCGACAGATCGCTATCCAGCCTCTGCTTAAAAACCTTGGATATTGTGCTACTTTCCCATCAAAAAAAAGCAAATGCTTGCATTTTCTTACTTTACAATCTCTTGTTTCAAACCAGAGAGCTTGAAAAATTGAAAAACGGATCAAGTTTTCTGAGGAATCTGTCTAATTTGTCAAAATTCATCTATTTGTATTTGTCATAAATAAAGTCCCACAATGAATACAATTTAACTTTTTTAAAAGCAATTTTTGATTCATCAGTTCCCCAGGCTATAAAATTGCCCCCATGAGATACCAAATTTGGGGGGAAGAGATTCGAATGTTGATGCCTGACTTATGTACCGCCAAATAGCCAGGGCCCAGGAAAGTTCTCCACAGGCACCTAGATACTCCAGGCTTCCCCTGACTCTCATCTGCAACCCCCCACCCCCAAGTTTGGTGAAGATTGGGTTTCCCCAGCCCAGTTTCTAAAGGGTACATTTCGGGGGGGGGGCATTTTGTGGGTGCCTAACTCAGCTGTGTGAAAACCAAACTTCACTAAACTTAGAGGAATTGTAGAGGAGGGCTGGGAGAAGCCTCTTTGCAAGTTTGCTGTCACTATATGTTGGGCATCACTTTCCTGGAAAGCACCTTGGGGGAGCATAGGTGAGATGTCTCAACGCCCATCCTCATCAAATGCTAGGGCTTGTAGAGAAGATTCAGAGGAAGCATTTCTGAACATTTTGGGCCCCTGGGTGCTAGGAGACTCTTTGTAAAGCATTTTTTAAAAGGAGACAAATTGACTTATCACTGGAAGTTCATTGATTTGTTGATTTGTCAGCCCTCATGAATCACAAATCATGATGAATCACCACTTTTTTTTATTCACCTCCATCTGTATTTCAAATCATCCCAAAACCTGAAGAGATGGAGCATACAGTTCTATGATTCCCTGTCAAACCACAGAAATTGAGACAGAGGCTTTTAGAGCCACATGTAGATATGGACATGGGACTGAAGCTCACATGGCCCATCCCCATTCCCAATACTCACTTTCATACTTAGTGCCTGAAGAGAGATATTTTGGATTGTTAGGAACATAGGCTTACTTTGAGAACAGTCCATGCTCAGTATCACATATAATTTTTGCATATAATGTGAGAACATCATAATGTACTCATAGGGACCCTGACAGTTCAGAAGCAAGAAGAACATCTCAGAGAATAAAATCTCAGTCCGGGAAATACTACCTGTTTCTCAACTGTACTTTCTCAACTGTCATTCACGTCTTTTTCTCCTTTCTATAAGGACACGTTCTCAGATCCATTTGACAAGAAATTATGACTGCTTTGAGATACAAAAGCCGATAAATGTCAAAGCTATTGATGCCAGCAGAGTTCACCTACCCTAGGACATTGAAGAATTATCCACTTGAAGTCTCCAGCAAGAACAACTGAAAAGGCATTAAACCCCACTCCCTTGCACCGTTTTACCTGCAGTGCAGGCATTTAACCACGACGCTATGGGGCTCCTTCAAAAAGCACATAAATTGTTGGGTTGGGATTGGGATTCTAGCTCAATTGATAGAGATTTTCAAGCAAAAGTGTTTAAATCCTATTTCATCATCAGTTTGTCATCTTACTTATAACTTTGCATGAAAAATTTCATTTTCTGAATATACACATTTTCATCCACTTTGCTCTCTATGTGCAAATTTTGCCAACATCTTCCCCAACATATGCTTTTTACCTGCAGTTCCTTTAACTTATGCCTTGTTGTACACAATATACAAAATCTAAATGTATACAAAGCACTGTCTGGTTTTGTCACAATATGTAAAGTTGACAAAATATATGTATTGTATATTTAACAGAAAGAAAAGAGAATTGTAAAATGGAGGCAGTCTAAAACTGCAGTCTCATTATGTTAGCCACAAGTGCAGGGAATTAGAAATCACCAGCATGTTAAGTGATTTAGCACAGGTGGAATAGTTAATAACATCATGGTGCATCAGAATGTGATTGGTTAATGGTCATGTCTGATGGGATCTAAATGTGTATATAAGCACTGGCTTGTATAATGTTAAATGGGACTGTTTATGGTGAGAAACAGTACCCCACACTCTGTTGATTGTATTGTATGATATTGCTTGGTGTTATGCTGTTATATATTTGCTGTATATATTGAATATAAGAGTATTACTTTAATCTATGTTTCTCTCCGTTTCTGAGTTCTGCTAATACTTATAACAAATTAACTACACTTTATCTACATGCCGCTGCACTAAGTTCATCCGTATTTTCTCTGCCAGTATAACTGATAATTGTTTGTTTGATAGGTTTCAGTTTATCTTTTACTTTAGGAAGTGAGCAAATTACAGTGGAGCCTTGTATAACAAGTGGTTTATTTAACAGACAATCTGCTTAAATGAAAAAATTTCTGGAGATGGGGGAATTCACTTAACAGACTTGCCTGTGAGGCAAATCCATACAACAGAAAAAAGGTCGTGATTAGGGATTAATCCGTTTTCAATGCATTCCTATGGGAGATTTGTACAAAAGAAAATTTGCTTAACAGAATTTCATTTGGAACGAATTAATTCCTTTATACAAGGTACAACTGTAGTTTCATTCTGATTGTGAACCAAAGACATTTCTCCCCATCCCTGCTAGACCAAATATTGTCTTGCATGGGATTCCAAAAGTTTCACATTTCATACCTAGTTTACACTATGGAAAGGACACGATCTCCAGCAAATTATTCAAGTTCAAAAAAATTAACATGCTTTTAAAATATGTTCTATCAAAGTGCAGCTCAGTGTCTAGGAAATAAACAAAAACATTCACAAGCTGTTTCAGATTGTTCAAGAGAAGAGCAGCAAGAAAACAACCCGATGGTTGGGAGGCTAACACAGAAAAATTAACAGACACAATGTTCTGGACTCATTTAACCTTCTGTAAGCTATTAACATTTCAGCTTATTTTCTGGGAGGCAATGGCAGCAAACAGATATTCTATCCAGGAGATGACACTATATTAAATTGATCAAATTTTCCTGTTTTTTTTTTTAAATAATTCATGCAAACCCTTGCCCTCAAAAGTGGCTTCTGTAGACATATCATCTGGCATATTTCTTTTAATAAAACTCATAGACAGTTATGGCAGCAAGTAAGGGGGGAAATGAGGCAGCTCTCTGAAGATGAAATATGTTAAGCATACAGTATAATGAGAAAAAGGATGTGGCAAGGCCACTTGATTTAATCAACTGGATCAGCCATGCCATGAGGAAAGAAACTATGAAGTCTTGTGCAGGCTTAGGTAAGCAACATGAATGGAACCTAGGTTACAACAATCTCAAAAGAACAGGAGAAAGGCAATCACTGCTGCATTTACCAACTGTAGTTTCAAAAGAAACACACACCGCATAAGAGGTGAGTGAAATCAAGATGGCCAGATTCCCTTTGAGAGCAAAATAAAAAACAGAGCAGTGCCACAATAAACACATCTGAAGAGACTAGTTGGGCAAAATTCTGTTGCCATAACATAATCAAAAGTGTTCTATACCCATTTTTAAGGTTCTGTAGGGCTCCCTTTTGCCTTTTGGGACTCTGAGAATTGGGAATGGGGGAGTGGAGGGATTACTGACAGACACTCAGCGGATTTTACATTTAAAAGTCTCTTCTTTGTCCCCTCCCAACATCCTGATATCCCCAAAGATGTTTCCAGGGCAAAAGGAAGTCCTAGGCATTGTCAGAACCTAAAAGTAGAGGAATAGGAAGCTTTTAACTACTTTGCGTTCAATGCTTCTGGTGCTCTATTCAAGTTGCACTGCAGAAAGTGATGGCAATAGGATACTGCCTGGTGTCTCAACAAGCTGATGTGAAGCAGCTTTATGAAGTACAGTGGAACACCAACTTATGAGATTAATCTTTTCTGAGAGAACACTCGTAAGTCGATTAACTTGTAAATAGGGGAGCGGTTCCCCATAGGAATGCATTGAAAATCAATTAATCCATTCCGGATGAACGGATTTCAATATATTCCTATGGGAAACTGCTTTAAACAACCCGCAGCTTCCACCACCACCACCAGGCACAATTGGGGGGGGGGAGCGGCAGATGGTTTAAAATGTCTTTAGCCATTGAAGCAGGTGGCTGCCTCGGTGGATAAAGACATTTTAAACCACCCGCTGCTTCCCCCCCATGAGCCGGGGGGGGAGAACAACACACATCGCCCCCCCCGCAACCCATCCTTTCCCCCCGCAACCGTTTGCCTCCATAGCTGAAATACATTTTAAACAGTGCACGCTTTGCACGCGCAACCACCCTATTTTTAAAAAACATTGTACATCAGGGAAACCCGATCTCCAACTCATAAGGTGGCAGGAGAAAAACATCAAATAATCCCGCTCATAAATTGGGATTCACGGGAGTCGGGCGCATCGTAAGTCGGGGTACCACTGTATATGACAAACTCTTTTAAAGTTTGTGCAAATGCACATATTCCAACTTTCAATAGTAAAGTGCAGACAAGAAGAATGTTTTGTGCAAAACTGCCTGTCTGAGGATAATTCTACTGTATAATCTTTGAACTTGCATCAACTGCCAAAAACTAGAACAGCTATTTTGCATAAACATTTGAAGCACTAGAAGGTTTATTTGTGTATTTCTTAACTATCTGCCAGTCTTTCTGTAATTGTTCTCTCTCTCTCTCTCTCTCTCTCATTCAATCTCATTCAACCCTATGCACACTCTGGTTCTCAAAAGGGAAGGCACTAGAGACATATTATATGACTTATATAGAGCTTGAGAGGAGGGCAGAACTCCCAGTCTTGTTCTCAGCTGAAGACAAGGAATCTGGCCAAAAAAAGTCTTCATTGTGGTGTCTCGAGACAGCCAAAATTGATCAGAATGCAGAGTCTGGTAGGCATTTTGCCTGCTGGGCATTTTTCCATCCTTAATTATACTTCGCTGCTGTTCTCATATAAATGTATCCACCAATAATTCTTCCTACATTTCAAGGATGTCAAGAGCTAGAATACGCCCAACAAATATTCTACAATCTCTATCTAAGTATCTCATTGAGAAACTGGAGCTGCTAAGTTTTCTTCAGGAGTCACAAAAACCTCAGATTTCTAACCTCAAAAAATATAATAGTATTTTTAAAGCTTCTGAAGCAGTGAATGAAAGTACAACACCCCAAAGAGAGCTCATGTTAGATTTCTTCTTTGACAGTGATTGGGTTTATAAAATAGTAATAATCATGAGCTGCCAATATATCTCAAAATACCACTCGTCAGTCCTTAACTTTTCTATCCCTTTATCATATGTCGGAATCAAACCTGTCTATGTTGTCTGATATCTGTATCTATCAGAAGAGTCCTTATCTTTTAAAATATAAACTAGGTCCATCACCATATCATATGGGACGGACATGCATTGTTTTTGAACACAAGAGTCTCTGAAGAGAGGCAGAGAACCAGCCCAACCAAGGATTGGCAATAGAGCAACTGAATTAAATAGAGAGCAGGAGACACGGGAAATAGGTAAAGTGGTCTCGGAAGGGTCTGCTGTGAAATTTGGAATGAGAAATAAAAGCTGACTTTGGAAAAGGGATAGGAACTAATGAGCTTCTTGGCGGAAAGGCTCACCTAAAGTGTTGTGGTGCAAAAAGAAAGGCAGGAATCTACAGATTGCAAGAGTTAGTTTTTCTCATCAAAGGTCACAGAATCCCTGGAGCAGTTAGTTGTTTATGTTTATATAAATCTGTCTACCCAACAATCAATATCAGTGGTCCCGCATAGACATGGGCATAGAACGGTGAAATTTCCGTTTCCGTTACCGTTCTTCGTTTCCGTTACGTAACGGAACGAAGAACGACAATTTGGACGGGTCAGGCTCGAACCGAACAGAACCAACAAAAATTTGTTCGGTGCTGTTCATTTCCATTAGTGGCGGAGTGCGATAAAATGGACTGGAGCTGTGGGGGGGAAACGGTGCATGAAACCACAGCTTTTTTTTTGGCAGAGTCCCAAGCACCGATCAGCTGTAGTGCGGGGGGCTTGGGACTTGGCAAAAAATAGTTTTAAAAGCCCCTGCTTTCCCAGCGCTGATTCAGCACATTGGGGAAGGGAAGCTCCCCGGCATATTTTTAAACCTCCTTTGCTTTTTCAAGAACAAGAAAATAATTTTCTCCACCTCCCACTGCCACTTCCGGAGCTCTGGGTCAAGCATGCCTAAATAAATCAAGCGATTTATTCCTAGCCAAGGTTTGGGTGCTCACTTTCTTACATTCTCCTCCCCCCCTTGCTGTGTCATCGTAAAAAAGGAAAATATTAACGAGCGAGCTCAGCAAAGTAAACCCCCTTGGCCTCACCTTTCCTCCGGATCTCCCGGGCTTGCCTCCTCCGGCCTCATGGTCATGCCCACCGTGCTGTGTGTGTGTGTATGTGTGTGCCGCACATGTGTATGGAGAAGAAGGGGAAGCTGGTGGGGATTCTGGGAGCAATGCTGTGCTCCTTAAAGGGGCAGGTTGTCTTTCTGCATCCGTTTGGCAATGAGGGTGAGGGACCATGAGGCAGAGGAGGCAGCAACCCCAGGAGGAGATCACCTGTTCCGGAGTTTGGGAGGCGGTGGCAGTGGCAGAAGACGGCGAGAATTATTCTTGTTCTTTTAAAAACAAAGGAGATTTAAAAATAAGCCAGGGCACTTCCGCCCCAATGCACCCAGAAAGCACGAGCTTTTAAAACTTTTTTTTTTTTTTTTGCTGGATCCCAAGCCCACGCTACAGCTCATTGGTGTTTGGGGCTGTTCGGGGGGAAAAATGCTGTGGTTTCCGTGCTTGCTTTTTCCCATAAGAATGCATTGCTTCAATGCATTCCTATGGGGAAACGACAATCGAAACAAAACGACAAATGGAACGAAGTTTTTCTAGAAAAATCCATTTCAACGGAACCAAACCGAAATGAAAAGGGCCCAAACCAAAACGGAAACGGAATGCCATTTTTGCTTTTCGTGCCCATCTCTAGTCCCGCAACTTTTTGTTGCCAGGGATCATGCATGAGCACATGTGTGTTTTGCCTGTTCATGGGCAGGCAGTGCCCCTCTCTTTCGTGGAAGAGGGGCATATATGCACACACATGTGATGCCTCCCTGCACTGGTTCCATCACAACCAAAACATAATCGGTCACAATGGGGAGAAAATCCCCAAGCGGAAAAGGAAAAGTGTGTGTTCATGCTCAGACATGCTCCTTAGAAGAAACCCTACTGGCTGCTGAGGCACAGGCACAGCCTCGTTCCTAACAGGCCACAGAACCCATACTCATCCAAGGCATAGGAGTTGGGGACCCCTGATCTATATAATCCATATACCAGTTTGTATATACCTCTGGTACCTAGGTTTGATTCCCCATCTCAGACATGGAAATGTATTAAAAAGCAAAAGCAAAGTGTGCTGAATACATACCGCCCCACAACACTTAAAGCATCCTATGGGTGGTTTACAGTTTAATTATTCAGGTGACACATTGCCCCCCAGCAAGCTAGGTACTCATTTAACCAACCTCAGAAAGATGGAAGGGTGAAAGGATGAGATAGGTAAAACCACCCGTTAAATACCTCACTTACTTTGTAAACTCTATTAGGGTTGCAATGCACCGTATACTATAGGATTGTTTATTTGTTACAAAAATCTCATGTATTTTTGTTATGAAAAAATAATGCAAGGAAGGATGCTTGAACATATATGTTCATAAAGGGAAAGAGCGAGAGAAGAAATGTTTCTCACCAAATCTCATGTTTAATGTTTTATTAGCAACTAAAACAAAACTATATATGAAGCCTTCAAAAAGCATTGTGTGCTCTTTTCCTAAAATACAATGTAGCTGGTATACCTAACTCCCACAGCATCAATTCATTTGGAAAGTATCCCTTTTCATAGTTATTTGGCCAAAAATTGCTGTTTCATCTAAAAACAAAATGTAAGCTTACTTATTTATTTTAACACACTAATGAACAGATTTCCCCCCAATCAGTATGTCCAATATTTGTTCATAAATCTTCAACTATAGATTATAAGTGTGGTAAACATAATTGTGAAGGCAAAAGGAAAAGAGGACAGCAGAGAATGAGATGGTTGGACGGCGTCATCGATGCAACCAATATGGATTTGACAAAACTCTGGGAGACAGTGGAAGATAGGAAGGCCTGGTGAGCTCTGGTCCATGGGGTCAGGAACAGTCGGACACAACTGAACGACTGAACAACAATGACAACAAAACATAATTGACCTGATGGGTTATGTGTGTGTTATTGATACATTATGTGTGTATTATTGATACATTGATCCATATTTGTTGGGATTATCAATAACAAGATGCAATGCAATATTTTTGCTGTATAGTAAAGATTTCAAAGAAAAACACAAGGCAAAAGAGAGAATTATTTCTTCAAAGAGATTACAATCCCACTCTTGATTGTTTTGATAATGGCAGACACAGTTTATTGCTGCTATTTTTGTACAGAATGCTACAGCCTGTGGCAAGCATGTGCAGGCAGATTAAAAAAACAGAATTAACAGAGAATCCCAGAAGGAAGACAAAGTGCAGCACATGCCCCATGGCATCTACTTCATCCATACTTCTCCAAAAGGGTTTTGTCTAAAGCAATTTGTGAACCGGCTCTAGGATAAGCAGCAACACTTTCCTTGCTTAACTTTTTTTTTCCTTGCAGTTTCCAATATTTATTTATTGACTGCAAATAAACTGGTAGGCTATCACAAAGACACAGTGAAGACAGAGGAACAGAAATGAGTGGTGTGTTAGCAGTTAACAGCTAAATGCAGGTAATGTGGATTACCTTGGGAGAAGCAGTTTGATCACACAAATAATTCATCACCCCTAGAGCAGAAAAAGAAGACGGGAGGAAAGCAAAAGCAGGACCCAGCTGATTATGGTGATGATTTCTCAGCAAGAATCAATAAAAATATAGGGATTGGTCCTTGAAATCGCATGAGTGATAATGAGAGCAGAGTCTAATGATACCCAGCTGCACATTCCCATTACACAGTAGGGACAAATGGTCTGAACTCTCCTTGATTCTAATTGGCAGAGACAAGCTCAGGGCAATGCTCATCACCCACGCTTATCTCTTCTTAGAACAAAGAACCACACCACAATAGTTTTAGCAGAAAATTTGTTAACTTGGGATCATGCTTTAACCAGCAACCCAAAATGCAAGAACTAGGAAATAAGCTCTAGGAATGTGTGGGTCCCAAAAAGCCTTGTTGTTCTTTTAGAGCAACAGAGATTATCAAGCTAATATTCAGTGGCCTTAAAAAGAAAAGGGAAAAAACATGCATTATATTGTGGGAACAAGAACAGGTTTTTGGTTTTGTTTCAGCATTTACCTAGCAGTTTGGAAGCATGCAAATGCAAGTAGATAAATAGGTACCCCCGTAAAAAGAGGAAAGGTAAAACAGTGTTTCCTTGCAGCCATGGCAGCCACACAGCCACGGACTCGCACAACACTGACTCTTCTGCTTGAATACAGAGATGAGTACTGTCCCTAGAGTCAGACACAACTAGCATACATATGCATGGGGAACCTTTATTTATGAGAATAACGTTTTTGTAGATGGGGCAAACATTCTAATAATGACGGGTGTGTAAAAAAAAAGAGGAGAACTGGATGCCCTATTCATCCAATACAGTGCTCCGGGATGCTCAAGGCAATATACACTGGCTGGAATCCTGTTGCACAGCTCCACATGCACAATGTGAAGCTTCGGCAATCTCAGGTGAAAGGATGGCAGAGTGGAAGTGCTATTCACAAAGCACTTCTGCATGTTTGCTGTTTGGTGGGTGAAGGAGGAGCCATGTCGTTGGCTTCATTGTGCCATTGGGACTTCCCTGTTGCTCATAACTAGAGATGGGCACGACTTAGCGGTATTTTCGTTTTCGTTTTTCGTTTCCGTTACGTAACGAAACGAAAAACGAAAAACGGCTCAGAACTGGAACGAAAACGGAAACGAAATGACTAATTTCGAGCCAATTTTCGTTTTTCTTTACTGGAAAAACACATAATGGAGCTAAATGGGAAGAAACAAAAAAAATTTCGTTTTCGTTTTTTCATTTTTGTTACGTAACAAAATGAAAACGAAAAATTTTGAAATTAGCTCACGAAAACGGAAACAAGCCGAAACGGACCCCTAGCCAAAAACGAAAACGAAAACGAACAATTTTTCTGAGTCGTGCCCATCTCTACTCATAACTATATCCACCCTGCATATTCAAGTTGATACACAAGAGGATGAAGCAGTGCCCAACTGTTTAAAAAAATTAAGTGCCAGTTGTAACAGCTATCCCCTTTCAGTAAGTTCTTTGTAATGAACAAAAGTCCCGATTCAGAGATATTGATCTCAGTCCAACAAACCGTAAAGGTTTGGAGTGGATGCAAATAAATAAATCATACCCTCTCCTCACACATTTCCTTTGGATATTTTAAAAGAAGGGAGGAAAGGGAAAGGGAATAGTGCTTGGTACCCATTTCTACACCAAACCATTATTGCTTGCTGTACCTGGAAGGTACTGTACCTTGATTTAGCTCTGAATGTGTCCTAAGGTATTGAACCATTGTGGAGACCAAGAGACGCAGCTAACTAAATGAGGAGTATAAAAGTAGGTCAGCACTTGCTAAGGCCTCCGGTTTTAATTTTTCTAATTCTGTTGGATTTGTTCCAGGAGTGCAGAATTGTTCTTGCATCCCTTTGAACACAAGTACATTTCTGTGTAGTTTGCTGTAAAATAAAACACTGAAAGAGCAGAAATTAGCATTTATTATTTATTTATTTATTTATTTATTTATTTATTTATTTATTTATTTATATTTACAATATATTTTAAGTTGCCAGACTACTAAGTGGTCTGTAGAGCTTCTCATGAAAATACAAATGCTAAGTTCACTGAAATCAATCTACATAAAGATAAGAAATAAGAAATGACTGCTTCAGATTCTGTAGCTTAAATGGATTAAACAAGTCTCCTTCTCAAGATGAATATGGTGTTCATGATGATATTTAATTTATATTCTACCTTTCCCTTAAAATATAGCATTCAAGGTGGCCTGTAGTCATTGTAATAGAATGAAAGCAAGTAAATTACATTTAACAATAAAATAAATAAATAAAATCAGCACCAGCATATAACCCATTAAAATCAATTAAGGACATCATGTACTGTCAATTCCAAATTACGATCATCCTACTAAATCTTGTGAAATATACGAGATATTTAAGGTCTGAGCCTCCATGGTAAAGCAGGGATTTGGTTCAAATTTTTGTTAAATGCACATTCTTAATGATTTTATGTACTGAACTGTTTTGACTTTAATGTTGATTTGATGTTGATCTTATGTGTTTTACATTTTGTGGGTTTTTTATTATGCATTTTATAGTTATGAACCACCCTGAGTGGTCGTTTGGCCAAATGGACTGGATAAAACACATTAAATAAATACATAAATACATAAATACATAAATAAATAGTCAGAGTGCAAGGCAAAGCTCGTCTACACTTCATGATACTAAATACTATGAAAAACAGTCCTAATGAAACTAGTGGGTCATGAGAGCAGGTTATCTGAAAACAAGCCTGAAATCACTTGTTTGCCACTGCCTGCTTTAATGGAAACCCTCATATTAAAGGAAGATGGGGAGCAGTCCCAGGCCCACAGTCTGGCTCGCGGTGGAAGACTTCCTGCTTGGGTCTTGGGTTAGCCTTGCCCACCTGCCATGGAGCGGAAAAGAAGCTGCTAGAGCTTCCCCCACTCCCAACAAAATCAGTTTTGCCTGCCAGCCAGTGCTGAGGTATCTGGGAGACCTCTCCAGCACTGGTTGAGCAGTAACACTATTCTTTGTCAGGAGCAGCTGCAGCAGCTCTGTTTTTACCACATGTTGGGTGTCAGTGGTGTCAGGATCTGGCAAGCCTCTTATCATGACCTCACCATGGTCAGGTGAGGAGGAAGCTCTCGTGCACACTTTTTAAAAACTGCACAGGGGCTTGCAGGTAGCAGGCTCATGGCTGACTCAGCCTTCCATCCTTCTGAGCTGGCTGGGGGGAGGCAATGTGTAGCCTGAATACTGTAATTAAAAACTGTAAACCTCCCAGACACTACTTGAAGTGGTATGGGCGGTATATAAGCAGAACACTTTGCTTTTACTTTTTGCTTTTCCATCATTTGAAATAGTCAAAGTTCTTTCAAAGTAACTTTGGACCTTCCTGAATGTACAGTTGCAGAACATGATTCCACCTGTTTCACAAAACCTGCTGTCATGTGTGTGGGTGTGTGCACACACATGCACACGCATGGCTGTGTGCATGCCCACAAAGGTAGGAAAACATGAGTCAGAATAAAATATTGAACATTTGCCAATGTACATTTTACAAAATAAGCTGAAACAGAGATTGTTTCTATTAAACACCAACATGAGGTATCATCTTCAAAGATGCTGGCATGACGAGAATATTCTGTATTTTGAGTTAATCCAGAAGAATTTCCAACTCTAATAAAATAAAATTAATGCAGGATGGGAGTGGATGGGAACAAGGCAGTGATGATCAGCATTATCTAATTCAGAACGAGGCTGTTTAAATTAGATTAATTTTAAGGACATCTGCTGGATGTCTTAAGTTAAATTAGATTTAAAGTAAGCCACATTCCAATTTTCTTTTAAAGGACTCTAGGTCCTTCCTGTCTTTCTGAAGTCTTCTAGTTGTGCTCTCTTCACCATCCATTCCTCAAACAAAGGGAAGAATAGGAAGAATACATAGGAACCATTTTACTTCATTCTCACCCTGGACACTGCTGCGACTGCCCACAACAGCATGCTGTTATATAAGCAGAACACTTTTGCTAACCTGGTAGCAAGTATGGCAAGTCAAACTTTTTTTTCTTCTTTTTTGTCCCCTTCTTACCAGAGGTTGGATATGAGTGGCCTCGTTGCCAGATGGGCTGTATAGAAATCCAATAAATAAAATAAAATGCTATATAATGGCTGCTTCAGTTCTGGGTGCAGCAGCTCTAACAATGATGCTGTGCTGTATCCAAACCAGGCCCCATAGTGTTCTTCTGATTTCCCCTTACTCTTTACTGATATCTTGAAAGCTAAACTGTAAGAATGTGTACTTTTTGTTTCACAACTGAGGTACTAAAAGGTTTGCACACAGATTAGATGGCCATATTTCAAGGATGTGTTAATGGTGGATTAACACATTAACACAGAACTCCCACACACGTAATGTTTTCATGATGCCAGTAACAGTTTCATCTCAGAGACTGGTACATTCACTGCTACCGACTTTTCTAATTGCTAATATCCTTTCATCTTGAGCAAGAATCCCCATCTTGCCTTAAGCCATGACTTGGAAAACAGAAATTTACTCTCACCCTGTTCCATTGTCAGTCAATACTCATATTTCCAAGATGGTTCTTTCATGTACAGGGAGACAAATGTCAAACATCAGTGATTTCCAGTGACAGAATGACATATTAATCCTATTCAGTTATTACAGCATGGAATTGAGCAGGTTAATAACTATGGTAGGAATAGAGGCATGAATGTAGGTCCTGCACTGTATTCCCCCTTCCCAGCCAGATGTTTGAGAAGGCTTGGGCAGGGCTCTTATTGATGCAAATACAACTCATTGAATGTACTTATAAATACTATTTCAGACCTTCATGCTGAATATAAAACAGACAATGGGGGCAGGACTTATCTGTATTCTCTTGTCCTCATCAAAGTTACAGTCCTTAGCTGTAATGACTAAATAATATTTATGGCTGCATATCTATGCAGGCTGGATCTTACATTTGCACAACATTATGGTTCTTATGCTAATTAGTGTCAAATGTTATGGGGTTACAGGATGGCATCGCATGTGACTTTGAGATCACTGCAAGTTATCATTTGGGCAGCTGAGATCACCAAAAAGTGAAAGGCCAGATGGAATTTCACAGAGGCAGCCAATTAATACTATAGACGTCGGGAGCTTTGATGCATCACCACTGACCAGACTGGCTACAACTGATAGGAATTGTTTAGCAACTTTTGAAGAGCCACTGGTTCACAACTTACTACTCAAGTCCCCAATCACAGATAGTCTCTTAATCTAAAATAATTGCATTTAGAAGAACAGGCACTGCTCTTTTCTACAGTCCTATTCTCTGCCTCAGACAAGGAGCTAGCTGCTGGCTGGGGCTCTAAGAAAAGAAAATGAAGTCCGCAGAAAAGAGGCATTTGCGCCTTCAAGTCTTAATAACAGCCACTAATTAATCACAAAGCAGCTGGGGCCACTGGATTAATAGGCATGGCTTTCTCTTTTCAAGTCTTGCCTGCTGACATATCGCCTCATGCTTTCTCTACTCCTAAACCTTTTTTTTTAAAAAAAATACAGCTTGCTTATCTTTCAGTGTGAGGTTGCCGTGGAAACTACATTCCCCCCCTGTGAGATGCTCTGTCATAACATTTCAACACTGTAAGCTTAAAGACACAGCATCCTTTCCTCCCAGGTCTTAAGAGTCCGCTTCAGCCTGTGAAGATACGCAGCAGTCAGAACAGCTCAAGAACAGAAAGAAAGGGGGAAATGGTTAGAAAAAAGTTCCCGTCACCCTCCACTTTCTGACTGTTTGTTGCCTTAGTCATGGATCACGAGCATCTTCTGCAAAACAATCTTCTTCGCTCAAAACAATGACTTGCAGTTTGTCTCACCTAAGGGAAAAAATCACACAAAGACACTCAAACATCTTACTCCTTTGAAGTTTCACTTCAGACCTCTTTTCATGAAAGTCGTTGCTCCTCAGCTTTGCAGCACAGAAAGGGGAAGAAGCAGTTTGTAGCTATAATTAATCATAATGGAAATAGGTTTCAAATAGGCAGCTCCTTAATTAGGAGTAGGGCTTCCAGGCTTTAATCACTAAGGATCCAGATGGACGTTCTCTAGGCACTTCGAGTGACAGAATGTGTCAAATATTAATTAACATATGGAGCAATTAGCTTCAAAACTTTATGGCAAAACATCACTACAGCTGTGTAACATTTGGAGTAACAAAGCAAAGAAAGGTACAACTCATCTCATATGTAACAGAAGATCAGTGAGAGCAGATACAGTATACCATTGAGACTTTATATCTTAAAAATGCTTCCCAGCCCCTAAAAAGAGTATAGTTAGTAGGTCAGACCTACCTGAGGTACAAGGAAACAGCTTTTGTTTCTATTCAAAAACAACAACAGTATATAGAAGAATGTGTCGAATCCTTTTCTTTCATATATATTCATTCACATTTGTGCCTGGGACACTGAACTAAGCATGCCCAGTTCTTTCAATTTTTCCTCATAAGGCCCCGTTTTCAGTCCTCCCATCACCTTTGTTGCTCTCCTCTGAACTTGTTCCAGTTTGTCTAAAGCAGGCATGTCCAAACTACGGCCCTCCAGATGTTTTGGACCACAACCACCACAGTCCTTTGCCATTGGAAATACAGGCTTGGAATTCTGGGAGTTGTGGTCCACAACATCAGGAGGGCCAAAGTTTGGACATGCCTGGTCTAAAGCCTTCCTGAAGCGTGGTGTCTACAACTGAACACTCTACTCAAGATGCGGCTCAATAAGTACTGAACAGATGGGAACTAGTATTTCATGGGTTTGGGAGACTAGATTTCTGTTCATTAAAGCAAAAATAGCACTCGCCCTAGTTTTTGCAACCATTGTTGATCTGTTGGCTCATATTCTGTTTATGATCTACTCCATTAGATCCTTTTTTCCATTTGAAGACAGTGATAACATTAGCTGTCCTCCAATCATCCAGCGCTAGAGATGGGCACGAATTAAAAAAATGGTGTTTCGGTTTTTCGTTTGTCGCTGAGAGGTCCGTTTCGGTTCATTTCCATTTTTTGCGAATTTTTCGAATTTTTTTCCCCATTTTTCATTTCTTCGTTTGCTGTTTCTACCCGCTTTTTGCGTGATTTTTAAAGCATTTCCGTGCGTGGGCGTCCCCCAACGCCCCAGACCAGAGGGAAAACACTAAAAAAATTGATGCTGGCAGAGACACAGTATAGACTAGGTACACAGGGAGGCTGCAAAGGCAGCGCTGGGCATTGCCCAGGGTGCAAGGCAGCTGCAGAGTGACTGCACTGCGGGGCAGGGGAGGGTACTCACCGAGAGGTATGCACACACGCACACAGGGAGGCTGCAGGACTGAAGCTAGAGTCACAGAGACAGCAATCCCACCCTAACTCCCACCAGAGACGGCAAGGAGGACGGGGGCTGTATTATGACCCCCCCAAAGGTGATGCCCAGGTGCAAAACATAAACTGGCCACAGTGGAAGACATTAAAGCTGGGCACAAAACGAAGATATAGTGCTTCGTTTCATTTCTTAAGTAGTTTAATTTTGTTTCATTAGTAATGAATTTTTAAAGAAGTTTCAGAACAAAATGAATCAAAATGAGTTATTAATAGCTGTCCTGGGTCCTAGAGGCACCAAAATTGCAGGGTAGCTACTTTGGACTCTTCCCTGCAAGCCCCTAAAATTTGGACAGGCTTGGGCTTCAAGGGGCTTTTTATTATTATTTTATTATTTTTTCTTACAGCACTTCCCCCCCGACTGGCTGACCCGCGGGCCGGGATGGTGTGTTTTTTATTTTATTTTATTTTGGGGGATGGTAAAGGGGGAAATGGTAGACTGCAGCAAGATCGCCCCTACCACCCAGCAGGTTTTGACAGCTTGGCTGTGGGGAGGGGGATCACGGCTTTACTCCAGCCAACGGATCTCGCTGCAGCCTGTTGCCTGAAGTGACAACTAGCAGCTGGACAGAAGCGACTGGCCACCACTTGTCACCACCACTCAGCTGTGGGGATGGGGGGGGCAGAGGCTTCACTGACCCAGCACAGGGCTGAACAGGCGAGCAGTGAAGTCACCCTCTCTGCTCCCTGCTGTGGCAGGAAAGCCAGGGTCCCCCTGTTGTGTTGGGGGGATCACAGCTTCCCTGACACAGCAGACAGCTGAGAGGGCAAGCACTGACTTCACTGCTCACCCTCTCAGCCTCTGCTATGTCAGGGAAGCTGGGATCTGCCTGCTGTGTCGTGGCTGAGAGGGCAAGCAGTGAAGTTAGTATGAAGTCAATATTCTACCTTACAAATCCATAAGAGAAAGGTTCTCCACAATTGGAGATGTGGGATTCAATTGAGGCTTGCCTTCTTAGACAAAATCTTTCTGCCAGCATAGTGAGATTTTTTTTGCCTTCAGGGCATTCCTTTTGTCCCAACCAGTTCTTCCTTCAGTTGAGTTCCCCCTTCAGTTTACTCCTCTAAAAAGAGGTTTGGTAAATTGTTCTGTCTATGTGGGTGAACCACCAGATACCACTAAAGGAGGTCTGTGTTCCAAAAAAAGAAATACAAGCCTATCCATTGGAACTCTTGAAGAAAGATTTTGAAAGGCTACAGTTGGGAACAACACAAAAAGAAGCACCAAATGAAGAGGTGGAGAAAAGGGCAGGAAAAGAGAGGGATATAAAAGGGAAGGTAAATTCTGGTAAGACCGGGATCCCTGTCAGAGCTGAGATCCCCCTGATGTCGGGGCAGTCGGAATCACCCCTCACCCACCCCCTCCACTTTTGATCTTTACCAAAACTTAAGGGCAGCCAGTCTGGCAGGGGGCAAAAAGCCGGGTGACTGATTGCAAAGCCTTAAAGCACAGGATAGTCTTCCTAACCGGCAACCTGACTTTTCTCCCCACCAAATTGGCTGCCCTTAAGTTTTGGAGCGCAGTACATAGCCTGAAGCAAGATCTGTCAGCTGGGGTAAAGCTCCCCCCTTCACCACCACCACCCAGCTGGTTTTGACAGCTCGGGCTGTGAGGAGGGGGTGTGGCTTTACTCCAGCCAACTGATCTCGCTTCAGGCAACAGTCTGCAGCAAGATCCATGGCTTCCCCCACCCACAGCCAGAGCTGTCAAAACTAGCTAGGTAGCAATGGCGATCTTGCTGCAGTCCACTACCTTTCCCCTCACCGTCTGAAACACTGAATCCCAAACCACCCCAAATTTGGGGAGCTTCCAGGGAATAGTCCAAGGAAGATATTCTGGTTTGTTTCCAAACAGTTAAAAAGTGGTTCGGTTCGCTACGTAACAAAATGAACTGACAGCATGTCATTTTTTGTTTTGTGCCCACCTCTATTATACATATGTGTCAAACACTCAACTTGCATTTTTAATATTTAAATTTATATTCTTTAGATAGAAAATGAATCACCAGCTTTAACTATGATGTAAAACCTATGGAGGTATTGACCCTGTGCGCACAAGGAGAGAAAGGATGGGATCTTGTTGTTTCTGTAAGGTTTATGTAAACTTGCTGCAGTTATGTAAACCTTATGCAAGGTACCAGCATGCCCCTGGTTTAGCAATTGGATATGTGACTGTGCACATGACTATGATGTGACCCAGCACTCCACCAGTTATGTAAATTTTACTCAAACACTAATGGCCAAATTATACTGGGGACCAGGAATGCACATGTCATAATCAGAGTGCTAGATCTGTGCTATGTAAACTTGAGCCATTGCTCTTTTTCTCATCCTGGACTGTCCCAGACAGTTGATGTGACAATAATATCAGAAGAAGAACCCCATGTGCCACATTTTGCTCAGTGGAGGAAACACATGATATAAGTGCATTAAATAAATAAGTCTCTTCACCCTGCCTGCTTACATATGCTCTGTCAGTCCCTTGAATGCATGAATGGAGTGCATAAGGAAATGGGAGTTGAGGCAACACATACAGTGCCAGTCCCTTTTGATTCAAAAACTATACTTTTCCTATAGAATTATTCATTGATCCCCTGGGCTCAAACACTAATATATACAAAATTTAGGATATTGTGTTACGCCTATTACTGAATGACCTTTTTCTGTTCTCTTAAGCAAAATCAAAAGTGTTGCTACTAACAAGTTAATATATTATGGTCTTTTACCAGCTAAGAAAACTGAAACCATAATTCATTCTTTTCAACAAATAATGAATTCTTTTAATTCCTTTCAAAGACAAAGTGGGTGGGAGTTTACAAGTAATAAATTCTATAATCAAGTTGCAGTTAGCACCATTTGTTAAGTGTCAAATGCCAACTTAAACATTGATAAACAGCAGAATGAGAAAAGATTAAACACCAGGATACAGTACAAAATAAGAACTTAATCATGGTTTCATTTTTAATAGCTAGCATTTCAAGGAAAAGAGAAGAAAAAATGTATTATTTAATAGAAACCACTTGCCCTTACTGTATGCAACCTCATATGTCATTAAATGCTATAATAAATGCTTGGAAGAATCAAGACCTATAGATCTATGCTGGCTGTCGCCCAAGCAAAACCACAGATTTCCCACACCTTCCCTGTTCAAACCACACACCAGGGATGCAATTTTCCTCTCATGCTGTCAAACATCAACCCATCTTTTCTATAAATGTGAAATCTGCCCCCTTCCCCGTCTCTCCTTTTCTGCCATTTCCCTCCTCCTCCACCACCTACCCAAATGCTATCCTTGCCTGGGGAATATCAGAATGCACAGCATCCCTTTCCCAGCTCTTCAGGGTAACAGTATTCTTCTGGAAGGACGAATTGACTCAACACCAAAGGGCAAGACTGCGGCCACTAGGTAATATCACTTTAATTCAATCTGGTTCCAATTAGTAAGCCTAGTAGGCTTATGTTTGTGAAGATCCTCAGTCATCCAGGTGAGTTTATCTGGAAGTCGAGTCATGGCAACAGGACTTCTTTTTCTTGAGAGATCAAAACATTAACGCCCATTCCTTTGAGGACTACCTGCCAGCCAAGGCTGTCATGGCAGGGGCCTGGGTAGGCAAACATGTGCCCCACAGGCTGGAGGGGCTTGAAAAAGTCTTCCTTGCCCCCCTCCACTCCCTCCACTACATCACCCAGAATCTCCAGACAGCATGACCACAGGAGTTGTAGTCTAAATCTATCCTCTGGTGATTCTCCCATCAGAAAACTTGGAGAATTGATATATATGTGTATAGAGACTACAGTAGGCAAAACTCTCACCATTGCCAGACCTCACCATGAGAGTTGTAGTCCAGAAGAGAAGGGGCACTTCATCCTCCCAATTCAGAAGCAGGAAAAAAGGAGAGAGGGAGGAAGGAGGAGGATCAGCCTGAGACCCGGACCAGACGTAAGAACCTGGTCATTCCCTACATGGCTGGAGTGTCTGAGAAGCTTAAAGGGGGTTTTGGAAAATGCCACATCCCTGTTTATTTCAAACCCACAAACACACTTAAGGCAGAGATTTGTCCACCCAAAAGATCCAATACCAAAACAAAAAAGGAGCAATATGGTATATGCAGTCCAATGCAGGGAGGAGCGTGCAGACCTCTACATTCGAGAAACTAAACAGCCATTAAACAGGAGGGTGGCCCAACATAGGAGGGGTAACAGCTCAGGACCAGAATCAACAGTATACCTCCATGTGAAGGACAAAGGGCACTCTTTCAAAGATGAGGATGTACACATATTAGACAAAGAAGAGAGGTGGTTTGAGAGAGAGTTCAGGGGAGCCATTCATGTGAGAATTAAAAAAACCCTCTCTCAACATAGGCAGGGGGGCTCAGGCATAGTCTATCTGCCACTTATCTGGGTATTGTGATTTTAACAACACCCACACAAATCAAACATACTTCATGCTTTCACCACCAAGGCCATAGCTAACGACCCATACTTCATGGGTTTCAGCACCTTAGGCCATTGTTCACCTTAAGGCTAGTGAAGCTGTTGTCTACCCAACAAGTCTATTCAGGCCATTGTTCATCTTATGAGCCTATTTCAGACCAGGGTGACAAGAGGTCAAAGTGAAATATAAAATGGAGGACTTGCAACTCGCTTTCCTCAAACTGACGAAGCTGTTTGGATGAGCAGTGAAACATTTCAATCTCTCAAGAAAAAGAAGTCCAGTTGCCATGATTCAACTTTGACTAGTAGGCTTACTAAAGTTTACCCCAATTCAAGAAAGAAGCACCTGGGTCCTCTTCATAAAACCTTTTCTTCCCCCTCCTCTCTGGCCAACAGGGACTTTTATGTCTCGTAGAGCCAAATGGAAATGGGTGGTGAGTGAGTGAGGGTGTGTGTATGACCCATGTTCCTTTGTTTGAAGAAGGGGTGTGTGAAACCCACTGTTTAAACAGCTTTTACAACTGCCCAATGACTTCCCGCCTCTAAGACTCCCAGCCTGGCGTACATCCTCTAGCCAAGAACTTTAAGAATAACCTCCTGCCAGAACACATCTTTTGCCATGTTTGAATTTTTGGGTCTCGCTTTGAAGAAGAGTGTGCTGCACTCAAAAACTTGCAATGTTTTTTATTTTTGTTAGTGGCCTATAAAGGGTCCCTTCAGGGAGAAAGGTGGCATAAAAATAAAGTTTATTATTTATTATTTATTATTATCACCCATAGCCTAGTTCTGCATTTGACTAGTATATGTCCTTCAAAATTTTAGGATTTTTTTCCTCCGAGGAATTAAACAGGCCAAATATATGACATGTAAAAAACCAACATGTATTTTTAGGAAGTTTTTTAAAAAAAAGATGTAATGGGACATGGTTATGAAAACGCAAAACAGTAAAACATAATGTAACACCTTCTCTGGCCCTATGCTTGAGAACAACAGTGATACATTTTTAAGGCCGCCTTTGGATTCTTAGAAATCTTTTGGTTTTTGAATTCATGCAGAAGCATGATTCTTAGAAAAAATTTATTTCGAGAACATTGATAGTTTTATACCAGCTTTCTTTGGCAGCTATTACATCCCCTCTCGACCTACTAGATCACAATCATTATATGGAATGGAATAATGGACCATAGTTAGCTTTTTCTTTCAAACCAGCTAGGGAGAGATTCAGAGCTCTCATATATGAGAGGCAAGTTCCATTTAAGCAATCATATTGGACTCTGCATTTAGCTTCTCCCATAATTTACTAATGTTCTTGTTCATGCATGTTGTTAGAGGTTGTGACTGCTCTCATATTACCACATGAGAAATGTGAAATATTGCAGCTATTGTAATGGGAGATACTAAAAGGAGATAAAAATTATTTATAGAGTGTGTCAGATCCATATTTTTATGCACAGCCTCCTCAGATGAAAACCTGTTGCTTAGTTTCTCTGTCTGTCTGTCTGTCTGTCTGTCTGTCTGTCTGTTTGACATACCATACCACCTAGTCTGGAGGCCACTCCTGGCAATTTATAACTTAGTTGTAAACAAAAGGACAAGCTTAGTAACTTCCACTAGAGTAAGCCTAATGAATCAGTGGGAACCTGGAAGATTATCTCTTTGATATACCCTATTGGTTCAAATAGACCTACTCTAGCTGTGATAATGCTAAAATTGCAAATAGAATCAATGGATCTTATGAAGTAATTGGCTCACCAAATCACCACTGATTCAGCAGACCCACTTTAGTTTTACTTAGTAAATAACAGGATGTCGGCTTCTGAATAGTAGAAGTATTGGATCAAGGGAAAGTATGCTAAGCATCCACGTTGAAATTATGTTAAATATTCAGGACACCAGATGCCTTAAGTAATCGATGTATATGTAACATAACTGTACGACCTGGGTCCTAGCTACCTCAAAAATTGAATCTCACAGTATGAACTGGCTCAGATGTTAAGGTCATTAGGAAAGGACTTTCTCTCCATCCCACCACCCTCACAGGTACGTCTTGTGGGAACACATGAAAGGGCCTTCTCAGCTTCTGCACCCAGACCCTAGAACTCCCTTCCACTAGAGGCCGGGACTGCCCCATCTCTGCTGTCTTTCCGGAAACAGGCAAAGACATTTCTCTTCAGGCAAGCTTTCCCTGAATGATGGACTACCTATTGTGTGTCTTTTAAATGAATCTACCATACATGACCACATAGACTTTGTGTTTATAACTACTTATATAATCTTGTGTGATTGCACTGACACTATGTTTTCAATGTTAGTTTCCATGACTCATAACTTTTACATGGCATTGTTACTCTCTCTTTAACTGCTTGCGTTCTCTTGTAGCTTTAATGTTGCCTTTTAATGCTGTAAGATGTCCCTCAATTCCTTGTTCTCAAATACTTGAACATATGTTCTGGGCTATATATTGCCCCTCATTACCATAAGCCACCTTGGGTCCTTTTCCAAGGAGAAAGGTGGGGCAAAATACTCTAAAATAAATAAAAATTAATAAATATGTGGGCAAACAAATTTCAATTAGAAGTATTTCTCTTAGTTTCAAATGACATCCATGATAACTAACACAGTTGCTAAGCTATGTCTAATGAATGTATAAATAGAAGGACAGTCTCTAGTCCTCCCAGTAGCACTTTATATCTCCCCAAAAACAAAGACCCCTGAACAGTGGTATGAAGTATAGGGCAGAATGGGGAAGGGAAATTGGACACTTGAACCAAATAATGGCCCAAATCCTGTTTCCTAGTTATACTGGCATAGAACCAATGATGTAACATCTGGAGGTGAATTTCCAGAAACTGAAAAATGTATTTGCAGAAAAAAAACCAATCCAGTTCTCCCAATTGCTTTGCACTAAGGATAGGAAAGCTTTTGAAGTCAAAAGAACAAGACCAAAAAAAAAGGGGGGGATCAACATCCTAGAAGAAAGAGTCAGTTGCCACAATTGACTGAAATGACGGGTCTATCATTTTTGGATACATGATCTCATTATGTTGGCTGGATGCATTTACCTCATGTTGTTTTCAACTGTGTGTATGCATATCCACTGAGAGATTAAAAGTTCTTTCTTGTTGATATTTTCTCTGATGAATTTTAAAATTTCTCATTTATAATTCTGGCAGGTAGCACAACATAACTTCCACATTTACCTACACCAGGGATGTTGAACCTTTTTGAGACTGAGTGTCCAAACTGCGACTGAAAACCCACTTATATTTTGCCGTGTGCCAATATGGCAATTTAGCCTGAATACAGTGGTACCCCAGGTTAAAAATGCTTTGGGTTAAAAAACAAAAACATACTATTTTAATTATGAATTATAGACAGAAAAGTACATATGAAAACGATACCTAACTTGTGGAATAAGCCACAAGAAGCTATGAAGACACTAAGGCACTATTTCTGAACACAAGTAATACTATCCAGTGGTTAAGGTGGAAAACTATCCTACAGATGATTTTCCATAAATACATTCACAGTGTCTCAAGCAGTGGTTGTTCTCACTGAGGAAATAGATTAAAACAAATCACTGCAAGCAGGTTCCATTGAAAAATATAATGAAAGGGTCAGACACTTGAGTGCATTTTTGTACATTAACAAGGGCAGCATGTTATTTTTCATTTCCCCTTATTTGTTGCCAGTTTTACAACTGTTGGGTTTCCTTTTTGGATAAGGAGCAGACTTAACAAATAAATCTTAGGACACATTATGCCTATGCTTAGACAAATGGCTTGTGCAGCAAGTACAATTTGGAAATACAATATTTCCTGAAGGGCACTGATACCGAGAGAGATAAAAACTGTTTGATGATCTCTAAATCTCCTACTACCTTGGCTGGAAGAAACTTCTACTGTCAGGAGAAAGAGAAGCATGCTCTCCTCTCAGATCACTGCTGACAGAGTAACACCTCACTAATATCATCTTCATCCCCAAATACTTTGAGGGAGAGCCAACTGACACTTCAGTCCTGACAGGTCTTTGATAAGCGTTCTACAGTATTCATGTAATAACAGTCTGATACTTCTTTGTATAGTAGCTGGCAGATACAATTAAAGGCAAGAGCAAATCTGGCTTGATTTTAGCACAACTGTGATGTCAAATCTGTGTCAATGAGTATTTTCAACAAATCTTCAGAGATCACAGATTATTTATGCTCTGCAAAATTCCTTCTATCATCTTCCAGATAACTGGGGTTCAAACTAAAGAGATCTTGCACAATTGAAACTTTTCATAAATTTATCCCAGTTACGCTTTATTGAAGGCAATGATGCAGAGGTTGTGTGGCTATAATCAGAACAGTCACTGGTGCAAACTGAACGGGGGCCGGAGGAGAATATTGTGAATATTTTTATTTGAGATATTTAAATCTAAAAAGCCATCTGGGGGGGAGGCTCCTCCAGATGAGGAATTTGCATCCCTCTAAATCAGTTGTTCTCAACCTGTGTGTCCCCAGATGTTCCTGGACTGCAACTCCCAGAAGTCTTCATCACTAGATGAGCTACCAAGGACTTCTGGGAGTTGCCGTCCGGGAACATCTGGGGACTCACAGGTTGAGAACCACTGCTCTAAATTCATCAGTTAGGATGAATTCATCAATTTATATGCATAAATTCATAAATTCATTGCCATCCGGAATGACCCTTGGGCCAGATGGATTTGGAATAATAAATAAATAAATAAATAAATAAATAAATAAATAAATAAATAAATAAATAAATACAGTGGTACCTCGTATAGCGTAATACCTGTATAACGTAAAATCCGTGCAACGTAAAAAATCCGCGCCCCCCC
>JAHTLZ010000016.1:39923040-39952136 GCA_023846285.1 Phrynocephalus versicolor
TGTTTTTAAATACTTTTTCTATATTTATCTGCTTTTTATAAAATTATTGTTGCTATACTGGTTTTGTTTGGAAAAATGCCCTATGTGATCATTGTCAGACTAAAAGCTCTATGTAAGCATTATTACAGGCCTGTCCAACAGGTAGACCGGGGGCTACCAGTAGCCTGCGAAGGGTTCAAAAGTAGCCCACGAGCCATCAATAAAAAATGTGAGGGGATAAGTTCTCCACCCCTCCCTCCCCCACCCCAAGGGCCACCACTGCCCCAGCAAAGTTCTGGTCTGCCAGCCCACTGTCTCAGCTGAGTGGGGCAGTTCAAGGGCCGTGGCACAGTCCCCTGCTCCCCCCCACTGGCCAGATAATTGGCGTGCCACTGTCTTGTGACCAATTGAGTTGTTGGTGCAGAGCAGAGGAATGGGAGTGGAGGGGACAGCAAGGGGTGGGGTCATGGGCGTGTCCACCTCTTTTGTGTGGTGATGTCCCCCTCTTCTCCCCCCTGGAGAATTCCTTCCTCCCATCCTCCCATCCTCCCATCCTCCCATCCTCATCCTCATCCTCCCACCCCCACAGCTGCCTCACAGAGACTGTGACCTGATGCTCCTCCTGCTCCCCTTCTGAGCCATTCCCTCCTCCTTGCATCGCCGTGGCAATGTGATTGCCCCATTTCTGGCTTGGCCCATCCCAGCTGCACAGAGAACATGGCAGAAGTGAGTGAGAGCTATGGGAGGCAGCAGCAGTGCAGCGAGGGGGCTGGAAGGGAGAAGGGGGTAAACAGGAGGAGAAGTAGACTCAAGTCAGGCACTGGGCGGGTAGGGAGGTAAAGTGCACCTTTTTTTAAAAAAAAGTCTTCCAGTAGCCTGGGCAAGTGGAAGGGGCGATCTGTGCAAGCATGCATGTGCCTCCCTTACACCCATCCACACCGGCTCAAGTGGGTGTAAGGGAAGCATGTGCATGGTCAGCCTTACCATAGGAATGCATTGAAATATGTTCCCTCCAGAAAGGATTAATTTTCAATGGGTTCCTGTGGGAAACCACTGCTCTACTTACATTTTTTTTTACTTATGAGCATATGTTTGGAACAGATAAAATTCATAAGTAGAGGTTTTAGTGTAGTAGTCCTCAGGCACTTTTGTCCGGAAAAAGTAGACCTTGGCCTGTTCAAAGTTGGACAGCCCTGCATTATTATTTAAAGTGCATTCTAGCTCAATGTACTGTACCTTGATTGAATCGAGGTATACAAAATATTTAACTATTTCATTTTGTTCATTCTCAGTACTGGAGTTGTCTAGTTCTTCTGTTGTCATGAAATTGGTCTTCACATTCAAGTGCGCTCTTGTTTTAGCACTTTCCACTCCAGTGGAAAGAAAAAAGTGATCTGTGCAGTGAAAAGCTTTGCTGTAGTCTATAAAACACTGATCTTCTTGTGAAAATTTTTGCTAGCTCCACTAGCCAGTCAATATTAGCAATATGATCTCAAGTGCCTCTTCTTTTCCAAAATCCAGGTCAAACATCAGTTATTTCTTGCTCCATATAATGTAAAAAGACAACCAGTGTTCTTTAAATACACGTAGTATGGACTTTCTAAAAGTGAAGTCTGTATCTCAGAGTTGTAAAAAATATATCTACTAGAGCAGCACACATATTTGGGGGAGTGGGGAAGGGAAACATCTACACCCCATTTTTGGTCCCTCAAACTGTTTGTCCTCTCTGAAACCTAATACACAGCCTATCACATAGCAAAGCCCATGTTACACAACAAACATAATCACATCTTGTCCCCTGCTTTTCCGTTCTATCATTTCACCCTTCTCCTTCGGATTCTTGTGTGTCTGATTTAGATTTTTAAAAACCCTTGGGGCAGGAAGCTGCCATATCTCTTCTTTGTAATTAACTCTGAAGATATAAAACTAACTAAATAATAGGTCTCACTTTTGAAATATGTACTGCATAGTAAAATATGTAAAGCATAATAAAGTGAAATATAAGGAATACATTTAAAGCAGGTGTATATGCATGCCAAATGTCTTCCTCTACTACAGTTGCCGGAGAACAGAAGACTCAGCCAAATTTAATCCAAACTAGTCCTTCTCCTCTCAGTCTGACTCTGGAAAGCAACTGCAGTGTAACAAGCTATTATCAGTGGTAATCATGCTCAGTATGAAGACATAATGGACATGAACTGGAAGACTGATAGCAAATTTTCCATTCACCACCCCTAGAGCTACTGAGATCACCAGAGATTTCAGGAACCTAAATAACCAAGCTCTCTGTGCTTTGATATAAATGTTTCTCTGCATCTGAAGATTTAGTTTTGTCAATTTGCAGTAAGTAATGTGTGCTTGTCGAAAAGATCACAGGCAGTGAGCTCAAGCAAGCTCGCATCATGGAGGAAATTACTGTTAAGACTTGGAAAGGTAGGTGAAAGTCATACATTAAGGAAATTAAAAGTCTGCTTAGCAACAGTAATGTAAAGTGTTACATTTTCAAAGGCTCTGGGGTTAAAACCCTACAGTACCAAAATTCAATTTCTCAGTGGTTCTGAGAAGTTTGCATTTGCTAACTGCATTGAAGAGAATGTTGTCTGCCTGCAACCCTTAAGAAGATTAGGTTATACCAGCCAACTATGAGAAACTTAAATCCAGTATTAATCCTAATTCCTGTTGAACCAAATTTACATTGTTCAATGAAAGCAAGGCAGGCACATATGGATTTTCCTCACACTCCTATTCCACTGTATGCAATGATTTATGTCATAAATGCTAGAGGCTAAACCTTTGGCAAGTATGAGCAGCAAATCTTGACTGGGGTTTCTACAGCAATGCAAAGAAGATGACAATAAAGTATACCAATCCCAGTTTTAAGACTGACAGGGCAGTACACATAGTGGTAGAGGAAAACTTATTTTTAAAAGACATTAGTCATGGAATACATAATTCTTGCTTGGAGGAAAGATGGCAAATTAAGATAAATTTAATGGTCACCTTGTATCTGCTCTAAAATAGTTTTACTCACCTTCTCATTGGGTGACAGCATCATGGGAAGCTTTAGTATTGGTCAACTAACATTTTCTTCCCAAAAGCTGATCATTCAAGCTGGAACTATGTGTGTCACTGCTGTGGAACAGTCATATTAGCCATGTATGAACAGAGTGGATGCAACATTTACTATTAAAATGGGTTAGACAACCTCATCACTGTGGAGGGATTATGTCCTCTTCAGTGTACTGTCTCTACCATTTGTTCCTCTTTTGATAATTCAACCCTTTATTGATAATAGCAAACCTTGTATCTTGACTCATAAGTGAAAGCTTTTCATCCCTGAGGTTTGTTCACCTGACACATACTTCACAGTTACAGCAGGAAAAGACAACAAGCTCTTTTGCTAACTATACTACAGACTCTCATGGAAAGTAAATCCAGCGAGGAATTATGAAAGGAACTGGGTAGGTATCCTTAGCCCGGAGAAGACAGCCAGCTTGTCTTAGGGCGTTTATACACGACCCCTAAGCTCCGCTGCAAATGGCTCCCAGCTCCGGAGCTTTAAAATGTTTCCCCACCAGCTCCGGAGCTAACAGAAAATTAAGTGCGACCCCGCCCACCTAAGCGCGACCCAGCGCACCTTTCAAGTACCTGCTCTGGGAGAGTGAAAAATTTTGATGCTGAGAGTGCCGGGCTCTCCTCGCTTCTTTTTGTTTTGTTTTGTTTTTTGCCTCCCGCCCCTTTAAGAGGAATCAGGAAGTGACCGGGGCTCGGAGCAGCTTCTACCGGCGCACTCCGGAGGTAAGAGTGCATTCTTTTCTCCCTTTTCTTCTCCCTCCCCTCATGCAGACAGAACAAGGAACTGCGGAGGGGGTGGGAATGCAGGGAGAGCGACAAACCCTCAAGATCTCTGGTCCGAATTTAAGGGACCAGCGGATCTTAGGGGTCGTGTAAAAAGGCCCTTAGAATGTCACACAGAAGAGTACAAAAGGTCGCCCTCTATTGGAAGAAGCAGAAACCAATGGAGAAATGACTGGATTTGATCTAACTGACCTATTATATTTTTCCATTTACAAGACACTAACTTTTTTCTAAGATTGTTAGGCTAAAAATTGAGGGTTGTCATACACTGTGGGCAAGCAATGTGGACTCCTCTTTCTCAGGTTCAGTGTTGGTTCCTTTTTTCACATCCACAACATTTCAAGGCACCTGTACTGGCCTAGAAGCCTGGTTGATTTCCATGGGATTTTCCCTCCCCATGGCTGCTTCTCTCTTACATGCCGTTCCATTGCTCGGTGCCCCTTTCACATGGGTTCCTCAGCATGCGTAAGACTGTGAGTGTCTTGGGGCAGCAGCACGAGAAATTGAAAATCAAAGCTGAGAAAGAAGAGCCCACTCCGCCTATGCCTGCCAGACCCAAAGCAATGAGACAGGGAAGATCTTTCCAGGACAAACTCCTCTTACTCAGCTTTGTTTTAAAATGCCTCTTGTTCTATGAAAGTCAAGCAAGGGGCTGCAGCTCACATGAAACTCGTGCAGGCCTAAAAGTTGCTGTCTCAAGTTAGCCCCTAGACCAGTGGTGATGAACCTTTGGCACTCCAGATATTTTGGACCACAACTCCCAGAATTCTAAGCCTAGATTGGCAATAACAAAGGTCTGTGGGAGCTGTGATCCAAAACATCTGGAATGCCGAAGGTTCACCACCACTCCACTAGACTATCCAGCTCAAAGGTAACATGACAAATAACAGACTCACGTAAATGTGTTGTATGTAACAGTCCACATGAAAGGAAAAACAAATGAAGCCTTGCATCAAAACTAAGATTGCAAACTCCTTCATGCAATGGATATTGAGCCAATGGAAATGCAATATGTTTTACATTTTGCCTCTGATTCTCAGAAATATAAGAAACTACAACTTTATTCCACTAATGGCTGTTCTAATTACAATACTTATCATAAATGTAACCACCTGACTCTCAAAGACCTGTAGTTGTATCTTCTTTCTTTCAGACTAGTTTGTTACAGATATTCATGAAAGAGCAAAATTTGACACAGGATCCTTGAATTTGTAGAGTAGGAACATAAGAAAGGAGAGATATCTAGAGGAAGATAAAGATGGAAATAAAATGTGTAAAATATACTGCACTGTAGTGAAAATGATTTTTCAACAAGTTCATGAAATGGCCTAGTGGTAAATATAATCTGTATAGTGAATCAAAGCATTCCTTTGATTTAAATCATCCAAGCAATGATTAAAGGTAAGTAATGCAGGATAAACATGAAGATATTGGGAGGACAATCTCAGGTGCCTGTTTACCACCAAAACTTTGTGCCACCGCCGTTGCTATTATCATTATATCACAGAAAAGCAAGCTCTTTGGATTATGCAGCAAACACATAGGAAGAAATTGGGCTTCGATAGCATTATGTTTTATTTGGCTGTTCTTATGTCACAGACTGATAAAACAATTTCACACTTCTGGATGATGAAAGATGGGAGAGATGTGCGTCGTCAGATACACACATTAGCCAGGAATTCCACATTGCCTGGGCATTTCTATCCAAAGGAATATCCTTTCCCCAGTCGTTGTTAATAGCTCTGAATAGGGTGGGGCTCTTCATCAAAGAGATAACTATATTAGTTTGTTTACAGCACTATGACACCTTAAAGATTAACATATTTATTCTGGTGTGTGGATTAGGTTTCAAGCTATCTTGAACCCTTCTCCATACATTCATTCAATGCATAGATGGAGAGATGCCTCCAACCAGCAATAGGCATGTTAATCATCATGTGACAGGTGAAATGTCTTTATTGCATTAAAAAATAAGGATTAAATTCATCCACCCATGTTCACTGCTCATGTGCTTCAATACAGTCAATGTCATGATACTATAAATGCACTAACATCTTCCTGACACTAGACCATTATACTAGATGTTTACAAAACATTATACATATTAAGAAATAAGAGAATCTGTTGAAGGTTAAGGCAGCAGACCCATTAGCATTTTGATAGCTTTCCACAACACATAATAGAAGGAAATTTTTTAAAATTCATTGCCCCAAGAATAATCCTCCTCTTAGAACATTTCCTTCTCAGCTTGAGGCAGCTATCAGACCAGCTTTCTGTTCTTTAATACCTTTTTAAAAATATGCTCCATGAATCTGCTAAGGCTCAAAGGCTCAAATGAGTCACTCTGAATATGAGTCCCACAGTTCTAGACAAAACGGGGGAATTCTGCAAGAACAAACCATCTCACACCATACCTAGGATATCATAACAAGTTGGTCATCATTTGACATTACAGTTTTATATATCCCTTGAAGAGAATTTGGTTCATCTGTAGAAATTTGTGAGCCCCCTTCACTCCCCAATTGCTATGTCTGACTCTAAAGTTGCATTACAACTGTGCCCAACAGGTTTCTGGAGCAAAAAGAAACTACAGGCTCAGTAATCAGACTGTAAGAAATACAAAAGACAAAAAGTACATCTATGGCTCTAAAAGTTTTGTGTGTGGTTTAAAATACCTTCCATTACATTTCTGAGCTCAGCTCAGTTGCACATATTTTTAATTAATCATGTTTACATGTAGCTGGGCAGCATATGCTTTCCTAACATTGTAACTTAGGGAACTCAACTGGTTATGTTTGTCACGCTAGAAACAGATTCCAAATGAAAACAGAACAGAAATATTATGCATTAAGTAATCAGGAAGGGAACCAGAATGGCTGAATGTAAAATGAAAATTATGATCAATGACTTTTCCTTATACTGTACTAGAATTACATTAGCTGCTATGTCTGATCACTGGTGGCTGGTGACTCTGGTTTTGTGCAGAGCGGAAACAACTAGCTGCCATCATATCTCAAGCAATTAAATATTCACCGTGATTCAACATTAGTTCTTCTGCTGTTAAATCCATTTCTGCTACACAATTGCACACAGAGAAATAACAAAGTGAATGTATTGCCTGATAGAGAGGGGAGGATAAGGACAAACATTTTGCAGGTGAGATGATAATACAAACTGTGAGCAAAATTTCAAAACTGAGAAAGAAAGTTGACCAACAAGCCATATAACCAACCATAAATCTCAATTATATAATGTAATTCACCCACATTACCGAGTGTCCATCTCATCTTTTACTTCCAGCAAAACTTACCACAAGGTAACCAAATAGCATCTCACAAATAAAGCAGACTTCCTCCTTATCCACTGCACACATATTCCCAAGGACCTCACTTCACTCAATTCTTAGCCAATATAATCTCTTCCAGGAAGCATGGTACCCAAAACGGCTTTCTGCTCATTCAGGGCTCATAGCTGAACAAAATTTCACCAGGGCAAGTTTTTGGAAATAAAGTTTTCTGACTACAACATTTTGGGCTAGGATAATACCTGTTTTGGACCACAATGAAGGAACAAAGCAAGGAAGTATTCCAAATTCTGCAGAAACTTCATATTTACAACTTTTTAGTAACGTAATAAAGGTATTGCCCTGCCCAGAACTTGTTTCTGTGACTGGCTCACATTAACTTTTTAAGTGGGAGACCTCAAATAAGAATAAGTAAGAATTTCCTTTTCATCTTAACTTTCTGAAGAGGTGGTAATAAATTTATTAAATCTCTATTTCTGTCATGACGAGGAAGCTATGAAGTCATGAAAGGAACTCGGTGATAGGTCTTCATGTCTTTTTTCCAAGTGAGAAGGGATTATGTTTTGCCGGTGGCCTCCAAGATTCTCCACACTGTTTTGTCCCAGTGAATGGAATGCCAGTAGAGCAGGCTGGAGTCCTTTTCTCCAATAATGCTGTAGTTCCTGTGTGCTAGAACACTGGGAAACATGGCTTTGGCAAAGCACTGAAGACATTCAGGAGCTGAAGCTGGTAGGAAAGTCACAGACTGGTTGTCTTTGGTCTCCTTATGTACTTTTGTACCTGGGGAGATACAATTTATTAGCACACAGGAGAAGTGGATGTGAGGGGAAGGGAATTAAGCCAAAGATATTTATTTGTGAAGCTTATATCCCGCCCATCTTCCCGGGAGGGAACTCTAGGCGGCTAACAACAAAGAGATGCAACAATAAACACAATCAAATAGCACAAGAGGTGGCAAAAGAGAAGGCAGAGATGGCGGGGAAAGAAAAACTTAAAATGAAAAAATGAAAGGTCGCCAAACGCCTCCCTAAACAGATATAGGAAGAGACCACAGCATTTTTTAAACTTCTGCATACAGTAGGACCCCAGTATTTGCTGGTGATTGGTTCCAGGTGTTTCCGTGGATGACAACTGTGGATAAGAGAGAACACCAAAAATCCCCAAAACTGTTGGTTTGTGACAGTAGTTGAATTTACGGCTGATGTTTTGCGACAGTAGCTTGCTTTAGAGCTGATGTTTGTGACAGTAGCTTGCTTTACAGATGCTGTTTGTGACAGTAGCTTGCTTTGCCGCTGCAGAATTATGTATTTATTTTTTCCTTTGCCAACTGTGGATAACTAAATCAGTGGATAATGAATCAGTGGGTACAGGAGTCCTACTGTATTTGTTGCACTGTTTTCCAGGGAAATCATCAGCATCAAAAGGTACAACTGCCCTGGACAATGACTTTGGCACTTATGAAGTTCAATTTGTGTTATGAAGAGACACAACCTTCATCTTCATAATGATGAAAAGGACAAATGACATTTTAAAATGCAAGTATTGACGTCTAAACCCTATATTTAAAAAACAGACCTAAAGGCACATCTAAGAAATTCGGCTGTCTCTCATGCACCAATAAGCACATCTAAGTCTCACTCTCGGAGTTCAGTCTCATTCAGAATGAAGGGGAAAGCCATGGGAGAACATCCCCTGGGATGTGCCCACCTGACTGTCCAGATGGGATGAAGCACAGAAATTAACTCATAGAATCATAGAATCATAGAATTATAGAGTTGGAAGAGACCTCATGGGCCATCGAGTCCAACCCCCTGCCAAGCAGGAACCCCTTCACAATATTTCCGACAGATGGCTATCCAGCCTCTGCTTAAATACTGTCAAAGAAGGAGACTCTACCACCCTCCGTGGCAGCATATTCCACTGCCGAACAGCTCTAACTGTCATGAAGTTCTTCCGAATGTTCAAATGGAATCTCTTTTCCTGTAGTTTGAAACCATTGCCCCGAGTCCTAGTCTCTGAAGCCATGGAGAGTCTCTGAAGCCATGGAGAAGTCTCTGAAGCCATGGAGAAGTCTCTGAAGCCATGGAGAGTCTCTGAAGCCATGGAGAAGTCTCTGAAGCCAACTCCTTTCTAATAACCTTTACTAAGAGCACGAGAAGAGCCTCACCATTGTGGGTTGAACTTGATCTGACAAAACAATTTAGAAGCCTGCACAAAACTCACACAAGAAAGTCTGGGGCAGAACCAAGAAGGAGAAACAGTGAGTCATTACTTTAGAAACAATACCTGGACCTTGCCAGGATGTTCAAAAGTACAGAAAGCCCGATTCAAAGTTCCGGTGATCCACTGGAATCACAAAGGGAAAGTTAAAAGGGAGACAGGTGAACTGGTTTTCATTCAGTGTGCCTTGGAAGGATTAGAGATGGGGGCTTTTTAGCCAAGCATGTATGTAAGACAGTGTTCCCTACATCCTTGTGCAGCCCGCTAGACAGCTCAATTAAGTCAGGCATCTGGTTGTAAAGTCAGATATTGGGAGTTCAGTTCCCTGTTGTTGATCCACAAAGAGGCAGGCTGGGTGGCCTTAAGCAAGCTACAGAGTCCCAGGGCACCACCAGAAGGAGGGAATGGTGAGCCACTTTTAAGTTCTCTCTACCTAGAAAACCCTGAAAAGGACTGCCACAAGATAGCATTGACTCAAGAGCACACAATTATTATCATTTTATAGTTTTATGTATAGCCACAAAGTTGTTTTCTTTGGCAAACACCACTTCAACACAACCTAGTTCCTCATAACAAAAATCATTTGCATCTACGCTTCTAAGGCAACAGTATATATAAACTTGTAGCCCAGGTATTTGTTGCGCTACATTTTGTATGAAGTAAACCGTACCCCAGAAAAGTTGACACTGAGATAGATCTTTTAGTACCCCTGGTGTCACAATATTTTTTTTTATTTTTTTCCAGCTCTAACAATACTGTTGTTGTTTTTAAGATATTCATGGGTAGCACAAAACAATGTAATCTTGGTATGGCTCTTTTGGCTGACACAGGCTGTTTTCTGGAAGTGATGAAGTAATCATCAGAGTCATCACATGATATGCTTCCCACTACAATCAATAGTTTTTTGAAGCATTTCAGCAATACATGAAATAGAGAGCCAGGCCTCGGTCATTTGAATCATTCTTCTACTATTGCAACAGTCTATTAAAATGCACCAATAAACAGGCAAACAAAATCAGCAAACATCAAATATCCTGTGTGCATTACTGAGGTGAGCATTGCATTTTGAAAGCTAAATCTTCAAAATGCAGAAGGGATCCAAATACGGGTATTTCTCCCATTTTCTTTCATATCACCCCTTCCCTCATCAAGTCATCATCACATCTGTTTGGATAGCCAAACATCTGCCTCCCCACTGTTTTTGTCCTCTTTCTCTCTCTCTCATCTATGATGGCACACACACAAAACACCTACCCCATGCAACACACTGTATTTTCCTCTGCACACCATGCCTTTATTCCTTGTATTTACTGGATCTCGTTTATTTCTCCATGTTATGGCAGCAGCCTATTCCTCATAGTACCCAATTTTGGCTGGTAGCTGACACTGATGCAAATGGATTGATTCCATAATGGGTAGGAAATGGGCCAAAGCATCAATAATGGATTATCTTTGAGGCCCAAAATGGTGGTGGTCATCCTAATTTTTCCGTGCTGCTTAGCAATGCTAGTCTCCACTATGAATCCCGCTGAGATGCTGCTTTCAGAAGACTCTTCTCTGCATTTTCTCTGATGATAAGGACACATTGTTACTGGCTGATGTCCAACTCAGGCTGACTTAAAAGGGTGTTTTGCTGCCAGTGATAAACGGGCACCAAGTCTGCATTTTGACGTAGCAAAGCAGCACCATCGCAAGAAAAGAAGGAAAGCCAAATAGTGGAACCTTAATTGGGACAAATTATGGGTTATATATGAGCCAGTAACAAAAGAGTCCTTATAATCAAGCAAAGTGCAGAGAACGTTTATGATGTAAACTGAACCATGGTGGGGATCCTAGGGGAAAACCTAACACTGCCAAGCACAGAAACAATTAGGAAAAATGCCACCATTTTGGGCAATAATCCATTACTTAACTATCATCCTTCGATGGTTTTGCTTGCTTCTGTTTTACTTATATGAAAAAAAATACACACCACTTATTCTTGGATCTTCACACAGAAAATACTGTGGTAAGGTATACATATATTGTTTCAATTCTCAACCCTAAGCAGTATTTCCAGTTCCCAAACAAAACTCTGGAGTCATATACTCCTATGTCTGAATTCTTTCACAGATTCTTATAATGGGACCCTCTTGTAAGGACAGGATGCAATAACTTCTGGTACTTAAGGCTGTTTGCTTAACCGAATTGTGCCATTTCATTATTACCAGCCATGCTTTGGTCCATGGCCAGGGGTTTATACCTAGGAACAAATGCTGCTAATAAATTGAATCCTCTTTTGAAATGCATTTAGCAAGTTATTGGAAGAGCCAAAGAAAATTACTGTATCATCAGCTTACAATTGATGCATCTGTTTCACCTCCTTCTTACTAAGTAATTCAGAGTCTAGACAGACTTTACTTTTACTACAAGTCATAATTCTGAATTGTTAAAAAGGGAGAGAAGATGAAGACAGACTCTGAGGCAAGGAAATAAATAAGTACGGGAAAACAGTATATTCTTCAAGGACAGAGATAAACAAAATGTAGCTCTTAGAAGTTGTTGGGATGCAAATCCAAGATTTTTTCACTACTTGCTGTGTGGGCTAGTGCACTTAGTAGACCAACAACAGGTGAAGGGCGATAGGTGGCCCACACTTCTGCTCATGTGCTGGGCTGCTCAACCCATATCTATTGCAACATTGTGTGTGTGCATTTGTGTGTTTTACAGTTCAAACAATCTCCTTCCTTGAAGTAATCAAGGACATCACTAAAAGATCAATAATTTCAGTTCCCATGGGCACAAGCCATCAATCTGTTCACCACTAAATTTGGGGGCACACATTCTCATTCATCAAGTTTGTTGTGCACCACACGGAGGGCACCATTAACACCATCACACCAGGAGGATGAGGTCGGGCTGCACCGGCCACAACGCTGAGCCCCAGTGAGTCGGGGGCCGATTTATTTTTCACAGGATTTTTTTAAAGAAGAGACAAGTTTTTTTTCACAAGGAAGAAGAAGAAGAAGAAGGGAGGAATTCTGAAAACATAAACCTGATGTATGTGGCTTAAATATGCTTGGTTATGGAGAAAGAAAAATGTGATTATATAGCAACAGCATATATCTTTGTCTTTAAAAGTATTGTTTTATTTTGTATGGTATAACCAGGCATATTTTTGTATGTGATTCGAAAAGGCCCAGGGTTAATAGCACTGCTTCAGGTTTTTTGCAAACCATATGCTAAATGTTCCATATAGGCAGACATGTAGAAAAAATTAACTCTTAGTCATTTCTTACCAGGATAGGGCAATGGAGATGTGCAATGTCATCAGGTAAGTGTACAGTATAAACAACTTTTCACTTACAAACCAAATCAGGGGTCTTTGTGCATTTCTGGGTTATCATGGAAAACAGTAAAGAGCCCAAAGGCTGTAATAAAGCAAAGCAACCCTCCCTTGTATGACTCATGTAAAACCCAGCATTCAGAGAAAGAAAAACTAATCAAGATGCTGACTGGTGGCAACTGAGAAGACAATTATGCTCTTTACTACTAGGGAAATGGACCATCCTTTTCCTGCAACAGAGTACAGTAATCTACAACTTGTGATCTGAGCACCACTAATTTCAGATCTAGGACAGAGGAGAGCCCAGGGAGAGAGAAAGAATGGAAAGCAAAGAGAAGAGAAAAGCAGGCTCCTTTCATTGCCCTTTGAAGAAGAAATCAAAGAGGACTGTGTCCATTGCCTCTTTAAAGTACATCACTCCCTCTTTTCCCCTGAATTAACACTGGGGCTTTATTCTGGTGCTGGGGGGGAAAGAGAGACAAAATAAAACAGAGAGCCCAGCTCTGCTAACTGGCACTAGCCAGAAGCTTGTATATTCTGCCTTTGCCCTCCAGTCTGTGATGTACTATCAGGAGGCCAGGCAAAGATTGGGTCTGAATTCCACCACATGGGCACAGGTGGGCATCAACCGATGTATCACCATCAGGCATGCCTGGAAGGGCCACGTACATCCCCACTTGTTACCCTTTTTCTGCATCCAAATCTGAGCCTTAAACAACTTGGGCCCAAGCTATCTGACTGTGTCTCTCTATATGAACCCGCCTGCATTTTAAGATGAGCTGTAGATCCTCAGCCTTTCTCGTTCCCATCACCTTCAAAGGTATGTTTAGTGATGACAGGAAACAATGCATTCACTGTTGCTGCTCCCAAACTGTGGAGCTTCCTCCCACAGAAGAGGAGGCTCTTCAAGTAGACCTTTTCCTACCAACTGGCTGCCTAAAAGGATTTTTTTTTTAAAAAAAATTACCACTACAGGGCTATTTTTTCTGTGTTGTTTGTAATGCAATTTTTATAATTGTTTAACACCGTTTTTATTAATTAGTTTTAATATAGCAATGGTTTAATTATTTTGAAACATGTTAATACTGAATCTTTTTTTAGCTTTATTGACTGTTAAGTATTGCAAGCTGCTTGGGTCCTCTTGAAGGGAAAGGCGGCTATAAATATTTTAAACAAAATTAAATTATTGTCTGAAAACCTCTAATGGTTCTTCTCTGTCCCAGAACGAGACCTAATTTTTACTTGCTTTTAACACAAAAGATAAGGAACAGTTCCCCTCCCCCCCCTTCTCTCCAGCTCAAGGGTCAGGACTGTAGTTTAAATTACAGTTCTGCAGTGAAGGCTCTGCTCGCAGCCTGAGTTCAATCCTGGGCCAGGTAACTGGCTGGAGGGTGACTCAACCTTCCAATGTCAGAGTACTCAGCTTGCTGGTGGCAGGAGGGGATGGACTATGTGTAGCCTGGATAATTAAAAAATGTAAACTGCCCAGAGAGACCTTTAAGCACTATGGAGTGGTATATAAGCATAAATAAAGAGACAAACATTCTGTACTTGGCACGTACGTACGTAGAAACTAGCAAGCATGTCACCCACTCACCAAGGCCATTGCTAACGACCCATACTTCATGGGTTTCAGCACCTTAGTCCATTGTTTACCTTAAGGTTATTGATACTGTTGTCTACCTCAAGAGACTATACAGGCCACTGTTCATCTTATGAGCCTATTTCAGACCAGGGTGACAAGAGGTCAAAGAGGACTATAAGATGGAGGATTTGCACTAGCTGTATTCAGACTGATGAAGCTGTTTGGATGAGTAGCGAAAAGAAGTCCAGTTGCCATGTCTTAACTTCCAAATAAATTCACCTGGATGACTGATAATGTTCACATACATATTACAAACAATGCAGTTCCTATGTGAATTCAGCCACTGCATGGTTCTTTGTCATCAAATACTTCCCAGTGATATTTCAGTTGGCTGATAACTTGGAAGAGTTGGGCATACAGAAAACTAGAGCAGATGTTGGAAGTGTAGTAATGATAACTGGGTGAGGGGGGAATGTAAAATCTATATATATTTGCATGCTTGATAGTTTCTACTTACATATCCGTGCAAACTGATTGGGGAATGTTTTCTTTCTTTCTTTAACGAACCATAACCAAAATATCATTCAGTTGCCAGGTTTGTTTTTTAGCAAGAGCTGGCTAATTGGTTTGCATAGACAATAGTAAACAATTTGCTACTGCATTGTGAAGGCACTTTCGTTTTCAACACTTTTTCTATACCCCCCCCCCCCCCAATCAATTCTTACTGCTCTGGCACATAACATTTACGATCTTGACATGTTTTACAAGTTTCCCAAAATACCAATGCACCAAGTACCACTACACATTCCAATTACCACAAGGAAACATTTTCATACACAGTAATTTTCCATATGAAAATCATAACATGTAATATTTAAATATGGACTGTACATGACAAACACATTGTACACAAATCATGCTCACAGCAATAAATCAGAAAAACTGCTCATGTAGAATATGATGGCTCACCATTCACTCTTCTACCTATTTATAATCCACATTGGTTAGTTCCATATAAGTGGGTTTTAAAAAATAGTGCCACAGCCCAAGAGAACATAAGAACCCATTCTTAAGTCTCACCCTATTGGCCCAGTGCAGTACATTATTTGCCATGGTACAGCAAACAATTTTGCTCTTTGCACCACTTGAGATGAGCTTGTAATTTTTGACCAAAGAATTACACCATGTTGTAAACAGCCCAGAGTGGTCTTTGCAGCCAGATGGACAGTATAATGAGAGTCAAATAAATAAATAAATAAATAAATAAATAAATAAATGGAACACAAAGGAATGGCTGATGGGAATTCAGCTCAACAATTTATCATCCTAGAAGTGCACTTTGCTCAAAACATTCTCAAAACACTGATCCTTATGACTACTTTACAAAGGTGAGACCATAGTACTGTTGTTCTGCACATCACTAAAAGCCCTGAAAACTCTTTAGAAAAAGACAAGTCCTTGCCTGTTGACTATACCAGAAGTATGGTAAATAGAAAGTTGGAGAGGTGAATAATTTATAGCAAGGTAGGAAGTTGTCTTATAGCCTGTCAGACTATTACTAAAATATCAGTTTTGTCTACAATGACTGGCAGTAGCAATTCAGAGTTTTAGAAGTTTTCCACCTCAACCACACCTGCAAAAGATAAAAACTGAACCTAGAACCCTTCTTGTGAAAAGCTGCTGGCAGGCCCCTCTAAGAAGTTCTCCACATAAAACTCAAAAGCAAAGTGTGCTGCTTATTGCCACTCCATAGCGCTTAAAGTACTCTCTGGGTGGTTTACACGTTATACAGACTACACACACTGTTCCCCTCCCCTTGCCCTCCCTCAGCAAGCTAGGCACAGTGCTCATTTTACTGACCTGAGAAGGATGGAAAGGAAGTCATCCTTGAGCTGGCTACCTGGGATTGAACCCCCGGCTACGGGCATGGTTTTGGCTGAAATACAGTTGTTTAACCACTGTACCATGCATGAGGGAGTCAGAGGCCTGAACAATGTGAATTCCTGATCATGTGGGGAAAAGTTTCATGTCCAGAGAGAATGATCTTCTTCAGGTTGCCCCACCTTCACTAGAGAACAGTGAGGGTGAGGTTAGCACTCCCCGCCTCTTCTCCCATTCAGATTAAGAGTTATATAAGTGCCTGAATAAGGCTAGTAGCTCTGCTGAATGGAAGAATGTACATATTAATTTCAAACAGCCTGTCTGCTTCCGCTTCTCATGACACTGTGAATCTGTGATATGCTTTGACAGCTCTACCTCAGGTTGAAACACTTCACTATTTCTTCTGATATAAGCCATTGCTTGTCACAGTCTCATCTGCAGCAAGTTTCTACAGTGTCCCCATCAGAGGATTATAGTAATCACTCTGAATAAAAGATAAGTTAAAGGAGCAGGTGAATTAAATAGCAAGGTGCATACTAGTTCAAAGAACCCTGTTATTAATATTTATTATTTACCAAGAGTTCAGGATATCCTTCAGCACAATGTGGAGCTTGAAGAATGATAAGCCCCCTGCTGTGTGTAGCTGAATAAATGTACTCATAGAAAATGCCCTGGCAGACTGAAAGAAGGATCAACTCAGAATGTATGATGGGTGCAGGGTGATGTTGGCGTCAAAGAGAATTGTAAGAGAAATACTATAAAAATCAAAAGAATTCTGCATAAAACATAAGTTAATAACAGTAGAGAGAAAAATTGAAAGTAATTTTGAACAGAAAGCTTATTTGTTGTTTGGGACACGGAAAACCATTCCCTATTCCTACTGTACCTCTAAAACAGGGGTGCCCAAACTTTTTGTAAGGAGGGCCAGATTTGGTGGCTGAGAATGTGTCAGGGGCCTGTTGCTTCCCAACCCTGCCACCCCACTGCAAGCCCCACCCACTTTCTTTTTTAAAAAACATGGGGTGAAGGAGGGGGAGGGAGGGGTGGGCCAGCCAGCTGCGGGCCACTCAGAATGGCCGGATTTGGCCCCTGGGCCGGACTTTGGGCAGGCCTGCTCTAAAAGAAAAGATGCAAAAAAAGTTATAAAACAAGAAATTGAACTTTTTAAGCTGTTATTCTCTCCCTTTCATCTTTTTCAGTTTGCAGTCATGTTTAGCCAATGCTCAAAATGTGATTTTTTAAAAATAAGTTGAAGAAAGACTCGTCATCCCTGATAACATGTTGCTCCTTAACCTCTCGTGATTCCATCAAGGCGTCCCCCAACTAGCATGTCCTAAAGTATATGCACTTTTAAAAAAATAGTGCACTTACAAGCACTATCCACTGGAAAACCTCTGCTATGAACCATAATACACTATGGAATACGAAGACATTTTAAATATTCTCATTTTTGAAAATAAATAAAATTGGCATTACAGGTTAGTGCCTGTACAAATCTTCTTCCTACCATTTTCCTGCAGATGTAGTATCCACTTTTCAGACACTGAAACACCACTTAGCCCAACTGACCATATCTTCAGGTGTTTTTTTTGGGGGGGGGGTTGGGGTGGTGGTATAGCTGCCTATACAAATCTTGACTTTCAATTAAGAGTACATAGGGTTGTTATCACCACGTCTTCTACTTCACCAATAATATACTTTATTATTAAAGTATAATAAAATACTTTCATGAACCAGCTATATCAGCTCATGCCTAGTGTGGTGTAGTGGATAGAATGATGTGCCTGGTTTCAAAGGAGCCTCGTGGCGCAGTGGTTAAATGCCTGTACTGCAGGTAAAACTGTGCTCATGACCTGGGTTCAATCCCCGGTAGCAGGCTCAAGGTTCACTCAGCCTTCCATCCTTCCGAGGTCGGTAAAATGAGTACCCAGCTTGCTGGGGGGGCAATGTGTAGCCTGCACACTGTAATTAAAATTGTAAACCGCCCAGAGACCACTTGTAGTGGTATGGGGCGGTATATAAGCAGAAAACCCTGTTCATCCATGGAAGCTCACTGAGGGTGTGGAGCTGGTAAAACTATTCCTTAACTAACTTGCTAATCTTGAAAGCCCTACTGAAGTTGCGATAAATTGACGGCACGTAACACAGGCTGAACGGCGTAGGCATACCAACTATATTGTTGCATTTCTAACAGGTTAAGTTGTGTGTATGTATCTGTGTGGCCACATGCATGTGCCATGATTATGCCTCATGTGGTGGGGTGATATTATGGCCAATGCCACAAATTGCTCAAGCAAAACAAAAGCAATGTGTGCTACTTACATACTACCCCATAGTATGTAAAGGACTCTCTCTGGGAGTTTTACAATTTATTGCTGCAGGCTTTACATTGTCCCCATCTCCAGCAAACTGGGTCCTCAATTTACTGACCTCAGAAGGATGGAAGGTTGAGTCAATCTCAAACCAGCTACTTGAGCCCAGGATCAGACTTGTATCATAAACAGAGTCTCCACTGCATTACTACAGTTTAACCACTGTACCATGAGCCTCTGACATACTATTATTACTATGTTCTAATCTATGCACTTTAAAGTAGCAGAGTTTTCTATCCTATGTTATTGCTGTTAAAGTTCATAAGCTCCCAGCAGAATTGTGGCAAATTAGCACTCACCCAGACAAAGCATTGCCCTCCCTTAAATTCATACAATTGTGTACTGATAGTACCAATATTCTCCCTCCCTTAAGGTTTCGATGGGCATAAAAACTCTGGTTTTCTGGAGGGATTTTTTAACCACCCCTTGTAGACAAGTTATTAGGCAGGAAGACAGGTACAGGATGGAGTTTAGGTCACAAGATCTTCTTGAGTCAGAAGCTTTCAGTGTTGGCACTAAACCATGAAGAAACAAATCCAGCAAAAATTTTAACTTTTAAAAAGTTTTAAGGGGTTTCCTTATATTTTTGAACAAGTTGTGAAAGACAGATTCTTTCCAAAATAGCTTATCAAATCAGACACATGCAAGTATAGTGATAATCTGCAATCTATACTAAACACATACACATGCATACATGCAAACACACAGAGTACCTATTATTTTTAAGTTGTTTCATTACAAGATTCATCTGGAAGTTGAGTCATGGCAATTGGATTTCTTTTCTTGAGAGAGTGAAATGTTTCACTGCTCATGCAAACAGCTTCATCAGTCTGAGGAAAGCTAGTTGTGAGCCCTCCATTCTAAAATGAAGCCATTTGGATGAGCAGCAAAACGTTTCAATCTCTCAAGAAAAGAAGCCAGTTGCCATGACTTAACTTCCAGATAAACTCACCTGGATGACTGAGAAGCTTCACAGACATATTGCAAGATGCATTTTTTTAAAAAGAGAAGTTGGATTTTAGGAATAAACATAGACAGAAACATTGATAAAGTGGCCCCAAGCAGGAGGAGGAAATGAGCCAATGCTCCATATGGATTTCCTCTTGGTGGATTTCAGGTTTAATAGGATTCAATATACAGTATATCTAAATGCTGCAACTCATCAGATCCTAAAATGGTAGACGCAAAAGTAGAATGAAAAGCAGCTATTAAGTACCTTTCCCAAATGGTTATTTTAAAAGCCAATTAAAATCCTGTCAGGTTCCCCCTTGAATAAATTTTATGTAGACTACAACAAAGCCCTACTCAATGAAATGTTTCCATCCTCTCTCCTTTCTACTGCCTATGTTGTTTTTTTATTTTCCTTTTTTCATTGAAGTTGGTTTTGTTTTGTTTTAGAATTGTTTTGGTAAATCAAATGTTAGGCTGAAGACCTCTCTTTTTTATAACAGAAATGCTTTTTTCCGACAGATCTATTATAGCCCCAAAGCCAAACTGGCTTCAAAGACATATACCATGGCTTCAATCTCAAGTCGGTGGGGCCACAGCTTGGAGTACTGTAGCACTTTACTGCTGACATATACTTCCCCAAACTGAAAATGGAACCAATTACTTTGAGAGGCGATGGCTGCTCACACACTGGGGGCTTTCAAGAGATATTGAGATGACCACCTGGCAAATATCCTTTGATTTGTATTCCTGCCCTGAACAGGTAGGTTGGATTTGATGGCCTTGTAGGGAGGCCCCTTCCAACTTCATGATTCTATGATATGCCTGTTCCTGGAGATTTTAGACAGAAACCACGGCGTGGAAAAGATAACAGGACTGGGACAACTGCATCAAATTTTCTAATATAATACTGCATCAGATTATTTTGCAAAACACACTTTACAGTAGTGTTTGACTGGTTCCAGATCCAGCCTTTTGTGCTCATCATTGTGTTTTATATAAGAGGGAGGAGCACCATCTGGGCAGCAATGGATGTGATGGAGTCCCTTCCTCCACCCACCAACCCTTCTTATGCATGGAGAAAAGAAATTGCTCCTTTTCTCACTGTCGGTTGCAGTGTAATTTGGGCAAGGTTAAATATAAGCAGGTAGAAGTATACTAAACTTAAGTTTGGTTTGGGATAATCTCATAGGTCAGAGGTTCCTCCATGCTTCCTTAAATGGTTTAGCTCTTTTTTAAAAAATGGCAGGATGGGGTGGCATTAGAGCTCCTATTATGTAGACAATTCCAAATTCATCTCCAGCCTTCCAGCCCATCCCAGTTTAAAACTTCATAAATGTAGGCTCCTGCCGGGCTTGTCCCGGATTGGGGCCACTTTGTCGCCCCGGGAGCCGTTTATTCGGCGCGAAAGAGGGAGGCCACGTGACTCCCAGGGTGTGCGGGGATCAAAGTCCTTAAACGGGCCGCCCGCACACCCATCCTCCTCTTTCGCCGCGAGCAGCACCCCGCCTTCCCACCCTTAGTGGCTGTGAGAATGAGATTATCTGGTCGCTTTGGGGCCGAATGGGAATTTTTTACTGGTACCACTATTGGCTTTGTGGTGCCAGTGTGTTTTTGCCCATTCCATTCTCATTGACCGTTAGTCAGGGTCTCCTGTGTGTCCTGGCAGGTAGTGCAACTAAAAAGGGGCCAGGACTGTGACATCAGAATGGTAAAGGCATCTTGAATAGGGCTCAGGGCAGCTGTACAATAGATAATAACATAGGACCAATTGATAGGTAAAACAACCCAGTAGGAAAGTAAATTAAACATCATACAGGCTAGGAGTTCGTACGGCTGCCCCAAGTAATACCCTGACCTAGTTTTGGCAGGGAGGGCTGCTTTCATGGAACAGCACTCCCGTACTGGGTCACATTATGGCGTCACAATAAATTAAAATAACATCTGAGAGCTGAAATATAAGTTGCACTACGGCAGGCCCATCCTTTTGGCTACAACTTTAGGGACAGTTATAGCAGTTAATAAAGTTATTCATAAAGTTATTAATACAGTTATTAATAAAGTTGTGGCCCGATTTAAAACCCAACATTCCTGTGTGGTCTCATTATTTCGGGACTGGGGGGACAAACTTATTTGATGACCAGAACCGACAGCAGTGCAAAAGAAATGTGTGTGCACACCACAGGAAAGGAAGGTACTTAGATCCACTTTCAGCTCTCTGAAAAAAAGTTATTGTCTGCCTCCAGCCTAAAATACAACAGATGCCTGTTTCTTTTGGCAAGGAGAATGGTCTGCTGCAATTTAAGATAAGAAATCTACTTAAGGCAGCAGTATCAATTTTGCTTGGACATAAAAAGTGACTTCCTAAACAGGGTCAATTGTCCTAACCACTTTAGTTCAGAAACTGATTAAAGAAGTCAGTACTATTATCTTAAGCTGACAAGTTCCAAGTGAAAAATTATATTCTTCTTGTTAAAATAATTTTAACAATCTCTAGTTCCTGGAAGTAAATGTTTTCAGATAACAATTTAGCATCAGCAAGTAAGTACATTTCACAAATACCCCAGCATTGTTTTATCTCTTTTGCAACTCTTATGGGGGTTTGAGCGAAGTTTTATTTACAGTGTCCAGCATTTATATAAAACATGAATGCAATTGAATGACACTAAAGCTATTAAAGATAACATTTTACAACACTGATCAGCCATTTAACAGGCTAACTCTAAAACTTCTGTGCAACATAAACATTTTACTTGCCTCTAAAAGGATACAAACTCAAGCTTTAGAAAAAGAATAAAAAGAATAATAAAAGAATAACAAACTAACCCCCAAAAGGGGCACATTCCACAGATACCAGGCAAGAACCTTCTTCATATCACTGCATTTAGAACAGTATATTGGAAACAGCATAAGTTTAAACCTATGCATGCCTGTTTAGAACATGTGTAGGGAACATCTGACCCTCATATATTGTTGGTTTACAGACCTCAGCCTTACTGATCCCTAGCCATGCTGTCTGGAAATGATAGAAGTTGAAGTGGATTTAGAAAGAATTCTAACAGCCACTCCCAGCTAAGTGGGTGTAAGGCAGCAACCTGAGAACTCCCCTCAAAAGCTTTGATACTAATGTGTAAAGATCTGCTGGTACATCTGCATCTTCTGGTAGCACCTACATGCTAAGACTCCAGTGCTTTAACAGGGACAATAACAATGGTAAAATCACCAATTTAAGAAATGTGTGAGCCAATACCACTTATACATTAAAAAAGCTCTTGGCATTCATTCAGTTCTTGCCCTTCTGCTACCTTTTAACCCCTGGGAAACCACATATAACTATTTTAAACAGAATAAAAAGAGCAGAATAAGGAAGTGGTATAAATGCAAAACATCACAGAAGTTGTTCCATAGAAAACAAATTGCACTAAATTGTCAGTACAGTGGACCCTCGTATAACAAATGGTTTGTATAACATAAAATCTGTACAACATAAAAAATTCTGGACATAGGGGAAATTTGCTTAACAGAATCGCTTATAGGGCAAATCCATACAACATAAAAATGGTCACGATTAGGGATTACTCTGTTTTCAATGCATTCCTATGGGAAATTTGTATAAAGGAAAATTTGCTTAACATAATTTCATTGGGAGTGAATTAATTCTTTTATACAACTTACCACGGTACGTTTTCTCCCTGCCCCTCAAATCTATGCAGGATTGTGTCAGACTTCTCACTGTTTGAGTTCTCTATGGTCAACAGACAATAGGGTTGTCTATGCCATTGACAAAGCCCCCTGGATATGTCTACCAGTACATTTCTGTTTTACCTTTTAGTGAAGCGTAACAGCTTCATTTGACAAGGCAAAATATATGTAACTGATTACAGTGAAAGCACAAAAGCAAAAGTGTCACCGTTATGGTAAAGAATACTGGAGCCAATGGTTTCTTATTCATGTACAGTTGCAGAAACATGCATAACAAAATGAGATCTCATTTGCTGAAGGCCAAGCGTTGCGAGAGAAGGAAAGACAAGGTTGTTTTCTCCTTCACTGAAACCTACAGGCAGTTTTGGCTACTGTTCCTCCGTGTTTCTGTGATGACTAAACCTGTTTTTAAGAACACAGGAAGGGGCCTTAGCCTGCCTGCTGTGCATCTTTTTAGACTAACGATGTCAACCTTTATTGGCAGCACCTTCCCCTGGTTTCAGGAGGGGCTCTTTGCTTAACCCCACCTGGAGATCCCTTCCCTGATGGTCTCCCACTGACCAAGCCTGATCCTGCATGGCTTTCAAAAGCAAATGAGTTGGTCTGTTCTGTACAGCTCATCTAGCTACAAGGCTGCTCTGGGAAGTTCTCAACAAATGAAAGAAATGACACCTGAGATAAATTCATAACATAGTAACAAGAGAGCTTAAAAAATAAACATATCAATCAACTGAAACTAAGGAAACATTGGGAAATGGCCAGAGTATAGGAAACATGATGTGTGTTTTTTACTCCACTCAATAATCTGGCTGCCATGTTCTGGATCTGCTGAAGTTTTTGTAGAAGCAGCTTCATGAGTAGCTCCACATAAAGAGTGTTACAGTAGTCTAATCCTGAGACTACTCTTGCATGGACTAGTGTGGTAAGGGACTTGGTGTCAAGGTAGGGATTCAGATGGGCAATCCACCCTTTGTAGAAAAAGGCAAAATGGACCAGACACTGCTTGGGATTCCACTGAGAAAGTGCAAACCTCAGCCCCCCAAAAGAGAGGGAGGCTCCGAGACACTAGCGGCATCCATCCATAGCACTGTCATCTTGTCCAGGTTCATCCTCAGTCTATTGTCCCTCATCCATCTCAGCACAGTGTCCAGGCAGTGCTCAAGGGATGGGACGGCATCCTCCATAGAAGGATATTTTGTTTTGTTTTGTTTATTTTTGAATATTTTTACCCCACCTTTCTCCTTGGAAAAGGATCCAAGGTAGCTTACAATAATGAGGGACTATATACAGTCCAGAACATGTACAACATATTCAAATTAAAAACAGGGAATTAGAAGAGGCATCTTAGAACATTAAAAGGTAACATTAGAGCTACAAAGAGCACGCAAGAAGAAAAATCCATTATAAGGGGTGAAAAGCAACATGGAAATCACTACTGTGCTTATGAAATCAATCAATGCAACCATGTATGATAATCAGTATAAATCACATAGTAGATAGTTCATCATTGAGGGAAAGCTTGCCTGAAGAGAAAGGTCTTTGCCTGCTTCCAGAAAGACAGCAGAGATGGGGCAGTCCTGGCCTCCAGTGGGAGGGAGTTCCAAAGTCTAGGAGCAAAAACAGAGAAGGCCGTTTCATGTGTTCTTTTGGGAGGCACCTGTGAAGGTGATGGGATGGCGAGAAAGGCCTCTTCGGATGACCTTAGCACCAGAGCTGGTTCATACTGCGATACTTGATCTTAGAGGTAGCTTGGACCCAGGCCATTTTGTGCTTTGTGGGTTAAGTTCAGCACTTTGAATTGTGCCCAATAGCTGATTGGCAGACAGTGGAGCTGCTTTAGTAGGGGTGTAATGTGATCTCTGTAAACCACCCCAGTCAGCAATCTGGCCGCTGCATACTGGACCAACAGAAGTTTCCTAAGACCTTCCATTGGTAGCCCTACAGAGAGCGCATTACAGTAGTCCAGCCAGGAGGTCACTAAGGCATGTGTTACAGTGGTCAGAGCAGGTTTCTCAAGAAACGGGCGTAACTGGTGTAGTAGTTTTAAGTGTGCAAATGCACTCCTGGCCACAGCTGTGACCTGTGTATCTAGGCTCAAGGATGAATACAGGAGCACCCTAAGCTATGCATGTTTTTTTAATTGTGGGTAATCCCATCCAGTAAAGGTTGCATCCCTATTCCTTGATCACCTTTTTTGACTGTAACACTAAAATGTAGTGTGTATCTAGGGGTGTCTGTTTTTACTAAAGCTCAAGACTATGAAATGTAGACTACTAAAACATGAAATGGAAACTAAGAGGATCCTATGGAGGGTGACTCTCAGGATTATTTTATCTGAAAATGGATTAACTAGTTTTAGCTCATTAAAATATTTCTGTAACCTGTCTGAACATCTTCTACCACTAGATGTCAGACTCTGCAGCAGACCCAAAACAAAAGTCACCCTCTGTCATTTTTTCCCCAGAAAAAAACATCTTGCTTTCCTTGCAGTGATTCCCTCTGCAGGACTCTCAAACTTTTTCAAACAGCAGAAAGAGAGCAGATTGGCTTCAATTGGTCAGCAATGTGTGGAGAAGAGTGAATGGAAATAAAATAAATGCCAGCAGTGAGAGGAAGATCGCAAAGAGAAAAAAGGGCAGGTGGGGTAAGTGAAAAGAAAGAACGCCATAGTGGGATGGGAACTCAGAGGTTTTTAATCACTATTAATCTAAAATCTGGAGAAGGAACTGGAAAACCATTCCAGTATTCCTGCCAAGAAAACTCCATGGACATGGATTCAGGAAGGATCAGTCATGACTGTAACAACACACACACACACACACACACACACACACACACACACAATCTTGAAATTCATGCTAATTATGTTTAAAAATGTATACGGGTATCTCATTGAAATGAAATGACAGGACTGAATTATATGAGCTATGCTGTTCATTTTCTAAGTAAGCCATGATTGGAAAATAGGGATCAAGAATACAGTACATTTAAAAAGAGCCTTCACCATTTCTGCATTACACCGGTTTTTCACTAGGAAAACAGTTACTGTCTTGTGGGACCTGTCACTGAATTTTGTAGTGCTTAGCTCCTACACAAGTTTCTGGTCAGCTGTATGTGCTTCAAAGTTATTTTTTTCCATTATCCTTTATAATAGTCTCCTCTACCCCAACTGTCTCTTGCAATTCCTTGGCCAATGAGCAGTTTTATCTTCATTTGCTGGGGAGGGAAGTCATCCCTTTCAATTTCCCCCCTCCCTCAAAGCATTTTGCATTTCAGTCAATGTTGAGCTTCTCATACAGTAAGCCTGTTACTACCTTCCTCCTACATATAATTGCGATTGTACTCAGGCCCCAGCACTGGAAATAGGAGCACGTATGGCAAAATGTCCACTTTTAGGCAGGAAAAGAAGCCTTTAGGCAGGGGAGCGTTGACCCGCTTTGCAGCATACCATGTTTTTACAGCTATAGTTCGTCTGTTGAATTTAAGACTGCTTTCTCCACCCCCTTCCAATTTTTTAGATTATGGAAAAAGTTACCATGCTTGCTTTTTCATGAAAAGGTTTTGATGTGTGACAACTTGAGTGCCAAAGAAATTTTAGAAGTGGTAGTAAAGATACTGCACTGCATGAACATATATCTACATTATGCTATTTGTCGAAAATATACTAAACTTAGGAAATGGCGGAATGCCAATTCTTAAAATGTGGTTCTCTAAGGGTATCCTAGTTTAAGCTGTAACACATGTTTCTCTGTGGCAAAGAGCAGAAATAAAAGTGTGCTGCTGGCTTCCTAGCCAATGTACATATTCAGAGCTTTGCACAGATGAGCACAATCAGATCTATCTTGTTAGCTAGTAAGTAGTTGAGGCCTTCTGGCAAAATTTACACAGAGACTCAATGCTAACAGATCGCCACCACTAAGAGCTCTAGGATCTATGCACAGACTCTTAAAATCCATACTGATTTGGTTGGGTGACTTCAGTACTGAAGAAGTATATTCAAGGATGAAATCACATTTTATTTAAAAAGGAAGCTATTTCTGATAAGTCAAAATACCCAAGAACTGTACTAGCAACACTACCAGCATTGTGACAATGGGTTTTACTAGAGTAAAGTATTTTGTCCTCTTCTCCCTTCCCAAAAACTGTCACCCACAGTCTCCCAGTTTTGCTTTGATGGGAGTCTCTCAATCTCCAGAGCAGATTGGGAGTTACAGAATGGGAAGTATCTACCACCACCACACAACTTCACTAATGCTTCGTCAAAGGAATGACTTAATTGGAAGCTACTTGTTGGATACAATGATTAAAAAGTTGTGCAAAAAGTGTGGAAAGGACTGAACAGATGGTACAGAAGGGGGCACACAGCTAATCCTCACCCCATTAGCACTTAAATATTTAATGTGAAGAATGCTGCCTAGATGCCCTAAGCACAACCGATCTTGCCTGATTTCGGAAGCTAAGCAGGGTCGGCCCTGGTTAGTACTTGGATGGGAGACCTCCAAGGAATACCAGGTACTGTAGGCACCTGGAGTAGGAACTGGCAAACCACTCCAGTATTCCTGCCAAGAGAACTCCATGGATATGGAGTCACGAAGAGTCGGTCATGACTGTAATGACACAACACACACAACACACAATGTGAAGAATTACTGAGTAGCCTACAAGCATTTTCAGAAAAGCAACCCAATCTTCAAAACATTCACCCCTCTGAGTGGATGGTACAGCCTTACAGCCTGTTATACTATCACATTAGGAATGACAAGGTCTGTAGAGGAGCTTGTAAGTATATTCAATGGAATGAATGTACATCCAATGGAATGCACTTACAGAACTCAGAGAAAGCAGGGTTTTCAGTCATCAACAGGCCCACAACTAGGGTCTGTGTCTCCAGGGGCAAACATGGATTCCACACCCTCCCCAACAAGAGTACAAATACAATTTTGTCAATTTGACACACACCCCTTCCAATGAAGCACCCAGGGCACATGCCCTGCCTAACAACACACACACACACACACACACACACACACACACACACACACACACACACACACACACACACACACACACACACACACACACACACACACACACACACATTGTTGCAGCCCTGACCACGAGACCTCTAGAAGCATATCTTATCAAATCCACTTACAAGCTACTTTGTAGACCTTCATGCCAAATGTGCCAAATTTTAACTGATCTCCACCATGAGGTTTGTGTGTGAGGTTGGTGATGGTAGCATAACTTGTCAGTCCCCACCACTTTTTAAGTCTTCTTCATGTCCTCAGGTATAAAGCCTGAATAGGGCTTAGCTGTCTGTTGAATTCAAAGTTTGAATTATTTGTAATTCATATTATCTCTTAAGTGTTCTATATTAAATAAATAAATATTCACATTATTAAGACCTTAAAACACTTTTGGTGCTCTTTGGTTAACTCTTTGGCAATTATCTGATGTAGTGGTTTGCCTACAAACTCCAAGTCAAATCTCAGGCTCCTAAGTGAATGATTTGAAAAGTTAAATCATTCAACCATATGAAGGTGATGAACTTCCCAACTTCTACTGTATTTCATTCCGCCTTTAAGCTGACTATAAAACACACCCTTGCAATAATAATATTTATCCAATATCCCAGCTATACAGAAAATTCATTATACAGAAAACACATCATGCAGAAAACTATACAAAACCTCCCTTGACACTCTATGGCCAAAATGTGTCCTTTTATCTCAAACAAGTTGAGAAAATGCAGGACTAGAGATAATTAAATAAAACAGACAAGTCTGATTATTTATTTTGAACTAAAATGGATCTTCTTGGTAGAGGGATCTGTATTTGAAGCAAATCTGTTAGCTATTTATCAGCTTAAACACATTATGTGCACATATGGTCTTTGTGTGTGTGTGTGTGTGTGTGTGT
>JAHTLZ010000016.1:39954355-39980293 GCA_023846285.1 Phrynocephalus versicolor
TGTACCTGTTTTTCTTTTGTTTGTACCTTTGAGGAACATGCTTGATTTTTAAAGTTTCTAATATTAAATCCTTTGGTTTCCCAGATTGTCAAAACCAATAGAATCATTATTTTTCTGAACTGCTACAGTTATTAAAAACAATCTGAGATTAAATTTTAGCTTCTGATCCTAGTTTATTATCATTCATTGGAATTTTAACAAATTGTCACTCCCCATGTTTAAGAAATAAGCAGAACTATGTTTCATTTAAAATGGGAAGGAAGAGATTCTAGTCTCCACCTCTGCCACACAAAACAGAAGCAGGAAAAGAAATAATAAGCTAGAATATGCCAAGAATCACTGCTAAATCAAAATTTTAGATTCCTTTTATGTCTGAATATAAAAAATGGCTAAACAGTTTGTTTCATGTAACCTACAATGGTTGACCTGTTTAATACTGACTGCAAACAGAATTTAAAACTCTGATTTTATGTTGTTTTTCAATTCATGAATTATATTAACCACGCTTTAGAATTACACATGCATCAAGAAAATCAAAAGTAGTTTTTTGCCTCTCCAGTCTATGCATCATACACATAGAGATGGGCACGACTCAAAAAAATAATTTTTCGTTTTTCGTTTGTCATTTTGGGGTCCGTTTCGGTTCATTTTCGTTTTTCGGGGGGTTGCGCATTTTTTGTTTTTGTTACGAAACGAAACGAAAAAACAAAACGAAAACGTTAGCATTCTTTTCGTTGGAATGTGTCTGCCATAACGAAAACGAAAGCCAGGGCAAAATTTTTTGTTTCATTTTTGTTTTGTTTTCTGGAAAATTTTCGCTTTCGTTTTCGTTGCGTAACGGAAACAAAAAACGAAAATGAAAACGAAAATTTCGCTGAGTCGTGCCCATCTCTACATACACACCTTCTAGGAACAGAATTCATTTTACCAAATTAATCAGTAGTTTGAAAGCAAAGTGTTCTGATTATATACTGCCCTGTGGCACTTCAAGCACTCTCTGGGCAGTTTACAATTTATTTAGGCAGGCTACAGATTGAACATAAGAACATAAGAAGAGCCATGCTGGATCGGGCCAAAGGCCCATCTAGTCCAGCTTCCTGTATCTCACAGCGGCCCCACCAGATGCGTTTGGGAGTGCATGAGACTAGATATCTGTCTCCTGATACCACTCCCCTGCATCTGGCCCTTGAAGTACCCCGGTTTAAAGCCTGGAGATTACACATCTCCATCATGGTTTGTAACCTGTGATGGACTTTTCCTCCAGGAATCTGTCCAATCCCCTTTTGAAGGCATCCAGGCCAGATGCCATCACCACATCCTGTGGCAGGGAGTTCCATAGACTTACAACGCGCTGGGTGAAAAAATATTTTCTTTTGTCAGTTCTTACTCTCCCAGCCCTCAATTTGAGTGGATGTCCCCTAGTTCTGGTATTTTGGGAGAGAGAGAAGAGCTTCCCTCTATCCACTTTACTCATACCCTTCATTATTTTGTATGTCTCAATCATATCCCCCCTCAGACACCTTTTTTCCAGACTAAAGAGGCCCAAATGTTTTAGCCTTTCTTTATAAGGGAGGTGCCCCGGCCCGGTAATCATTTTAGTCGCTCTCTTCTGCACTTTTTCCAGTTCCAGATTGCCTGATCAGTGAGCTAGGTACCCATTTTACCGACCTCGGAAGGACTGAGTCAACCATGAGCCGGCTACCTGGAATTGAACCCCAGGTCAAGAGCACAGCCACAGCTGCAGTACAACCAAGTCAGAATCAACCTAATGGCCTGTTGTAGTTGCTGCTGCTGCTGCTGCTGTTGTTATCACAGTCAAAGGTTGGGTTCATAAGACTACATTCAGGAAGGGTCAGCTGAAATCCTATTGCACAGCTCAATATGTACAACAGAGATGAGAACAGCAGCAGCAAAAATTGCCACTGAACAAAGAAAGTTTTGGAGTGTACATGGCTCATACATAATACAAAAAAGGTTTGCATACTTTGTCAGCTAATATCAGCTAATTTAAGAGGTGCCAAGGGATATAACTGTGATGTACTAGACTGAACACAACAGAAGAAGCTCCATCACAATTATAAGTCCTGCTGTGCAGACGTGTCTCAGTCTTGGCCTCGTCGAACACGCAATTGCAAAAAGAGTGTCAGCACCTCATCAATTAGCCATAATTAGCTGTAAAGGGTTACACAAATTTTACATGAGCATCAATAGGACTCTGGTCTATCCTTTTTAAAAATAACATGTCAGTGTCTGATCTGAAACATGATTAATGTCACAATATGTTTGAAAACAAACATAGACTTGCATGACATCCAGTACTGCATGTCATATTGTAAGAGTTGATAAACTGGCACCATCACAAAGATACATTTAACATATCTTTCTCTTTGAAATTTTTGAGGAAGAAAATTCCAGAAGCTTGAACAGTGTACAAAGTTTTAATAATTCTGTTGATTTTTTCCTAGAGAACTATATTTATTCACAACCATTCTTTGATATTGTGGCTGAGATCCTGTTGTTTAGGGTAGTGAGTGGCAACTAGAATAGGCAACTAGAGGTGATTCACCAAATATAAAGAATTTCAGGCAAAAATCAAATCAAATCAAAACAAAACAAAACAAAACAAAAGACACAAACATGTGGCACCTTAAAGACTAACTTTCATATTTTAATGTGACGTTTCCTGCACAATATCAACTGATTCAGTGTACCTACTGTAGTGCAACTTATTACCCTAAACAACAGGATTTCAGGAAGTGTGTCCAATATATTTTTAAAAATCACACAAAGTGACAAATTATCAGTACATTCCTAGCTACGGGAACTATCTCTGATGTGCTACAGAAGAACATTCTGGACCAAAACTCTTCAGGCCTGAGGTGTGAATGAAATGTTTAATGACACATTTGAAAAACTTTCATGTACAAGATAAGCTAACACATCAGGAATAAGATTTCCCCATCATGCTTTTCCTTATGTAACACAAGCAAAGCTGACATGAATTCTAAACAGAGTTCAAATACAGAAACTCTTGTATTTAAAGCTGAGCCCATTTTTTTATGTTTGAACAGCTCTCAGGAAAGGTACTGGATACATTCTCAAGGAAGAAGATTCAGTAACTTCAGCATAAACTGTTCCACTGCCCAGCCAATCTCATGGAGGACTATCCAGATGTTTAACCTTTCCCTATTCTTTTAACTTCATTGGCAGAAACCAAGAATCCTAGCATTGTTCAGGAATTCTGTTATACTGAGATACATTAAACCCACACCCTTCCCCAACCCAGTGACCTCTAGATAAGCAGGACTGAATCTCCTATCATGGGGATGATAGTAGCTACTGTATAGCCTAGCACAGCAATGGTGAACCTTTTAGAGACCGAGTGCCCAAACTGCGATTCAAAACCCACTAGTTTTTCACTAAGTGCCAATACAGCAATTTAACTTGAATACAGGTGGTTGTGAAGGGGCGATGTCGGGTGCCCACAGAAAGGGCTCTGAGTGCCACCTTTGCCACCCATGCCATAGGTTTGCCAACACTGGCCTAGCACATCAAGGACTGATGGACTGGGAAAGACTGCATGAGAAATAGAGAAAAATAACAGTTTAAGAGGACAAAAGCAGGTTAAAAACAGGAGATCATCTCTAGGGAATGTGAGCTGATGAGGAATTTAAGCTGTAAGAAATACTGTATACCATACAAGCAAGTTTTTTCTAAAGACATTTTTTTCTAAAAACATTTTTTTCTAAAAACAAACCATTAGCAACTGGAAACTTTGCTAAAACGACAGTACATACAGGACAGGAGGAAGATTAGAGGGAAAGAATTATTACAATTATATCTTGCATATTAAAAATGTTACATGTTTGTTATGTGGTTCACACCAGAAACTGAGCCTCTTTAGAAATCTGTTATAAACTTTCCATGCTAAAAGGTCTGCACAGAATTTGTTCAGAACAAGTATATTTATAACAACATGTTCCCAATCCCCTGAGTAACTCTGTCTGGAAAACAATATTCACCTTCTGCTACTGTAGTGGCAAAACAGCAAAACAGAATAAAAACACAAAATAGTACAAAGTGAAACTTGTTAAAAGGAAAACCCAGAAAGCTGAGCTTGTGAGAGGAAACAACAAAGGAGGACCTGCAGAGCTTCACATTTGGCTCATGGAGCTACAGCAGGACAGGAAATCACCCACTGAGATTAGCAGGACCGAGGAAATGTTTTACTACCTCCGCAGGTTTGCTATCCAAAGTTATTTATGTTATTCGGAATGTCTCTTAAGTACATCCTCTGGATCGTCCCCGTCCTTATCGAGAAAGGAAACTAACGGGCAAGTGGAAGGCAGGCACGTGCAACAGGCGGGGGCGCTTGCAAGGGGGGGGGGTGGAAATAAACCCGTGCATCTTCCAGTAGTTCAAGTAACGGAGTTCCCCTCCTGTGAAAAAGCAAGGAAGAACAGGCACCCTGCGGAGACTTCGCGCCCCCCCCCCCCGCCGCGCATCCTTCACTTGCTGCCCAGCTGCAGGAACACCAGCCGCGGCACACCTCTCGCCTGCCTCCCCATTTCCCCCAAAGTCCCAGTTTCCCCACATGTCCTAGCACTGGGGCTTGAGCTATTTCGCTCCCCCCCCCAACACCCCCATGAGGAGGAAAGAGGCCAGGGAACGGTGCGATCTTTGCCCAAAAGGGGAACCTCGGCGGGAGTTCCGCGCATCTCGGGAGTCCTCCCCCCCCCACATTGCAAAAGCAAGGCGACGGAGGAGGCAAATTGGGGGAGGGGGAGAGAGAGAGAGAACAGCACCAAACTTCGTCTCCGGAGAAGTTTCAGGGAGATTCAAGAGATGATTCCCGAAAAGTTTGTGGCCCGAGTTGGGCACCGTCGTCGAGGCAGGCAACCCTCGGAGAGGGCGCGTTTGAGGGCGAGAGAGAACGCCAGGCAGAAATACCCCCAGGGGAGAAGAAACGGGGCTCAACGGGAGGAAGCCTCCCCCCCCCAACTCCGAGACCCTCCCCATTCAGAAGGACCCCCGTCTAGGCTGTCAGGAGCATAAGAACCGGGTTTGTGACCCACACGGAGCCCCCCCCCCGGACCACGGCTAGCAGGCGAGGCGGCGGCTCTGGAGAGGAAAGGAAGGGGCGCGGCGCCCTCGGGCGGGAAAGGCGATGGGGAGCCCCGCCGTAGGGCGTCTTTCCCCCCCCTGAAGGGCTGAGAGCGGAGCCAAGGAGCCGCCCGCCGTCCCGCCCGCCCTCTCTCGTCGAGGCGCCCGCGCGCACGCAAAGTTTGGGGCCGGCGCTCCAGCTGTCGGGGCGCGACGGGAGGAAGACGGGAGGCGCCCGTCCCCTTCGGGAGGGCTGATACCCACACACGTGTGGGGTGGGGCGGGCACCCGGCGAACCCGCCGCGAAGACTAAGGGGGGGGGTCGAGAAGGTTGGGGGTGCGTGAGTGGGACGCACCGGGGCTCCCGACCAGCTTAGGCTGAGGTGGGTGGTGGTGGTGGTGGAGGTCAGCAATGGAGGGAGCGAGTCCCCGGGCTTACCTCAGGGCTGGCGGAGGCAACCCACTCGCCCGTCGTCGTACCCCCCTCTTCCTCCTCCTCTTCCTCCTGCTCCTCCTCGGCCCGGGCGGCGGTAACTTCCCGGGGAGTGGCGAGGCCGGCGGCGGCGGCGGCGGCGACCCCGAGAGAAGCCGGCGCCCAAGTTGCGTGCGTCTGGGCTCGCGCGCCGGGCTCGAGCGGGCGGGCGGGCTCTGCGGAGCGGCTCTGGCGCTGCCTGGCTGCGGGTATGTGCGGATGCGTTTGCCCAGCCGCCTGGGAGAGCGGGAGTCGCCAGCTGCAGCCAGCTCCACCTCCCACCCCCGCCCGTACCCCCCTCCCTCCCTCCCGTTCCCTTCCTTTCTCCCTCCCTCCCAGCCCTCCGTGGCATTGTTCCCTCCGCTCGCTGCGCTGGGCGGACGCGTCCTGGCCGCTCCCGCTCTCCTCACACACACACACCACCACCACTCCAGCTGAACGGCGGCCCTGGTGCCTCGGGTTCCTCGTTCCCGCAGGGCTGACTTGCCTCCCCTCGTCCTTCTCTCTACCCGCCCCCCCCCCAACCTCCAGGAGAGCCGTGCACGTTTCGGCCCTTCCCTGCTCTTGGCTTCAGCTTAAATCCCTCTTTTGGGCCCGAGGAAGGAAAACATGGAGCTCCCAGTCCCAGATGAATGGAAGGAGCAATGCCAGAAGTGAACATCCTTCTCAGAAGGTGCAAGCCAAGTGCTTTCCTTCCTCCCCTGTAAAAGCTCGAACCCCCGTCGGAGGGTTCTCCTGGGAAGCTGCACGGAAAGAGAACTTCTGGAGAGGCAAAAGAAGCATTTCTGGACAGGACAGTCAGCTTTGGAATTTGCAGTCACAAGATGGGGTGAACTTGCATGATCTTAAAGGGAGCTGCACAACTTCGTGGAGAATATGACTCCGTGGTGACCAGCCATGGTGGGTGGCTACCTTGGCTCTGCAATCTCATAGCCCCGCTGCCTGCCCCCTTCATCAAAGGAGGCAGCAGTTCACTGCTAGATAATAAGGCAGGGTAGGAAGCAGGCACTCAGTGGGTGCTTGGCATGAGCAGCTGCCTTCTGGGCCTGATGCCTGATCACCCAATGTCCTTTGTTGCTGCTGTTTTTTTTTTTTTTATTCTTTAGTGGAGCACACAGATTGCTCCAGGCTCCATCCACAACTGTCATCCTTTCCCAGAATGGAGCTAGAGACAAGTGGAGATGGTTGAGCTCTCAGCAGGAGGTACTGTTGCTGTCTAGAGACAGCATCAAAATGCAATCAATAAGTCAAATAAAAATAATAATATAAAGGGTTTTTAAATAATGGGTTGTTTCTGACCCCATTAAACTGAGTACAGTACTGGAAGGCAAATCAGAGGAGAAAATAAAGGGCAGTGGCGTCCAAGAGGAGAAAGAGGGGTGGCAGTAGTGAAGTGCTGGAAAGAGGAAGATCCATCTTCAAACTGGGTTCAGAATAATCACACTTCTTTTGACGTTGAACCAGAAGCATGTGACCCATGAACGTGGAATGGGCAGTTGGATTTCTGATATCTTTAACATTGAAAACACTGTGTTTTTAATGTTAGTTTCCATCACTCATAACTTTTATATGGAATTTAACTCTCTTTTCAAATGCCCACGTTATCTTGTAACTTTAATGTAATGTTTTTTAATGCTGTAAGACAAGTGTGCCCAAAGTCCGGCCCGGGGGCCAAATCCGGCTTGTCAGGCCATTCTGAGTGGCCTGCGGCTGGCCGGCCCATCCCTCCCTCCCCCTCCTTCGCCCCATGTTTTTTTTAAAAAAAAAATCTTCCGCCAACACTGACACTGCCGGAAAGCTTGTGGGGCTAGGTCGGCTGGCCAGCTAGCCATTGCGCAGGCTGCTGCCACCGGCACCACCAGCAAACATTTGAGACTGAGAGTGCGTGCAGGGGTGGTGTGCGGGCAGGCCGCCAGCACCGGCAATACCAGGAACCTTGTGAAGCTTGGCGCGTGGGCGGGCTGCCACCACCGGCACCGCTGGAAATCTTGTGAAGCTCGGGAACACCGGCACCTCTGGGAAGCTTGGGCAGCTGGGCGGACGGGCAGTCTGCCGCCACCGGCACCTCAGGAGAATGTGTGGGGGTGGGCAGGCCAGCAGGCCTCTGCCACCGCCAAGGAGCTTTGGGATGGGCTGGCGGGCAAGCCGACGCCACGGCTGGGGAGCTTGGGGGCGTGCAAGGTCACACAGATAGCCTCTTCCAAGGGGCGACCTGTGGCCACGGCTCCCTGTGCTTCCTTTGTTCCCCACCTTCCTTCTTTCCTCCCTCCCTTGGTCTCCACCTTCCTCCCTCCCTCCCTTCCTTGTTCCCCACTTTCCTTCCTTCCTCTCTTGGTTTCCACCTTCCTCCCTCCCTCCCTTGGTTCCTGCCTCCCATCCTGTGGGTGGGGTTGCAAGGGGTCAGTGGGTGGGGCTTATGGGTCAGTGGGTGGAGCTTATGGGTCAGTGGGTGGAGCTTGCAGTGGATTGGCAGGGTCGGGGAGCAACCGGCCCCTGACACATTCTCAGCCACCAAATCTGGCCCTCTTTACAAAAAGTTTGGGCACCCCTGCTGTAAGATGTCTCTCAGCTCCCTGTTCAAAATACTTGAACATGTCTTAATTGTACTGGACTGTATGAGCCTTTGTACACGATCCCTAAACTCTGCAGCAAATGGCTGCAAGCTCCGGAGCTTACAATTGTTTCCCCACCAGCTCCGGAGTTTGCAGGAAATTAAGTGTTACCACGCCCACCTAAGCGCATCCCAGCACACTTTTCTTGTACCTGCTCGAGGAGGGTGAAAATCCCCAAGTCCGGCGGGGCTCTCCTCGCTTCTGCTTGTTTTTTTTTTTGTCTTTAAGAGAAGGGGCGGGAGGGGGGGGAAAAGTAAACAGAAGAGAAGGAATCAGGACAACAGAGCTCCGGGAGGTGAGCCTACATTTTTTCCTCTCTTTCTTCCTCCCTCCCCTCACGCAGACAGGAGCAAGGAAGTGCGGAGTGGTGGGGAGGAAGGAGGAGCAACGAACCCCTAAGATCTCTGGTCCGAATTTAAGTGGCCAGCGGATCTTAGGGGTCATGTGAAAAGGCCCTATATTATCCATCATTAAAGGGATTAATGTGGCCCTCATTACTGTAAGACACCTTGGATCCTTTTCCAAGGAGAAAGGCGGGGTAAAATACTCTAAAATAAATAAATAAAAATAAATAAGTTCTCTCCTCAGTTCACAGGCTACTGGAGACCATAAACAACCCACTTCTTTTAAAGTGGATATTACAGACAAATGTCACTACCTTTTTGCGGGGGTTCCATTTTGAAACTATTCCATTCCTTTCCAAAACCACAGTTGTTGCTGTGTGGCTAAGCTGTCTCAACTCTATGGTGACCCTGTGAGTGAGACATCTCCAGCAGGAATTGTCCTCAACACCCCTGCTCACATCTTGTAAGCTTAAGCCTGTGACTTCCTTCACAGCAGCCATTCTAAACCTTTTTGTAAAAGACCTTAAGCACAATGTGAAAGAAATATAGATTGAAGTGGGATTGTATAAGTCACACAACAAACCTTATTAGGTGGTGTGTGAAGAATTGTTTACAATCTATGCACACACACACACAACAAATGTCCCAGGGCCTGTCCAGGGGCCATGTGGTCCTCTACTTTTGGGGAGTCAATCCATCTTGTAGTTAGTCTTCTTTTTTCCCTGCTGCCTTCCACTTTTCTCAGCATTATTGTCTCTTCCAGAGGATCTTGCCTTTTTGTGAGGTCCTCAAAGTAGGACAGCCTCAGCTTCAGCATTTTTCCTCTCCAGAGATAGTTCAGGCTTGATTTGCCCTAGGACCCACTTATTCAGCTTTCTGGTCATCCAGGGTTTCTGCAAAGCTCTTCAGCACCGTATTTGAAACAAAACATTTTCCCTGACCGCTCTATTTACTGTCCAGCTTTCACATCCATATACTGTATGGTGATCAGGAATACAAAAGTGTGGCTGATCTTAGTCTTGGTCTCTAGTGATGCACTGTTATATTTGATGACCTTTTCTAATTCTTTCATTTATGCCCTTCCAAGACTCAGTTCTTTTCTGATTTCTTGACTGCACTACTCATTAGTATTGAGGCCTGTACCGATCTAGACAATCGTTCACTATTTCAGTTTCTTCATTGGAAGTGCACAATGCAATCTTGATTTCTAAAACATGGCACTGTAGGAAAATTAAAGGAACATTCTGCAAAGGGCAACTGGATTAATTAATCAGTAGCAAAAAAACAACATGTTACAGTATGTGAAGCTATGTTACACTAGCAACACTTGAATGGCATGTTAACGGGTTAACACATTTGTGATTGCATAAATGTTCTTTAGTGAGTGCCTACTTTGTCTACTGTAGCTCATTCCCGGAAGAACATTCGGTCATATCCAGAATGTAACAATTAGGTGTTCACAGGAACACAGCTGTCTGGGCATATTTTAATTTTATGCTTCAGAACTGGTTACTGTTATGCTTTTAGGAACAATTTGTATTGTTGCTATTACTCAGAAAGCCCTAAAAATCTTGGCTAAAGGGCAGAACCAAGGCTTCTTTGATCATCTTGACAACCACCACCCTGGCCAAGTATGATGGAGGGTCCTACCAATGTTAAGAGGCCTTTGCATGTGAAGGGAATCCCAGGCCTACAGCTTTGTTGGCCCTCTAGCCTGCCCAGCTTTTCTTTTTAGCTTCTGTTGGCAGATGAAGGCAGTTTTGCTGCACTGTTTTGTTTAAACAAACTTAGTACTTTAACACAATTTGTTGATCTGCTAGACTGTGTGTGGAAACTGTAGAGAAAGTCGATGTGATGTAGAGGGGGGCAAGGATTTATATAAGTAATGGCCACCAAGAGTACTGGTTTCCATTAAGCAGGATGGTATACAACTGCAACAAGCAAATACACAAAGAAGCAAGCAAGCAAACAGGAAGTTGTTTGCCTTAGGCAGCAGATTTTGGGATGTCCTGAAAAGCCAGGAAATTGTAGTGCTGTTTTATGTTACTGTTTTTAATGTCATACAGGGTGAGGTGTTAGTGAGATTTTCTGCTTTATGGCCAGGATGATTTGTTGGCTTTGATTTCTATGCACCTTACCTTTTCCCTCCCCTACATTCCTAAAATCAGTTCCTTGGGTTGTGAGACAATATGTTTCCTGCTGCATCAGCCTCTCTCTTTCTAGAGCTCTAGATCACAACAGTCAGGGATGTACAGTATATCCATGTAATAAGGGCATTTCTATGATGTGAACCTTCCTATTGCCAATAAATTTAAGGGACACTTAACTCTTATGGACCAGTATAGTCCCCAAGAGGCACATGTTGCAAAATCCATGTGGAAACGGACCTACAATGAAGGTAGGCATTCTGCAACAATGTCACCTGATATGTAGCAGAAGTATCTTGAACTTTCAGTCACTTGTATGTACAGTTCCTTTTTGTTTGCTTATAGTTCCTTATAGTTAAAACACTGCTGGGGTAAAATTATCCCAGCAAATTATCTATTGGCTCTTTGAAGTGCTTTTTCTGGACTTCATCAATGGGATCCAAGGGTATTTGTTTTGCAATGTTATTTTATTTTACTTTATTAGCAAACCGTTATGCCCAAGATGCAACAACTAATATTCTAATTGTTAGTATGTTGGCCCATTCTGGGTGGGTTGGTATTAGAATATTCACTAGGTTCTGGAAACATAAGAAATGGAGATTAAACCATTGTAATAACTCTAACCCTAGTTCCAACCACAAGGCTAATGCTAACCTTTAGTATAGCTTATAGCAGGGCTGTCCAACTTTGAACAGGCCGAGGTCTACTTTTTCCAGACGAAAGTGCCTGAGGGCTGCTACATTAAAACCTCTACTTATGACTTGACTCTACTTCTCCTCCTGTTTTCCCCCTTCTCCCTTCCAGCCCCCTCACTGCCATTGCTGCTGCTGCCCATAGCTCTCACTCACTTCTGCCATGTTCTCTGTGCAGCTGGGATGGGCCAAGCCAGCAGCAGGGCAATCACATCGCCATGGCGGCACAAGGAGGAGGGAATGGCTCAGAAGGGGAGCAGGAGGAATGGCAGGTCACCGTCTCTGTGAGGCAGCTGTGGGAGTGGGAGGAGGAGGAGGAGAAGGAGAAGGATGGAAGGGTGGGAGGAAGGAATTATCCAGGGTGGGAGAAGAGGGGGGTGTCACCACTCAAAGGAGGTGGGCATACCCATGACCCCACCCCTCACTATCCCCTCCACTCCCCTTCCTCTGCATCAACAACTCAATTGCTCATGAGACAGTGGCATGTTATCACCTGGCCGGTAGGGAGACCAGGGAACTGTGCCATGGCCCTTGAGCTGCCCTGCTCGGCTGAGACAGTGGGCTGGCAGACCCAGAACTTTGCTGGGGCAGTGGTGGTCCTTGGGGTGGGGGAGGTAGAGGTGGAGAACTTATCCCCTCACATTTTTTATTGAAGGCTGGTGGGCTACTTTGGAACCCTTCAAGGGCTACTGGTCTACCTGTTGGGCACACGTGGGTTATAGGGTAAGAAAATACTCATAGAATGTACAGTATTTATTTTAATATTGGTGCATGAGAGTTAATGGAGCACGGTGGATATTTTGTTCGAGGGTGGGGTGCTTATTCAGCTGCATGTTCTACAATTATCTGAGTGGGGAAAGGCAGCTTGGCAAACACTCTTTTACTGCTAATTTTGTTGTCAACGTCATTCACATTTAGGTGCAATTACAGGGAAACCAAAAGATCCAGAACACACGGTGAGAATCAGATATGGCAAGAATAACAAGGGCCAAAAGGGCACATTAAAACGTAGGTTCAAATTAGGGACACTTGACCAGCATAGGCAATGCATCACCACAGTACCCTTACTGCCCTTATTGGAGCAAATTGGATCTGGCATCCAGATGCAACTGAAATGGAATGGATAATTATTAACCAAAGCTCATTTATCATATAACACCCCCAAGGCTAACCCTCACACATGTCTTTTGTACACTGACTAATATGCAAGATATAAAGAATTCAAGATTCCTTCTGCTGTGGTGCATATTATTTAGTACTCTGCTTACAGGAATGTGCAATAATGTTTGGCTTCCCATAAAAAGTTGTGTGGATTATCAATCATTATGCTAAGCAGTGTGGAACAAAAAACCCACAAAGGTAATGGGAACAGAGTCATTGTCTACAAATAGCTGTCATTGGCCAATTTTGGGGCCAGATGGGATCAATTTGATCATATAGCATAAGCAGGATATCTTAGTTTCAGCATTTTTCCCTCACTAAACCTACTTGTTCCTTAATTGTCACTGTACATGAGCTATAATGGTTAAATGATGCAACATTCACACACAATCATAATTAACTATGAGGTTACAAGCCATTATGGGGATACATGTTATCTCCAGGCTTAAAAGGAAGGTATCTCAAAATGCCAGATGCAGGAGTGGGATCAGGAGACAAGTATCTAGTTGTTTTTATGTACTCCCAGAGGCATCTGGTGGAGACACTGGGCATTTATACACGACCCCTAAGCTCCACTGCAAATGGCTCCCAGCTCCGGAGCTTAAAAATGTTTCCCCACCAGCTCCGGAGCTAACAGAAAATTAAGTGCGACCCTGCCCACCTAAGCGCGACCCAGCGCACCTTTCAAGTACCTGCTCTGGGAGAGTGAAAAATTTTGATGCGGAGAGTGCCGGGCTCTCCTCGCTTCTTCTTCTTCTTCTTCTTTTTTGCCTCCCGCCCCTTTAAGAGGAACCAGGAAGTGACCGGGGCTCGGATCAATTTCCACCGGCACTCCAGAGGTAAGAGTGCATTCTTTTCTTCCTTTTTTCTCCCTTTTTTTCTCCCTCCCCTCACGCAGACAGAACAAGGAAGTGCGGAGGGGGTGGGAATGCAGGGAGAGTGACAAACCCTCAAGATCTCTGATCCAAATTTAAGGGACCAGCAGATCTTAGGGGTCATGTAAAAAGGCCCACTATGAGATATAGGAACTTGGACTAGATGGGGCCTTGACCTGATCCAGTAGGACTCTCCTTATGTTCTTATGTTAACTATGGAATTTACCAGGGCTGGAAAATATTTTTAAAAGCAAATTTATTTCGAATAAATACCCCTCCAATCCACTGCTAAAACTCGTTATCAATTATTTGCTTTGTTTGATAGGGGGGATTTAGCTAAGAAAAGGAAGACATGATCTACCGTTTGGGCAAAATTTCTTTAAAGTATCCTCAAAGTAATGTGACAAAGCTACAAGTAAATGTTACTCATTACATTTTCCAGTCGTTACATAAATGTTTCCAGTCTCTTCATGGAAAACAATGTCATTGTGACCTCATTCCCAAAGGTAACATTTTACAAGCTAGCTCAAATAAAGGCTGTAAGCATTCTGTGGAGATGCATTGCCTATCCCAATGCAGTGTCCCAATTTTTACATTTTTTTTTGTAAAATTTTACTCTCAAATACTGGAACATGTAATTACCTCCTTTTTGAGTTGATTCTCCTAATGCTTTCTCAGTATAATTATGAATATGTTTATTTAGCTGACTTTTAAAGGGAGGGGATTAAAAGTAGCAAGAAGCTATATCAGAATGAAAAAATACAGTAATTTTTGAACCTCCATAAAGATTAATTAATTAATTAATTAATTAATTAATTAATTAATTAATTCTTGAGTAATTTACCCTGCCTTTCTCCTTGGAAAAAGGACCCAAGGCAGCTAGAGGCAGTGATGGTTCTTAAGACAGCATTGTTGGGCATCTGACACTCCTCAGTAGAAGGTCTACTGCTGATCCCTGGGGTCTTTCATTGCTATTGTTCCTTCTCTGTGCAGTGACAGGAGCAAGGAACATGAGCAATATCTTCTGCATACATTGTCCTGCCACAATGGCTAATCATATGGACATGATTGTGCCCAGACAGGAATGAACGATTCATGAATGTCTTATCCTTAGAGGCCACCATGGAGGTACGGATGAGGAGAGAGTTTGAGAAGCAGGAACACTGACAGCATCCTTCCCACACTGTTCCTCAGTAACTGGAATTAGCTGTTGTAGAGATTGAAAAAGTTGCACCTCTGCAATTCCAGGAGTGTAGCTAAACTCAGAGGCATAGCTAGGGTTTTCAGTGCCTGGGGATAAAGTCAGTTTTCACACTCCCGAGGGACAGGGAGGGGCTAGGGTGCCGCAGAGAAGACAGTGGCCAGGGAGCCCTCTGCACTGGCTCTAGCATGTCGCCTGCCACACGCCTTCCCACAGCTCCTGGGTGGGGAAACATTTGGTGCCCCCATATGCTGTGCCTGGGGACAGATGTCCTCCCTTGCCTCCATAGCTACACAACTGGCTAAACTCTTCCTGCCAACATCATGTTGCTATGCAAACGTTGGCTAGAAATTTACATCTTGCAGGCGGGAGGGAAGAGATGCCCAGGTTATAATCTTGGGAGCATTTTCTTTCACAAAGAATATCTGAAACTAGTGATGTACATTTTTGTTTCAGCATAATGCCAGGAATTAAAATTGGACAATGTGCATTATGTCACTCTGAATGGGGATGAAAAGTATTCCAGGCATTATGAATTGAAGATGATTTGCACAATCCTGGTATGTAGGATGATTTTCTGTTTCCCGGTGGAGCAATGCAGAGTGCCCAGATAGTTGTGAGCATAGTGAACTCTCCATTAGAGAAAGTCATGTTTGATTCATTTTTCACTTTCCCCCTGCTTACACAATCACATAAAATATAAGACCTAATGATCTTATATTTGCAGTATAAACAAATTAAGCAACATGAATTATACTGAATGAATGCAATATACTTGTGATTCAGTGAAATCAGGAGAATTGTGTACATCCAGTTTCTCCTTTAGGTGCATAGTTCATTTACAGGTAAGTGAACAGGTATAGATGCACCATTTTTATAGAGCTGATGCTCTTTAATCCCATTCCAATATCACATTCTGCTTTAGGTCATTCAATGCTATTAGGATCTACATATAAGCATAGAATCATGAAGTTTGAAGGGGCCTACAAGGCCATTAAATCAAACCTCAAAGCAGGACATTTTTATGAGTATATGTATGCTTACTAAGCAGTTATTCAAGTGCAAGGCCCATGGCTGGTATGGTTTCTAAAAGTGATGAAAAAAGAAAAGGGCTGCTGAACCTCTAGCATATCCTATAGCAGTGCTGGCGAACCTTTGGCCCTCCAGATGTTTTGGACCAAAACTCTCACAGTCCTTTGTCATTGGCAACCTAGGCTCAGAATTCTGGGAGTTGTGGTTCAAAACATCTGGAGTGCCAAAAGTTTGCCACCACTATAGCATGCAATGCTCCCCAGCCTTGGATCTCCCAATGTTCTTGGATTACAATTCCTTGAAATCGTGGCCAGCACAGCTAATGGTGTGAAGGCCTCTGAAAGTTTTAGTACAAGAACATCAGGGAACTCAAGGTTGGGAACCACTGTCTTAGAGGACAATACTTATCATTATCCCCAATGATAATTCCATACTTCTGTTACTTTGTTGGAACATACCAGTCCATTCACTTTCTTTACTGGGATTATTGTTGTTTTCCCTTTTGCATTACACCATTTGCTTTTTTGCCAAGGAAGATTTAGGTTTATGCTTTCTACAACCCACTACATTGAAATTAGTTCACTCAAGTATATAGTAAACTTCACTGAGTCATACCAGACTCTCTACTGCCACGTTTCTTTCTCTATATAAAATAAAATCTCTGGACACTAGAAATGAAAAAATAAAGGAATCTTGACACTAGAAAGCATTATATTTGCTTACGTACACAGTGCAGATGCAAACCAAGTTTTGGCTTCTCTTTCAAGACTAAGGAACTAGGGCGCTTTTACACGACCCCTAAGATCCGCTGGCAACTTAAATTCGGACCAGAGATCTTGGGGGTTTGCTCCTCTTGCTGTGTTCCCACCCCTCCGCATGCCATTGCTCCTGTCTGCATGAGGGGAGGGAGAAAAAAGGGAGAAGAGAATGCAGGCTCACCTCCATTTGCAGGTTGGGAGCAGCCCCGGAAGCATTGCAGTCCCTTAAAGGGGCGGGGGGGGGAACCAAACAGAAGGCGAGGTAGCCCGGCACTCACTGCTTTGCAATCCGTATCAAAAAATTTTTTACCTCAGGAGACCAGATACTTCTAAAGTGTGCTGGGTCATGCTTAGGTGGGCATGGTCGTACTTAATTTTTTTTAAAGTGCGCAGCTGGTGGGAAAACAATTTTAAGCTCCACATCTGGGAGCCCTATGCCTCAGATTTTAGGGGTCATGTAAAAGCGCCCTAAGTGGACCTGCTTGATGAAGGGGAGGGGTCAGGGAGACCATTCATGTGGGTATAGATAATCCCTCTCTCAACAGGGGTGGAGGACTCAGGCACAATCTGTCTCCTATTTATCATGCTGACTTTTTATCTATTCCCAGAAAAGTCAGGATCACTTCACACTCCCACCAGGAAGGCCACTGCTAATGACACACACATGCACAATGAGTGTGGGAAGGGCTGCAAAAGTATGACTTTCACACACCCCTGGCCATTGTCCCTCTAATGAGCCTATTCATACCAGGGTGAGGTGAAACCAATGTGGAAGATAAATTGGAAGCCTCCCACCAACCTTCCTCAGACTGGAGAAGCTAATTGGATGAGTAGCAAAATGTTTTGGTCTAAAAGAAAAGAAATCCAGTTGCCCTGACTCAGCTCCTGGAATGCTTGATGAAGGCTTAAGAGTTTAAGAACTTGCTTATTTACATGCCCCATTTGGTAGCATGTTGGTCCGCCCAGCGAGATAAATTCTACAATCTCAAAAACTAAAGGGTGGGGGCAGAAAACATGTTTTAAAAATCCCTCTCCCTCCCTGATTGAGTGATGAATACCCAAAGGTCCTCTTTGTGCCTTTTTCCAGATCTCCACATCATTGTGATCCAATCAGGTCTGAGCCATGCTTGCAAGTGCTGCCTAATTTATTTATTTATTTTATTTTAGAGTATTTTACCCCACCTTTCTCTTTGGAAAAGGACCTAAGGAGGCTTACAGTAATAAGGGATTATATACAGTCCAGTACAATTAAGGCATGTTCAATTATTGAGAACAGGGAAGTGAGGGACATCTTATAGCATTAATAGACAGCATTACATTAAAGCTACAAGAGAACGGTGTATGTGAATGCACTCCTTGACCTCACTTCCTGAATCAGTTCAAGTGATTACATGCTTGAATCAATTCAAAATGTCTTGAGTTTTTTTAAAAACAGAATGTTCTGTGGTGGGTAGGAAAAAAATTACAAATCAGGGCTGGTGGCTGATTCACATATTCCATTTTGTCATGTGAGCAGCATGAGGGGGTGGGGAAGGCAGTTAACTGCCTAGGAGTAGTTTGATTCTGTTCCCCCTGCAGGGGAAGTAAAAGAGGAGTAAAAGTGGGTTTCTAGGAAAAGTGCCACTTTGGCATGCCAGCATGTGAGGGCACACCATGCAGGTAATCCATCCCAGAAGGATTGCAAGGGTCCGAGTGTTAAGGGCCTCTGGGGCTTTAGTTCAAGAACATCTGGGGACCAGACACTGGGAATCAATGTCTTAAAGGACAATGTACTCTAAGCCCAGCATTTCAAATGCAAGTGCCACTGTCCTTCTTCCATTACGGCAGGGGTTCCCAACCTTCCTAATGCTGCAACCCTTTATTACAGTTCCTCATGTTGTGGTGACCCCTTGCCCTGCTTGGAAGAGCCCACAAGCCCCCTTTGGCAGGCCATTGCTGCAGGTTCCATAGAGAACCTCCCTCAGCCTACAGGCACCCTCAGCCAATTGCAGCCTCCGGTGCCATTGCCTGACATCCCCTCCAACCTATCAAGCTGTAACTCACTCACTCGCCCCTTCCTCCACCCTCCTCCTCCAGACTCAATCCTTTTTCTTCACTGGCTCATGGCGACCCCTGTGAAATGGTCATTCGACCCACAAAGGGGTCCAGACCCCCAGGTTGGGAACCACTGCAATAGGGCTTCCTCATTGGATATCAGCAGAGGGTGTAACTGCAGCAGCAAGGGGAATGAATGCAAATCCCCTTGGATTCCTACCCACCAGAGAACATAGTCACCCCAGGGGACTATGTTCTCTTCTATTTAAGGAGGCAGAGGAGGAAAAGATTTGTTATTGAAGTTCTATTGAAGCACCGGTAGGTGGCATGGTTCAAAGGACCTGCCCTGCCAAGGTTTTCCCTTCCTCCATTTTTTATTCCCTTATTTTACCTTACAAGCCAGGAGAGATCCATTTAACTGTAAACCAATCACTAAGGAGAAGCTGGAAAAGAAAGAAAGAAAGAAAGAAAGAAAGAAAGAAAGAAAGAAAGAAAGAAAGAAAAGTGTAGAGAATTTGTGTGTGTGTGTGTGTGCACGTGCGTGTACGCGCGTGCATGTGTGCATGCATGCACTCCTTGTCCTCACTTTCGGAATCAGTTCAAGTGATTACATGCTTGAATCCCTCCAAAATGACTTGAGTTTTTTTTAAATAGAATGTTCTCTGGTGGGTAGGAAAAATTACTGATCAGGCTGGTGGCTGATTCACAGATCCCATTGTGTCATGTGATCAGCGGGTGCGGGAGCGGGGAGTGAATCAGGTCTCTCCAAACCGATTGTATTTCCCATATTTTTTTTTCTGTGTAGTCAGACGCTGAGTCACATGTACAACTGTTACTGAGCATTCTGTTATTTGTGAAGTATGACCGCCCAGGACTCCCTCCCCTCCAAGTGCAACTGTTTCTACCTTACTTTGGAAGCATGCTCTTGGAAGATAGCATGCTTACCTACTATCAAAAGGGAACCTGAGCCCTTCATCGGTCCCTATACGTTCCTTTGCCTTACCTTAGATAAGCATTCTCTGCTCAGCACTGTCAGCATATTTTATCTTTTACCATCAGACTGCTTTGCTGATTGAAGAGGAGTATTGCTGATTGAAGATGCAAAGCTCCTGATGCAACACACACCCAGAGAACTGGTACCAGCCTTTCTAGGTGTAACGACACGAGAAATTTGTGCATTTAGTATAACCTGTGGAAACAAGAAGACATCTGCATCCTTTTATGCTCTTTGGCAACAAACCATCAAGACTGGTCCTGGTAATGCATAGAGGGAGTTACATAGGTCCTGGTCTCACTACCATTATCTGTGCATCTTAATTTGATGCGTATTATTTTTTTCAGGCTGTCACGTGACATTTGATGCTCAGTTAGCGCCCCGACAATAGGGGACTATTTTACTTCTCTCCTTCCGTCCCAACTTGCTTACTGCACATCTTTTCCATTTTTCGAGTTGATTTTCTCCATCACACTTACATATATTTTAAAAAAATTATTTGCTAGTTGATTACCAGCATGCCGGCTTTCTAGCACTACTCTCTGTCCTCATGCGGAACTGTCTGTTTTATTTCCCCATGTGTTATGTGTTTTCTATGAGCAAATTTACATGAACAAGCAATGTCAATAACCACCATTTGGTGTCACTGCTGTTCATTATTTTTCATGGTCCTCCAATATGCCGGCATGCTGGTATGCCACCAATTCAGTAGCATAAACGATTACCAAGGCAGAACTACAGGAAGTGGTAGGAAAAGAGGTACAAATCAAATTGGTGTGAATTTTCTGGGGTCGCACCTCGTCCGAGGCGTTAAAAAGTGTGCATCAATAACAGAAATATTTTAACACAACTCCTAGTGGTGGTACAAAATGCTGCGGTTAAAGTGCACTTCCGGGGGTGTGGTCAGCTGGGGTACCAAAATACTGCTCTTAGGAGTGAAGGCATGATATTTTGCTGCTCAGTCTTTCACAGCAAAAAGAGCAGCAAAATCGTCGTGAGACTGGGGCCTTTGTGGAAATTAGAAAACAAAGAGATGCTCCATACTGCTGAATTCTCCTTATCAGAAATAATGCAAGTATCAAACAATATTTTGGAAAAATCAAATGCAACTATTAAGTTGTGATAGTTATTTTGTGAGTGATTTTTTTATCACATGTAGTATATAATTTGTTTTCCACCCCTTCTGGGACACCTTCCTCTTTTGTATTAGCACTTACTTCTTGCTTCTTTTTCCTCTGCCAGCCACCTTGGCCAAATCTTTCACTTCTCCAGCCTTTTCTCCTCTTCTCCACCTCTTTTCAATCGTGTATTTTTCCAAAGGAGTAACTATCCAGTGACCCAATAGCAGCAACTAGCTTGACTCCAGTTCCCTTTCCTGCACTTGTACATAACACATTTCAGTGCCTAGGCAGATGGTAGAAAGAAGCGTCAAGGGTGCTGTTCTCTGGAATCAAAATGCCAATCTTTTTCCAGAAAGGATCAATCTGTGTTCTTTGAAAACCAAGCATGTTAATATTGCATGCATGTATCCTATGCTGTTCCATAGGGCCCAGTGAAAAATATCCATAAGTCTCCTTGAAAACGAGCCCAACATTTTGAATGCTACTGCTTTAAATAAAAAAAAAAACTAAACTGATATTAAAGCAACACTTAAGTGACCTAATTTTCAAAGTGCCAACAGCTCTGTCTGTAGCTGTGCTGATTAGTAATCTACACAATTTATCCAGATCCTAGCAGGGAGATCAGAGACTCTGGGAAATCAGAGTGAAGTACGCATAATGTACATGATGCAGCCAGGCTGTTAAAACATGAATCAGTTACATTTAAAATTTAAGATTTGATGGCATTTCCCTCTTCCTCTGCTTCCCTCTTACCAGTTGGAAGGAATCAGACACTTCTAGCTGTGTAAATTGTGTGTATGTGCGTGTGCACAGGTGTGTGCACACACACAGAGAGAGAGAGAGTGCAACAGTTTGTATGTGCTTATTCAAGCCATACCCAGAGGCTTAGCTAGGGGTTTCAGCACCCAGGGACAATGTCAGTTTTCGTGCCCCCCAAGAGATGTGGAGGGGCTAACACACCACAGAGACAGCAGTGGCAGTAGTGGCATCTGGGGAGCCCTCCTTGCCAACCCTGGCAGGTCATCTGTGGTGCACTTTCCCACGGCTCCTTGGTGAGAGCCATTTGTCACCCAATATAGTGCCCCCAATGCTGCGCCTGGAGACAGATGTTCCCTCTTGCCCCCTAGCTACTCCACTGACTGTACCTAGTCTTTTTGATGTACTGTACTTTGTATTTCCTCTCCCAGAAGGTCAGTATTCTTCAAAATATGCTTGCAAAAGAAAAACATAATTACCTCCCTTGCCAGAGTCTGAATGGAACTGGGGACATCAAAGTAAAGCCAAAACAAACCCTGACAGATACAGAGCAGAACCTGGCAGATGTTGGTCAGTGAAAAGAGCAGACTGGTGGAATCAATACCAATAACATAATTGGCAAAGTATCCCTGAATTATGGGAAATTATGCTGATCATCTGCCAAACTGGAACTGTACTGGTTGGACCAGTAATACGGATTGGCAAAACTGAGCTTTTAGGATTAGGCACACAGCATCCTCAAAGTGGAATCCTATATTGGAGATATCTCAGCAGGGGAGCAACATGATTTGGTAGAACTCCAGTATGCTAGTAGACCGGCACTCTCAAACAAAAGAATTATTAGGAAAGGGGTGAATATCTTGGTTTAATCTTATCTAATTGCAGCAATGGATGAATGATTTGGGTGAAAAGAAATGGTAAATATAGGGCACTAGGAAAATTTCAAGAAATAGTATTACAAAAGGAAACTACAGGCAAAAATAAGGCAATAAAAGGGATAATAAGGAAAATTTATAAAATGCTATTGGAGGCAGATCAATGGGATTTGCTTAGAGCCTTCTGGAAATATGCTTTGGGAGAAAAATGCTGTGGTTTAAGGGGAAATTATGAGATATAAATATTGAAATCTATGTTTGTAAGGATAAAGGAATTATAAGTTAGTTTGGATAGTATAGTAATAGTGTGGAGAATTGTGAGATATAGCTATTAATGGTAAGCTAATAACTAATGTTGAAATAAAGGAAGAATGGATAAATAAGAATCATTTTATACATATTAAAATAAATAAATAAATAAATAAATAAATAAATAAATAAATATTATTTGGGGAGAATTTATTAATTTTGTGTTTATAAAGGAGAAGGGATTGGTTTCTTCACAAGAGCTCCACAGAAGGACTGAAAATTTGGCTATTACTTCACGTCCTACCTTGTTCCGTGATTACGTTTCTACTGTGACAGTGTTGTTCGCGGTCATGTGGTTTTGTCCCTGTTCAGCCAGTTACCATTTCCTCATGGGCGTGCTTACTTGTCTTGTGACAACTGTTACCTCACATCCTTGTTCCGTGACAAATTCTGAATTTGTCTTGCTTTCTTAACCCTTTTTTAAAATATCTTTTTCGATATTTCGATTTACTGGTTTTCCGGGATTTACACGTCAATGCTGCAGAATTTTCAGTACTTTCTTTAATAAACATTGGCACTGCATGGTGTTTCCCATAGGGAAACTAATGTTGAATGCTGTTTCAACCGCTGACCACTAGGTGGACACTGGTTGTTGTGTGACAGGCTGTTACTTCACATCCCTTGTCTCAGAACAGGAACTGGGAACAAAACGTGACAAGAGAATTCCACAGCCCAGGGGCAGGTATGGCTTGTCACCCTCGGTTCCCGGTTCGGGGGCATGGTTGGACAAGGTTTTACTGTCATGCTATGGAATGAGGTAAGATTTTTTTGTACCGGTCCCAAATGGGACAGCAAGGAGGGACGAATGGGACGTGAAGTAATGGCCTTTGTTAGATCTCCAAATGCCCCTGGGGAAGGAAAGTACAAACTGTGCTGTTTTGGTTGCTGTTGTGTACTACCTGTTTTAGGTTTCTATGATTTTGTTTTATGTTTTTAAAATATTATTTTTCAAAAGTAGCTGGTTGATTGGCTTCTAAATTGCAAGTCTTTTCTCTTTTTTATTATTAATCATCATCCTCAGCATTTTAGAACTGCATTGCTGGAAGGGTCATGGTCAATGGTAATGACACTCAAGCAGACTCTTGTTATTTACTAAGCAGAAGACAACAATGTCAAAGCGCTAGTGAATATTTTAAACCTTGAAAATCCAACTGTAAGACAAGTTGAAAAGAAGCAAGTTATAGTACTTGTTAAGATGAGTGTGTCTTATACCTTTGTCCATCTACAAACGTATGATTGCTTAAATGCTTATCTATCTTTACTTGCTTCTCTGTGAAATGATTCAAGCTATATAACACTTTATTAGACGATTCAGGATTTTTCACAGCTTTCTGACAGCAAATGGCATTAAATAAAAGCCAAAGCACTCTGCTACTCACAGGGAAAATGGGAACTGCTAGGGTGAAAAAAGCTGTTGCAAAAACCCACAGTTTTCCTCAAAAAGGCAGTGAGATTGTCCCCCAACAATCTGTGTCAGAAGCCCTATTTGTGCATCTGTCAACCCTGAAGCACTTTCTGAAAAACCCAGAGACTCCTAATAGGAAATTACTTAGAGACAGCATATTTTTCTTGACCCTTCAAAAAAAAATCAATCACAATATGGCAGCATGATTTTAAAACATTTCTTTTCCATGAGTGCTGAAAAAAGTTGAACTCTTCCACACTCCCCCTTTTCCATCATCTCATCAGTAGCAACATCTTACGATGGATTCATTTGGGTAGCAAATTATAAGCCTTTATCATGTTATGTTTTAATTAAGTCTTGTGAACATTACAGCTGGTCCTACCATCAGTCAGAGTGAGGCATCTGCCCCATGGAGCAGATGGGAGATTCAAAGTTGCCTCCAGCTGTTCCACTGAAGAAGAGCCAGTGTGGTGTAGTGGATAGAGTGATGGGTCTGGACTCAGGAGACCTGGGTTCAAAGTATCTGCTAAACCATGGAAACTGAGTAGAAGGTGGCAAATTTAAAACAATTCTTTAAATGTCTCATGTACATTGGAAACTAATTAAGGCATTCATTGCTCTTGATGACACACATTCCACTGTAGACCACCAGTGATCTGATGGCATAACTGATATTCTTGCATTAAAATTTCCAGAAGCCTTCAACAATAGTTGAGCTGGCCAGGATTTTGGGAAGCTGTAGTCCTAGAACATCTGCACCCAAAGGTTGGAAACCACTCCTCTAAATCTTATATCATTTTCTTGCTTTGGAAGCCACTGTTCTCTTTCAAAGAGCAATTACCAAAGCTACCTGCAGAGAGATCAGGGTTTGGCAGCCTGATGGTATCAGTCAGTGGTGCATGAGTTGGTGATGGGGAAACAGACTCTAAAATATGTACATTGTACTGAACTTTTTTTCAACATTCCAGAAAAATGCTAATTAACAAATGCAAATCATGTCTGGTCCATATCAACAGCCAGTGACAAACAAGAAAAATAGTTTTAAAAAATCAGGTAAAGCAGACCCCTCACCCATCTTTACTTATGTTGAAGTTATGTTCATGTTTCCAGTAGCCAAAAGCATCAAAGCAATAGTATATTTGTTGTAACAAATAGTATATTTATATAGTATACCAGATGGGCAGTATATGACTCAAATAAATAAATATAACTCATGAAAACTATAAAGAGAAACAGGAACCAAGCAAGAAAATCAAACAAACAAGCAGGGGAAGGGAGAGAACAGCTACATTACTTTATGCGCCAGATAATGGGGAGGAATACAGGATGTGGAGCTGGACCTCTCCTGAAGAATCAGGCTCAGCTGCTGCCCCTGCACATCCTTGCATGGAGGAAACCTGTACATGAATTGCAAAGGGCTTTTATGTTTTCAGGATTCTGAACTGTACACAGATTCTGAACACATTGAAACCTACTGGCCCTCACCACACAGAATCCTTCAAGAGCTTGCCACAGGAAGATTCAAGACACCATGCATCATTCGAGGTATCTGGAGGAACCATAGCTCTGGGGATCTCGTCATGCCTTTGATATTTTTCATTCCAGCTACTGACAGGTTGCTATGGTTACTTTTAACATTCATTTGGAAACCAGAGCAACCCTTACTGCTCCTGCAGATTCAAGACTAACCTGTCTCCGTGGGTGGGAGCCAAGTAGAATGGATGCAGCTGTAGGAGGCATCAAGTGACCCACAGGTTGGTCCACCAAAAAGCACACCATGGTATTCGTTTCGCACACATCTTCTGCAGTGTCACTTTCTTCATTCCCTTCTTCTGCATTTTATGTGCTGATGCTACAGGTATGGGTATGATATTCACCTACAACTGACTGATTAGTTTTTATTTACTATTTTAAGTTGCTTAATCTGTTTTTGTATTTTGTATATATTTTATAAACCATCCAGAGTAGCTTTTTTGCTAGATGGTTGCGGTATGTAAATCAAATAAATAAATAAATAAATAAATAAATAAATAAATAAATAAATAAA
>JAHTLZ010000016.1:39981611-39996772 GCA_023846285.1 Phrynocephalus versicolor
AGCATGAGGATAAAAAGATCCACTAGAAACAATGAGAATGCTGGGAAAAGTTGAAGTCAGCAGGAAAAGAGGCAGGCCAAATAAGAGATGGATTGACATCACAAAAGAAACCACAACCTTGCATTTGTAGCTGCTCAGCAGAGCTACTAATTATAGGATACCTTGAACGCCACACATTCATAGGGTCATCATAATTCTTTGGCAGATTCACAGCACATAACAAGAATAACAGCAAAACTGCAGACTTGATTTGAATTTGTAATGTCTAGCTTTTTATAGACATCTAACCTTGGGACAGACACAATTTTTTTCTTGGTTTCCAAGTTGTAAGTTGACCCAAATTTTAAGAATATTTTAAACAAAAATAAATAAATAAATACAGTTGTACCTTGTATAAAGGAATTAATTCATTCCAAATGAAATTCTGTTAAGCAAATTTTCCTTTGTACAAATTTCCCATAGGAATGCATTGAAAACAGAGTAATCCCTAATTGCAACCATTTTTATGTTGTACGAATTCGGCCCATAGGCAATTTTGTTAAGCAAATTTCCCTATCTCCAGAATTTTTTTATGTTGTACAGATTTTATATTATACAAACCATATGTTATACGAGGGCCCACTGTATACAATTTTGTGTGCACTTTTCCATATACCATAAATTGCATTTTAGTATGCAACCTTTCTTAAGATAAACATTTTGAGTGTCCAGGACAGGTGGTCAGTAATCACAACAAAGAAGGGTCAAAGCTAACTTACTCTCCTTCTTCACATGTTTAACCCACATGATTCAAAAGGATTGAACAGGGATCATGCTTCTGATCTTATTGTTTGTGAAAAGCAAGCATTGGCCACTTCTGAAAGGCTTCAAAGAGCGGAACTTGGTGAAATGTAGTGTCTGTGAACTGCAAACATTTATACTATATCTGCTGCTATGGTAAGCATTCACAACAAATCAATTGGACACACAACATCACAAAAAAAGGATGGGGCTGGTTTCCAGAGGAGATAAAAGACTGAGAGGGAAATTTTATCCATAGCTCCCAATACAGAGTTAGAACCTGTCCATGTTCCTAGATGTTTACTTTCTCCTCACAGCTGAATTCTTTGTCCATTCCTCTAACCCTTGCTAAGCCTTGCCTAGAGAAAAAGGTCACTCTGCCACTTGCCAACCAGGGTTTATAGGCAGCCTTGGACAAACACACATGGAAGAAATTATAGAAATGATGGAGTTGGAAATTGAGGCACACACCCCCCCCCTCAGGATTGCCCCATTCATCCCTTCCAGCTGAGCAGAAGAAGAAACTCAACCTTCCAGAGACCTGATTGTTGTGCAATATAAACAGAGATCGATGATTAATTGTTTCCTTTTTGCTAATGTGCCATTGCTTTTATGGTGATTTGAGGAACTGTGCGGACACGTTGAATATATTCGCTCTGTGGCTCAGAAGGGGGCAAGAATAATTTGTCTGTATAAGCACTTGACTGTGAGAACTTGTTCAATTTAGCATCAATAGTGTACAATAACTAAACTGGTTCTTCCCTATTTTGGGTGTGTCTCCAAAGGAACAAGGCCAGGTGGCATCCAATGCACATAACAGCCTTTTCAATTAAGAGTAAAACAGAATTCAAGTTTCTGATCCTCCACTTGTTTAGCTCGCATAGAGGAACTAACATAAAACAACAACAACAACAACAACAACAACAACAGCAGCAGCAGCAGCAACAGCAACAACAACAGCAACAACAACAGCAACAAAGCATAGAATCTTTAATGCTGATGCTGGTGCTATGTGGTTTCAGCTTTTCCTTGATGTCAAATAACAACCGAATGGCACCAGATGAACATATAAGTAGATCAACAAAAATATGAAGACAAGTTTGATCTCCATGCACCCTGCAACCTCTGTGCCAGGGGTTCCCAACCTTTGGTCTTCAGATGTTAATGCTCTAAAATTTCCAGACGCCTTCACCACTAGTTGAGCTAGTGATTTCTGGAAGTCCTAGTCCTAGTAGATCTGGAGGCGCAAGGTTGGGAACTACTGTATTGCTCTAAATCATTTTCTCGCTTCAGAAGGTACTGTTCTGTTTCAAAGAGCAGTTTCCAAAGCTACCTGCAGGAAGATCAGGTTTGGCAACCTGATAGTTGTCAGTCAGTGGTACATAAGCTGGTGGTGAGACACGGAATTAATCATAATAGCATATAAAGTTTTTATATCAGTTTTGAAGAATCACTCATTCTGCAATCCCATTTATTTATTCATGTCACACATTTTTTTTCTCTATCTGCTTCTAGGTCTGCCTGTTATAGATGATCTGTCTTCTGCTTTTTGGCATGCTAGTAGTGACTCTAAAAAACATTCAGTTTATTTCTGAATGTTCCCTGTACCCCATCACCAATTGATCATAAATGTTAAAGATACATGTAAAAGTAATGCCTATAAACATATCACATATTACAAGAAGTGGGATGTTACTTTATATCACAGTGAGACATATGAGAAAGTAATTCTTGGGATGCTAGCTGAAAAGGCTGAAAAAATCTAGTTTGGAAGAGCACAGTAAAGAGTGTTATGGAAGATCTCAGGAAATCAGTGGGATTGGAGGATAAGACATGAAACTTCTCAAAAACTGTATTGAGTTGAATGTTAATTACAGTGGTACCTTAACTTACAGTTGCTTCGACAACCGAAATATTCAACTTACAAATGGAAAAATGTTGCTATAGGGAAAATTCACATTATGAATAAAAGGTCCATTTTGCTCAACTTACAATGGTACCCCGACTTAAGAGCAGCTCGACTTAAGAGCAATTCAACTTAAGAAAACTTAAGCAGAAAACTGTTGGCGATTTAACTGCCACCTTACAAATTTTAGATATTGTCTGCTCCACTTACAAATATTTTTTCGATTTTTTTATTTTGTAACTTATTTTTTCAATTTTTTAGATAGGTACCCTGACTTGAGAGCTGTTCGACTTAAGAGCATGCATTTGGAACAGATTAAATTCATAAACTGAGATACCACTGTATATATATTCGAAAAATGCTTCTCCCAGGGTGCACTGTGTCATGGAGGATTTAAAACACCTGTGCCATGCTTCCAGACCAATAAAGTGTCTTTATCATGTTCAAAATTGTGATGTGTGATGCTTTAAAATGTTGAGGCATGTTCCTTTACAGCGTGCCTGCCTTTTAAAGTGCACTAAAGTGTCTTTATCATGTTCAAAACTGTGACATGTGATGCTTTAAAATGTTGCCTCAGGTTGAATGGGCACTTCACTATGGCGGATCAGTGGTGGTGGCGGGGGCTGCCCAGAAGGCCCCAGCAGCGGCCACTCTGGGCAGCAGTAGACCTCGCTGCTGCTGCCTTCCAGAGCCCCAGCAGCGGTGGCGCCGAGTGGCAGGAGGCCTCGCTGTCACCTTCGGAGTCCCGGCAGCAGCTGCTCCAGGCGGTGGGAGGCCTCGCCACCGCCTTTGGAGCCCTGGCAGCAGCTGCTCCACTTCAGGCTTGATTTAAAGCTATACATTTGGCAAAGCATAACGCAATGCAAAAGCAAAGCAAAAACAACGTGTGCTGCTTATACACCACCCAATAGCAGTTAAAGCCCTCTCTGGCTGGTTTACAAATACAGTAATGTTGCAGGCTACACATTTCTCCACGACCAAACTAGGTACCCATTTTACCAACCTCAGCAGGATGGAAGACTGAATGAACCTAGAACTGGGATTAAATTCCAGGTCATGAGCACAGTTGTAGTTGCAGTAGAGCAGCTTTAACCACTGCACCATGAGGCTCAGTGATTTCATTCAGTAACAACAAAAGATGTTTCCTTTTGCTTGAATATCATCTGCCACTCTGCTTCAGTCACGCAGAAGGTTAAATCACACTTAGGAATGCAGTCCATCACAGTTCTTTGTGGCCATTTTATGTCTGTCACACGAAACACTCCCATTTCCAAACCATTTTAACATTTGGGTTCTTGGGATCATACAAAGCACCGGCAACTGGCGGGGATAAAATGTGTGTAACTAATTAATGCACCAATCATTATTCATGTATACATGATTTACATTTACATTTGAAAGTCAACCTTGCTCCTGTAAGAACGCTGATGACATTATGATAAACAATTTAAGCAATATGAAGGGAAGTAAGCTGAGGAGTCCCCCCAAGGATCTGCATGGAAACACATGCTAATTAATACATTTATACATGATTTGATGTTAGCAAGGCACAAAGAGGCAATCAAGTTTTCAGATGCCACCATAGGTTGTAGGATAGTATATCCCAAGTGAACAGTGAGAAGCTCCAGTAATATCTCCTCTTGCTTGGGTGACTCAGATATAGAAGTCTGTCTTCCAGAGCCACTGGAGGTGTCAATTAGGAGATTCCAGGCACTGTAGTTCAAAAGAGGCAACTCTTCCAAGCTTTGCTTTTTTGTATAAAGTAAAGCAGTGGTGGGGTTTCACCATTAGCTTCCCCTCAAAGCCAGTGTGGCTCCACCCCTGCTGTCCAGCATCCACATCAGAGCTCTGCATGCATAATCTTTTCTGGGATTTGGAACCTGATTCCTCAAGGATCTCAGCTTTTGAACCCAAAGGAAGCCTAGACGCATGGGTACAAAGGAGACATCCACAAAAAACACATAGTGATGCAGATGTTGGCACAGAACACTGATACAACATTTGTGCTGCAGCAGGGTGAGCAGATGGGGAAATAACTCTTATTTTGACAGCTTGTGAAAATGCCTGGAGAAAACCATTTCATGGTGATCACGTGGCATACAGTTCTGATCTATGCCCAGATTGGACCTCTCTTTTCAGGCCAGGCTAGACTGATCACCACAAGGATGGAAGGGTCGCTTTAAGGGAGACCACTCCCTGCAAGGCCACCCTTTGTGATATGATGAGATGCGGTCATTTTCTTGTGACCTGATGACTCCCTTAATTGTGTTAAGTTACTAGGAGAAGTTTTGGGGTCATGGTAGAAAGTATAGAAAGAGTCAAGACACATACATCGTTTCTCATTTATCCAAACACAACCAAATTGCTGTTCCTTTATGCAATGTGTGCCACGCTTGCTGCAATAAAATAAAATGATCCTGACTGGCCTTAAAACACAGTGAATCACTGAGCTTCAGGGTGGCACAGATCAATGTCAATCAATCAATTTATTCAGTTAAAAGAATTTTGATTATCTGATATTAAGGACCTATATCCAGAATGTTTACCATCATGTGATTCTCTTTTAAAGAGAGTTTTCTGAACCACCTGGTTTGGCAAGTCAGCTGTAACATAACTCAAGGAGAGGCAGATTTCAACTATCTGGGATCGACTTAAGTATGCAATTATTCAAATTAAAAATTTCAGGTCAGTTGGAGCTTGGTACAGGCCAGGGAGCAGAGGAAGCTGTTTTGAACCAAGTTGACAATCCTTACTGGCAAAGTTCTGCTTCTGTTTATCTCAAGTTTCCGTTGTTCCAATAATTTAAGAGACCAAAACAAAGGCAGTAGTATCATATTGTGCTTGATAACCCCAAATTAGTTCAGATGGAGCATTTACCCTTCATTACTCTGATGATACCAACATTTTACCATTGTCCAGACAACACAAGATATAAGAATGGCTGTGCTGCCAGATGGCGTGGTAATAGAAATCCAGTAAATAAATAAATAAATAAATAAATAAATAAATAAATAAATAATACTGTCAACTGTGATGTTTCACCAAACACAAACAAACAAACGTTTCCCCATGCTTTTTGAAGCAACTTTCTGCAGGTGGTTGTTTCACTTGTGGCAAAGTTTAGGTAGCAAGAGCTTTTCCAAGTTGGAGGCTTTCAGCTTAATGTTATTTTTAGAGATGGGCACGACTTAGTGAAATTTTCGTTTTCATTTTCATTTTTCGTTTCCGTTACGTAACGAAACGAAAAACGAAAACCAGCTCAAAACTGGAACGAAAACGGAAACGAAATGACTAATTTTGAGCCAATTTTCGTTTTTCGTTACTGGAAAAGCACTTAATGGAGCTAAATGGGAAGAAACGAAAAAAATTTTGTTTTTGTTTTCGTTTGTTGTTTTCGTTACGCAACGAAATGAAAATGAAAAATTTTGAAAATTAGCTCACGAAAACGGAAACGAGCCAAAATGGACCCCTAGATGAAAACGAAAACGAAAACGAACAATTTTTCTGAGTCGTGCCCATCTCTAGTTATTTTAAACACACACACACACACACACACAGAGAGAGAGAGAGAGAGAAAAAAAAGAATATCAATTTGAAAGGGTTCTGCAAGACTGAAAAAAAAACAATAAAATATAGACAGAAATCCTATTAGGATCTGTAGTGGTACTAAGTGGCACCAATGGGCAAGCAGGAGTATGAATTGCATGGAAAAGTTCTGTGCTGCACTGATCTCCATTGGCTGTAGCGACATATCTACATTAAGTAGCCAAGAACCAATTTTCAATTTCAATCATGTTCCTTTACCTCTCAGAGAACTTTATCTGCCTGATCAGAATTTTAGTCAGATAGATCACAAGACAGTAGGGAGAAACTTAAAGGAATATCTTGAAATAGTTGCTGAGCTTGCAGTCTCCTTGCTTGACTTCCTACTCCAAAGACAAGTAGGTTTATTGGGGGCTGGGAATTCCCACTTCTTCGGGAGGCACTAAATGCATTTCAGTGTCCAATGAAGGGCAAAGGCTGCTGATGTCTTCATATGGCTTCAGCTGAACTGTTTTATTGGCTTAGAAAAAAATTCTGTGGCTACTTCCCTCTTAGCATTTTGACAATTTTTAAGACATTTTTGTTCTGTGAGAACAATTGCAGGTTACCGCGAAGCATCTAAACATTCGTGTGAAAAATCACTTTAGCCATTCTAATAAAAATATTATGAATTTGAGCATGTCATATATATGTTAGATGTGGTTTTATCAAATGCTTAAAATATAGAAGGCTATTGCACACCAAGAGAAGATATAATGTAACAGGTAGACATGGGCACGACTCAGCGAAATTGTCGTTTCCGTTTTTGGTTGTCGTTTCCGTTACGTAACAAGAACGGTAACGATAATTAAGCCGTCAGAACTCGAACTCGAACCGACAAAAGAAAAATTTGGTCGGGTTTTTCGTTGTCGTTCATGGCATCGCGGCGATCGCGCTATGCCATTGGCAAGCAGCACAGAAAAAGTTTTAAAAAGTAAAAAAAAAAACCCAACTCCCGGCCAAAAAAGCAGGCGAACATATGCCTGCCTGAGGACACCTACCTGAGGGGTGGTTTCTTGGGGGGGGGGTCCCCGACCTCCCCCCCTCTCCTGTCCTGGGCTGCTTGCACCAGGCTGGGGGGGGTCATCCTCGTCGTCTGTCTCACATGCCATGCGGGGGGGGGATCCAAAATGGTGACCACAATATTTACTTTTAAATTGTGGTCCAAAAACCCACCAAAGCACAACAGAAACATGTGAAAATTAGGTATTTTAAATGCCTGAATTTTTATAGTAGCAGCAGTGGGTTTTTTATAGCAGTAAAAGGTCACACTGATTTTATTTTATTTTATTTTATTTTTAATTTTTTTAGACCTGCCCATGTGGGCTGGGCATGGGATGGGACCATGCAATTTTTTTGAACCATTCCACCAATGGCATGGCCAGGTTTTGACTGACACTTCTGGTTGTCGCCCGCCCGCCCGCGCCGCCACCCGCCCACTCGCCTGCCTGCAGCCACCAGCCACCCGCTCGCCCACCCCTGCCTCCCCCCTGCTGCTGTCGCCGGCCGCCCATGGCCCCCCGCCACCGGCCGCCCGCTCACCCACCCGCACCTCCCCCCTGCCGCTGTCGCCGCCCGCCCATGGCCCCCCACCACCGCCGCCCGCCCGCACCTCCCCACCCACTGCCGCCCCCACCCCACCCCCACCTAGGGCGCAAAAACACCTAGCGCCGGCCCTGATTGCGGGACGCCCCCATGCTCCCTGGGATGTCAAATCACGCTAAATCGCGGCGGAAACGACAAACGACCAAATGACAAACAGAACGACAAATTTTTGAAAATTATCACAACAAACGGAAACAACCCGAAATGGACCCGTCCCGACAAACGACAACTCGAAAAGTAATTTTTTCTCGTCGTGCCCATCTCTAGTAACAGGTACTACATCTTCAAGTCCAGTATTCTTTCACACAGTGGGCAGATTAGTATGTACACATATTAGACAGAGAAGATAGATGGTTTGAGAGTGGGGTCAGGGGGGGTGGGGTGGCCATCGTTTACAGGGAATCCCTTTATGTTAGTAGGTCTGCGACTATGGTGTGTCCTGGGGTGGAATGCCTCCATCTATCAGTGGGTCAGCGAGATAAGTTTGGCATTGTGCTGGTGTACCGTGCTCCCCGCAACCCAGCGCAATCCCTACCAGAGATCGCCGAGTTCGTCTCGGCTACCTTGTTGAGATCCCCCCGCCTTCTGGTGGTTGGGGACCTTAACTTGCACGCCGAGGAGGAACTCTCTGGTGCGGCTCTGGAATTCATGGAATCCATGACTTCCATGAACTTATCTCAGCATGTTCTATGCCCCACCCATAGAGCTGGCCACACCCTGGACCTGGTCTTTTCCTCCATGTCGCCAGATTCGTGTCTGGGGGTTGGGGGCATTTTGCCCCTGCCCGTGTCATGGTCGGACCACTTCCTGCTAAAATTTTCCCTGTCGATCGCCCCCCCCGCCCCGCGGGGAGCGCCCATCCTACATCTGGGCCCGCCCCCGTAGGTTCCTGGACCCTGCCAGGTTCATTGAGGCCTTCGGGGAGCTTTCTGGTGGTCTGGCAGACGATCCGGTTGATGCCCTGATGGAAAGGTGGTATGTCGGTTCCGTCGGGGCGGTGGACCGGATCGCCCCTAAGCGTCTCCTACGATGTCGAGGCCGCTCCTCCCCATGGTTCACAGAGGAGTTGCGGTCGATGAAGCAAGAACGTAGGAGACTGGAGGTCATATGGAGGGCAAACCGGATGGAAGTAAATAGGGCTGCCCTTAAACAGCTGACTGGCCGCTATCTTCGTGCGATCAGGGATGCTAGAAGATCATTTGCCTCCCCGAGAATTGGCGAGGCCTCGAACCGCCAGGCGGAGTTATTCCGGGTGGTTCGGGACCTCTCCAATCCCAGTCAGCTGCGGCCTCCTCCTAGTGATTTCACTAGTGAGCAATTCGCAGCCCATTTTAGATCAAAAATTGAGGCCATCCGTTCCGACTTGCCCCCCAGTTGCTCTAGTCCACCCTTCGGGATCTCCGGTACCTCACCCCTCCGTTCTCCCCTCCTGGATGAGTTCGGGCCGGTTTGTTCGGCGGAGGCCTCCAGAGCTATGGCTCGTTGCCAGCCGGCTGCCACTCCCTTTGACCCTTGCCCAGCTTGGCTCATTAAATCTGCCGAAGGGAACATGCCTGAGTGGGTTTCTGCGATTGCCACGGCCTCCTTTCGAGAGGGTTGTTTCCCTTCCCGCTTGAAGGAGACCGTGGTGAAACCCACTCTTAAGAAACCTGGCCTGGCAACGGATGACCTTTCCAACTTTCGTCCTATCGCCATTGTTCCCTTCCTGGGCAAGGTTGTCGAGGGGGTGGCCGCTGTCCAACTTCAGTCATACCTGGAGGTAAATCATATCCTGGACCCCTTCCAGTCTGGATTCAGGCCTCTTCGCAGGACCGAGACCACCCTGGTCGCTCTGCAGGATGACCTCCTCAGGGAGGCCTACAGGGGGAGCTCCTCCCTGCTGGTCCTCCTTGATCTCTCAGCAGCCTTTGATACCGTCGACCACAGTAACCTTCTGGCCCGGCTCGCTGAGGCGGGAATTGGTGGTCAGGCCTTGGCCTGGCTCCGTTCCTTCCTTGGCGGCCGGACTCAGCGGGTACAGCTGGGGAATGACTTGTCGGCTCCTTGGACTCTCCCTTGTGGGGTGCCCCAGGGGTCAGCAATCTCCCCCGTGCTCTTCAATGTTTATATGAGGCCGCTGGGGGAGGTCATCAGGAGATATGGAGTTCACTGTCACCAGTACGCTGATGACACGCAGCTCTATATCTCCTTTTCTTCATCTGCAGAGGAGGCGGTTCGCTCCCTTGATCTGTGCCTGGAGGCCGTACTGGAATGGACCAGAGATAACCGGCTCAAGCTTAATCCAGAGAAGACGGAGGTTCTGTTCTTCGGGGCGCCCTCGTCTCGGTACAATGGCCCCCTCCCTAGTCTGGGGGGTATCTCCCTCCAGCCTACAAACAGGGCCAGGAATCTGGGTGTGGTCCTGGACTCGGCCCTCTCCCTGGAAGCCCAGGTGATGGCCGGCTCCAGGGCCGCTTTTTTCCATCTCCGCAGGATCGCCCAGATCCGCCAGTACCTTGACGAGTCCTCCCTGAGGACAGTCGTGCAGGCCCTGGTGATCTCTAGGATCGACTATTGCAATGCCCTCTACGTGGGGTTGCCCTTGACCCTGGTCCGGAGGTTACAGCGGGTGCAAAATGCGGCGGCCAGGCTGGTGGTGGGTGCTCGTAGATACGATCACATCACCCCAGTCCTGGCTCGCCTGCATTGGCTCCCCATTGTCTTCCGGATCAGGTTCAAGGTCCTGGTTTTGATTTTCAAAGCCCTCCACGGCTTGGGACCAGGGTACCTGGCGGAGCGTATCTCCCAAAGAGCATCCGGTTCCAGAGCCACGAGATCATCGCAGGCGCGCTCACTGAGAGTGGCCACACCCAGAGAGGCGCGGAAAACGCTCACGCGAAACCGCGCCTTCTCTGTGGTGGGGCCTTCACTCTGGAATCACCTCCCTTCTGAGCTGCGCCTGCTGGAGTCCCTGCCTGTCTTCAAGAGGGCCTTGAAGACCTTCCTCTTTAAAGAAGCCTATGGTGACTTTACCAGTTAGTTTTTGTTTTTTTTTCCCTCCTTCCCCCTCCCTATTTATCACCGCCATCTTGCCCTCCGCTGCTCTTGCTCGGAGGTTCCTCCACTTATTTTATGTCTTTTTTAACATTGTTAGCCGCCCAGAGTTTCCATCAGGGAAGATGGGCGGGATATAAGCCTTTAAATAAATAAATAAATAAATAAATAAATAGGGAAGCCAATTCATTTGAGTATTGAAAACCCCTCTCTCAACAGAGGTGTGTGTGTGGGGGGGTCAGGAACAGTTTATCTGCCACTTATCAGGGAGTGATTTCAACAATCCCCAGACAAATAAGAATACTTCACACCACCGCCAAGGCCATAGCTGACAATCCATACTTTATGGGTTTCAGCACCTTAGGCCATTATCCAACTACAGGCCTATTGAGACTATTGTCCACCTAACAAGCCTATTCAGGCTATTTTTCATCTTATGAGCCTATTTCAGACCAGGGTGACATGAGGTCAAAGTGAACTATAAAATGGAGGACTCACAACTCGCTTTCCTCAGACTGATGAAGCTGTTTGGATGAACAGCAAGACATTTCAATCTCTCAAGAAAAGATGTCCAGTTCTCATGACTCAACTTTCAGTGATACTCCTTAAATATGTCACTTACCTTGAAAACCTTATCAAGGCCACTGTAACTTGGTTCTGAACATATCACAAAGCTTCTCTCATACAATGTTGACAGTGGCCACTTGAGTAGTTTTGATGTTAGCAGAAAACTGCTTTTTCATTGCGCTTCTCACCTGCCAAAGGGTCATTTCCTGATAAAAACGATTGAGCTCTGTGACGGACAGGAAGGAGGAAAATTCTAATCTGTCTAAAATATAGATATATGCAGTATCTCCTTTCTTACCAAGGGCTGTAATGCTCTTTTATGATTTTTTTTAAGATCCCTATCCGCACTCCCTGAGAAGAGGACTTTTCTTTTTCCTTTTCACCCCCAAAAGCAAAAGGCAGAAGAATGGCCCATGATTGACCTGCACTGGTCACTAGGTAGATATGCCTCTAAGAAATTCCTGGTTGTCAGGAAAGTTTGTACTTTCTTTTCTTTTCTTTCTTCTTCTTTTTGGCACTGCAAAATATCAAAGTGAAGCCTTCAACAACAACAACCAAAAGAGTCACCTATCTGAGAGGCAGGCCTATTGATTCCACTTCTTTCTTTCTTTCTTTCTTTCTTTCTTTCTTTCTTTCTTTCTTTCTTTCTTTCTTTCTTTCTTTCTTTTGGTCCCTATTCTCTAATTTCCCCCCACTTCACTTGGAGGGAAAAGCTGCCTAGTTTTGTATCGTCACAGCACAGAAAGAGCTTCAAGTGGTTACTAATACCCAGCAAGACAAAGTGAACTCCCTTAACAAGAAAAATCATGAACAGCCTTCTTCAGACTGAAATAAACCACTTCAAGTATTTCCCCAATCACTTCAGATGTTAGCGAGGGAGGTGGACCCAGTGTCGCAGCTTCGGCCTGAGATGCTATTAATAACAAAATTGGCCTCCCAGATTCACAATCATGTGCTTAATCAGCAGGACATTTGGACAGATACATGTAACTGGAGTGGGGCAGATCGTTGCTACAGTCACTCCCATGTGCAAATAATGTTGCGGTGTTATACTGTATACTGTAGCTGGCCCTAGGCTTGTTACTGTGTAAATAACACCTACTCACAAACCCCACCATAGAATGACAAATACTGCAAGTCACAAGGGAAAACATCCAAGTATGGATTACCTCCTCAAATATTGCCACTAGAGATGGGCATGAAATGAACATTTTTTTGTTTCCGTTATTCGTTATTCGTTTCATTACGTAATGAAACGACAAACAAAAATTGTGTTGAAAATGGAACGAAAAGAACAGAACCACGAAAATTGTGTTCGTTACGTTTTGTTTTCATTAATGGCAATGCACAATGAAATGAGCTGTTTTAAATGTTAAAAAACGCCCTGGACATCCATAAAAATGCAGCAATAATTATTTATACTGTCTGATAATACCTACCAGGGGGAGTTGGGGTCCTTAAAATGTGCATTTATGTCTTTTCTCAGATCGCTGTTTTTTTTTCCCCTTTAAGGGGAGTTAGGGGACATTGACCCAAAATGGCTCCTAGATGCCTAATATTGATTTCTTGGGTATTAAAACGCCCTGGACATCCATAAAAATGCAGCAATAATGCAATAATTATTTGAAATTATTACCAACCAGGGGGTTGCAGTCCTTAAAACATTTGTTTTTGTCTTCTCCCATGGCGATGTATTTTTCTTTTCCCTTTAAGGATGACAAAATGGATGTCGCCACTCCAGCCACAACATGGAGGCAAGCCATGTGATGGGATCATGTAAATTCTTGGACAACTTCAACCAATAGCATGCCCAGGTTGCAGACTTGGCAGGTCTAGCAGCCACGGAGGGCATAAAAAGCTCTGGCAGCCCCCATCCTCCTGCAGTCCCCTGTGGGAGTTAGGGTGGGATTGCAGTCTCTGCGACTCTAGCTTCAGTCCTGCAGCCTCCCTGTGTGCGCGTGTGCATACCTCTCAGTGAGTACCCTCCCCTGCCCCGCAGTGCAGGCACTCTGGGGCTGCCTTGCACCCTGGGCAACGCCCGCCGCTGCCTTTGCAGCCTCCCTGCATACCTAGTCTATACTGTGTCTCTGTCAGCATCAATTTTTTTTAGTGTTTCCCCTCTGGTTTGGGGCGTTGGGGGACGCCCCCGCACGGAAATGCTTTAAAAATCACGCAAAAAGCGAGTAGAAACGAAAAACAAAAAAGAAAAATGAAAATGAAAATTTTCCAAAAATTCACAAAAAACGGAAACGAAATGAAACAGACCTCTCAACAACAAATGAAAAACCGAAACACATTTTTTTTATTCGTGCCCATCTCTAATTGCCACTGTCCATGCCATATCTTCAACTCGTTACTTAAAGAGGCTTCTAGACCACAGGTAGAGCTCGCAAAGGGCCTTAGCCTTTAACTATGTGCTACGGAATGCAGAAAAGACCAGCACAGGTTTCATTTTGTGCATCAACATTATAATCAAACTATGGAATCGGGAATAATAACCTCTGGGTGGTTTCAAACCTGCTGTTGGGAAGGCATAGAACACATGCTTGTCCTCAGGTTACACAGACCCTTGTTGTGGCCCTGATGCCACCGCTCAGATGTAGAGAGTATGGGAATGGAATAGCTGTTGGCCAAAGCCTGCTGCCAGTCACCTCCTCTATTGGGCTAGGTGGTGAACCAGAGCAGCTTCCTGTATTCTCGTGGCACTAGGAAAAGAAATGTTTTCTTCTTTCTCTTCTGCTACAGGTATACATATTAATCTTTGGGAAGAGACCGAGAGGGTTTTTGTTTCTAAAGCAGGTTGGTGTAGTTTTATGAAGCCAGAGGCAGGCCCAAATTCAGAGTAGGTAAAAATACATCTGTCTGTGGAGATTCTCAGTCATCCTTGTGAGGTTATCCAGGAGTTGAGTCATGGCAACTTCTTTTCTTGTGGGATTGAAATGTTTCACTACCCATCCAAGTAGTTTTGCATGAGTCTCCTTTGTCCTTCAAATGAAGGCACACAGCTGATTTTGATCCTTACCTGTTGCCTCTCCTGTGCTTGGCCATCCTCCTGTTCAGTGGCTGTTTGGTTTCTTCTATGTACAGCATTGCATACTCCTCACTGCATTGCCCTGCATATACAGTAGGACCCTGGTATCCACTGGGTTTCCATTCCAGGCCTTCCCATGGATAACAAAAACCATGGATAACAGCACAAAACCCCAAAACTCCTGTTTTGTGACAGTAGCTTGGTTTATAGTTGCTGTTTGTGACAGTAGCTTGCTTTACAGCTGCTGTTTGTGACAGGAGCTTACATTGCAGCTGCTGAATTATTTATTTTTTCTTCTGCCATCCGTGGATAACTGAATCAATGGATACAGAGGTCCTACTGTACTATATTGCTCCTCTTGTGTTTTTTGGGTTGATGAGTCTCTGCCTTAATTCAAAGAGGAGGATGTACACATATTAAACAGATAAGATAGGTGGTTCAAGAGAGGACTCAGGGAAGCTGTTCATGTTTGTATTGAGAACTCCTCTCTCAACAGGGATGGGGGATTTAGGCTGAATCTGTCTCCCATTTATGATTATGCTCTTTCACCGATCCCCAAACAAATCAGAAGCACTCCATACTCCACCAGGAAGGCCACTGCTAAGGACCCATTGTGACGATCCCCCTTTCCAGAGACTGAATTGTGATGGGAATGGT
>JAHTLZ010000016.1:39996782-40012551 GCA_023846285.1 Phrynocephalus versicolor
GCTGATGATTTGCATATTCATCACTCCTGTCTGCAGGGTTTGTCACACCCATACTTAATGGGTATTGGGAAAGGTTGCATAGGTGTTACTTTCACACACGCTAGGCCATTGTCCATTTAATGAGCCTATTCAAACCAAGCTAGAGTGAAACCAAGGTAAGCTATAAATTGGAAGCCTCCCACCAACTTTTCTCAGACTGAAGAAGCTACTTGGATGACCAGTGAAATGCTTCAGTCCCACAAGAAAAGAAGTCCTGGTGTCATGAGTCAGCTCCCATACAAATACATTGGAGCAGTGATAGTTGTCAAATATTTTATTACACGTAATGGGAAAATGCCCCATAAAGCAGGAATTCTTTTGGTTAATGGACATTTGCCCTTTGTGCATTAAACCAAAGCTTAGTCAAGAAATTAGATTTCTACCAATGGAGGCTGATTACTCAGATGGCTATAAGGAAGAGCAAGCCACACCATGTGTTATTATTGAAGATAGCACTCTCACCACTGATTTCAACCTTGTGCTGGGACAAGGATGAACTAGATTGAACTCTTTTATCTTTGGTGGTCCCTGCAACTCTTCCTCATTGAACTACCAAAAATATAGCACAGGCTGAATTCAGGGGCAACATCTGTCTGTTTTTGTTGTACAACATATGCAATATGCAAGCTGGTGGATAGAATCATGTGGTGGTGGTGGGGAGCCATTGGTTGTAAACCGCTCAGAGTAGCCTTTGGGCTGGATGATGCATTATAAAAATCTAAAAATAAATAAATACAATAAATAATTAGTGGGAGTATCAGTTGTTTCACTGAATTGGGGATAAATCTGGAATGTTGGTCCATGTTTATTCTACTATCTTGGTGACTTGCAGTTACAGGCCATCTGATATGTAAATTCAGATCAAGTGCTCCCTCCCTCATCACACCAACAATCCTTTACATGTGGAAGTGTTGGCATTATTACTGCTGTTGTAGGAGCTCAAGGAAAGCATCTAATTGATAGCCTCTTGCATTATTCTGCCTGCACTGCTTCTGTCCCAATGACTGGCAGGTAGTTCAACACAAACAAGCCTTCATTGTTTTTACCTTCTGCAGTACAATGCTAAATGCTGTGCTCTGGTCCTTGCCAGCTTGTCAGACACTCTGTGCTCTCTGTGGATACCATTTTAACAGAGGCTTCCAGATAATGGTAGCATTTCAGAAGGTGAATGCTCAAGGAGCAGGAAATGATTGCTATTCACAAAGTCATTCAAGAGGAAACACTCAGTGGCATTAAGCTCACTTCTTCTATGTTTCATTAGGGTACTCCTCTACTAAAAGAATAATAACCAAGATGTCTAATTTTTGTCTCTCTCTTCACAATGAAAAAGCTGCCATTTTGAATGGCAACACCCTAATGGTGCATGAACATTGTTTCTGATTTCTGTTTTCAAATGTAATTTTATTTCCATATCCTAGGGCTCAAGGAAATAATTCAATAAGAAATCCAACAGTCCAGTCACTGAAAGCAACTGAATGTAAGGAAACAGCACCCCTTAAGAGATAGCTATGTGTGTCTGCTTAAGCAACTATAGACAAAACCAAAACCCAAATGTTGTGGAACTTTTAAGACATACAGACTAGTCTCTGCCTGAGCTTTCATGGATTAGATACCACTTTTTCACATATGTGTACAATATTTAGACCAGTGCTTTAGGTACCTTTCAGAGTGGCTTGGCTTATGTAAAGCATATGGAATGTATAGATATAAGCCACTTCAGTTGTCAGTATCCTCCCTGGACATTATTATGTCACTGATTTCAAAGCAGCTGTTGTAGAAAAATGGAATTTGGGGATGAGGGGAAGTTTTGACAGACAATTGAACTGCCAAGTTACTATCCATCACTGGTTTCAAACTTGTTTTAGACAGTTGTTGGAACCTTGTGAAAACTAAGTTGAAACCTTTCTTCAGCTATCCATTCAACTGCTGAACAAGCAATTGTATTGAGTTATATCCATAGTGAATTATATCCATAAATTCTAGCGTGATTCTAGAGATACATAGAGGCTGAAGCTTTTCAGTTGCACATGTGCACACATGCACAGCCCAGACTGCCGTTAAAGTAAATGTCACTGCTTCAACATTTCAAAATTTGGAAGTACTGCTAGAAGCTGGTATAGCTATCAGGCAAGTGGTACAATCTCGGATGATGGTCATATACTCTCTTGTCTCAGAGATCTATATTTTCATGCACGTTACTTTTTCTGTTTTAAGCCACTACAATACTTTGACTTCTCTTTCGGTACCACTTTGTTTTATTATGGATTCCCTTCTTCTGGGACCATCCTGGGAATCTGCAGCTTGTAGATGCCACACAGCTAGGAGACACAGAGGGAAACCAAGCTGCCGACCTCTGACTCTGCAGCCAGATGCCTAAACCTCTGAACTATCCTATAGAATGGAACGAAGTAGGTTCTAGCAAACACAGAATATATATTTGGAGGTCGAGTCATGGCAAGTGGAGTTCTTTACTTGAGAGTGAAACTGCAGAGTGCAAAAGGTCAACACATCCAATCTCGCCCCAATTTTCCAACCCAAAATTACAGTTTTGCAACCATGTGATTCTTTTCTCGGCTCACTTCCATGTCTAAGATGGTCCTCAATTTTTAATCTAACATTTTAAGGCAAAAATATAGTCTTATACATGAAAAAAATACTATATGTTCAATTAAGATCAGTGGAACTTAATCCCATCATCCCGTGCTGCAGAAGTGCAGTCTGACGCATAAGAGGAATGGTAGTTCCTTCTATATATTCTAAGGGCTTTTCTAGGACTGAGAGGGAAAAGACACTTCAAGCCTTGAGAGGACTTTCACTAGTTCTGTCATCATGTAAATTTACTCTGGCAAGAGGTCAGGAAGAGATGCAACCAGCTGATTCAAAGTTTTATACCAATTAAAAGATATCTCCATTGCTCTTTTATATAATTTGAAGCTACTGGGGAAAAGCCGCCGTTTGGATCCTTGGATCATTCTCTTCCCCGCCCACTACCACCACCACACACACACTATTAAAAATTATCTCCAAGTTGCACCCTGGACGAACCATGTTAACAGCTAATTTTTAATCACCCCTTCCATCTTGCAGTTTGTTTGGGTTAAAAAGTCACAGGGAGAAGTTCACGGGAGAGTCGCATATCTTTGGAGCCAAACAGTCATGGGTTTCCCCAAAGAATCCGGGTGAGTGGAGCTGAGTGAGATAAATCAGCCCAACCAACCACACAAGGGGTGGGAAACATTTCCTTTTCTCCTCCAGGGCGCCATTCCTTTTGTGGGGGGAGGAGTGTTTCAGGGCTGCATACTGGAGATGCACACATTCACACCATTCTCTCTCTCCCCCTCTCTCCCTCCCCCCCTCTCTCAATCTGGGGATGTGTCCTGAATCTCTAGTGTAGCCAGGCAGGGATGGTGGGGGGAATGTGCATGTTGTGTTGTTGTTACAGTTGTGACCGACTCTTCATGACCCCATGTCCATGGAGTTTTCTTGGCAGGAATCCTGGAGTGGTTTGCCAGTTCTTACTCCAGGCACCTACAACACCTGGTATTCCCTGGTGGTCTCCCATTCAAGTACTAACCAGGCCTTACCCTGCTTAGCTTCAAAAATCAGGCAAGATGGGATGTGATATACAGAAAAGGAGCCATACTTTTTTCCCTATGTGAGTGGAAAAACACAGATCCACACAAACCTCTGCCCCCATGCAAACAGTAGCTACATGGGGGGAAATTGCTATCCCCTATTTTTTCTGCCTTCTTCATCCACCCCTATTGTGTATTTGGACCTGGAGCCACTACAGAGGCATTTACCCCCCCCCTTGATCTGCTGCAGGAATTGGTTAGTTCCCTCTTAAAGATGGTGATTAGGTGACTGCTTTGATGGAGTAGACCTGAACTGTCCTGTCTGTGCCAATCTAAACCACTCTCAGGGGCTTCTATTTTTTTTTAATGGGGAGAGTCCATGGTCATGTGGCTGGCATCGCTGCAGGGAAACAATGTTTTACCTTCCCGCTTTTTACGGAGGTATCTAAGTATCTCTTTGCATTTACATGCTTGAGAGCAACCAAGCTTCTGCCCAGTGAACTCACAAAGCAAGCATTAAAACTCACAAAGCAGGCCACATATTAAACAAGAGGTAGAAATTAAATGTTAAGGTAGGGGTAGCTGGGAGGCTCTGTGGCTCTACACCACCACTCCCTGTTGTGCAGATGGGGGGCTTTGGCTGCTCTATTTTCCAGAGAGCCTGTTTTCCTAGTTGTTTCATGCTGACTCATGAGTTTGCTTAACCCTTCCCATGATCCCATTAAACGTCCTGCTGACTGCCATTTATTTTATTTCATGGAACTAAGAAAGGAGCAATAAAGACGGTGTGGGTCAATGGGTCATATATCCTCTACCTTTACTATAGTTAGTTACTTTCTCAGCTCTGGCCAGCCAGTCCTTTGCATGTTTCAAAATCTATTGCTTGAACCTTAAAATGGAATTTCAAGATAGTCTTAGGGTGCAGCTACACATTCTCAATAAACCAGGAGAAAGTATATTTACTGGGAGTTAGCTTCAAACAGTGAGACCTATGTTGCAAAACAAATGAAGTCACCATGCCAGGAGAGGGAGCCAGCCAGGCTGCCACAATTGGAAAGGTTGCTGCCACACCAGAGGCCTTGGTAAGGCTGAGACTTCCTAGAGAGGAATAGTACAGTGGAACCTTGTATAAAGGAATTAATTCGTTCCAAATGAAATTATGTTAAGCAAATTTTCCTTTATACAAATTCCCATAGGAATGCATTGAAAATTGAGTAATCCCATTTTTATGTTGTACAGATTTTCCCCATAGGTGATTATGTTAAGCAAATTTCCCCTATCTCTGGAAATTTTTTATGTTGTACAGATTTTATGTTATACAAGCTGTTTGTTACACAAGGGTCCACTGTATTTATTTATCCATTTATTCATTCATCTATTTATTTATTAAAAATCTGCACATTACCAATGCCATGCTGCTCAGATCTGTGCAATTCAAGAGAGAAATGTGCAGCATTTTATTCTTTGGTGCACGGCTTCCTCCTCCTGCTCCACCTCCAGGAGCCCCCCCGATTGCTGCACCCGGGGCAGATGTACCCATCTCTCCCCCCCCCCAAGTAACACCACTGCTGGTATGATCCTGCTAGGAGTCCAGACTTGCAGAGGGGTCTAGCCTTCCGATGGCATTGCCCTCCACTTCACTGACACACATTCAAACCCCCTTCATCACATTAAGTTTGGCATCCAAGAAGCCAATCTCAACTTCATTAAAAATCTCCTGCCCCTCTGCCCAGTGGGGATGCATCACAGTGGAAGTGATGCATTTGCCAGTACCCTGACATGGCACGCTTATTAAGCCACTTCATGAGATTGAGAAATTTTACTTGAAAGGCTTGCTTTTGGTTGATTTTAGCAATCAAATGCACTGGAACTGATCCAAACCAGTTAAAGAAGCTGTGGGCATTGATAGTGGATTTAGGATCAAGCTTTGGCACAGCAGATTGCCCTGATGTTATTGTTATCTGTCTTCCAACTTATAGGGACCCTGGTAGGTAGTTAAGGAGTGGCTCCATCAGTTCCATTCTGTGCACCAAAGAAAGTTTTGCCCCATATCTTAATCTTTATGTTATATTTTATTAAAAATTTATTTCTCGAAGAAGCTAAGTGTGCAATGACATGCACATGGCAGAATGCCTGAAATCTGAGTATCTCCCAAAGTAACAGAAGTCTTTCTGTATTAACGTAGTCTTGTTGAAATGCAAGCTCCCCACCCCGCACACACACCCATCAACCTATGGAACAGTAACTTACTGTATAATTTAAGAGAAGGCAGCACTGCAGAAGCTAAACTTCTACATAAAGATAAGCCCAGGAGAAAGGGAGAGGAGGTGGCATGAGACGGAAAGGAAAGCATTGGGACTTGCTGAAGAAAGAAGAGAAGCCACAAAACCACAAATTGCCTCTCAATCTGAACCAGCTGTGATACCGAGAACTGGAGTTAGGAACTGTAGCCATTTAAGCAAAGTAGAAACACATGGCTTCATGCCACAGCTGTGCCAAATTGTCCCATCCAGCCTGCCAGCAGAGTGTGCCCGGGCTTAAAGGTAGGATTGTGTGCTGAGTAAAGAGGAGTTCTGGCAGTCAACGAGAAGGAGCTCTAAATGGCTGGTTGTGTTCACATATCCTTTTATTTATTTGATATTGTTTTGAGTGTTTTTATCCCTCCTTTCTCCTTGGAAAAGGACCCAAGATGGCTTACAATAATGAGGGACAACATACAGTCCAGAACATTTAAGACATATTCAAGTTAAGAACAGGGAGTTTGAAGAGGTATCTTAGAACATTAAAATGTAACACTAGAGCTACAAAGGCTGTTATCCTACAACCGTTATAATGCACTGCAAATTTTTATGCAGAGTTTTCCCCAGAGTGGTCACATGGCACAAGTCACAGTTCCTCTGGTCCCATGTACTAAGATTTTTTTATTTTTTTAAAAAAATGACAGACACCGAAATGGGAGTGGAGCAGGGCTGGATTCGGTGTGCAGAGTAACAGGTGGCCCTTGATCCTTGGCGCATGTGGAGTTCTGCACTCTGGGAGGGGGGGTCTCACCTCCTCTTCTGTGCCCTGAGGTTAGGACTTGACACTCACATCACAGGTGTGGGTGACTTCCAAAGCATCCCTCCATTTGCTGCCTGCCCACTCCCCCACACTTTTTAGGCGCCTTGTCTCCGAGGGAAAAACCCTTGGTGTGCCCTCATCTCAAGAAGTCGAGCAGCTCCCTCCTGAGTGGTGGCTCCTTCCCAGCTTCTTGCGACAAGCACCTTGCCAGCTCTTAAAGAGACAGGGCCCTCCTCACGGCTACTCGGCTGGCAGCACTCGCACGACCCGAGGTCTAGCACGTTTCTTGCTGTGGATTTACCAAGGACCCATGGCCTTGTGTACCAGTTTAAAATCCACATCGGAACAGTGACAACATTTTACTACCTCGAGGCCAGGTACTTGGAAAATGCACTGAGTTGCACTTCAGGGGGCGTGGTCGCACGTCATTTTTCTTAAAGTCTGCAGGATGTGGGAGAATGGTTTTATACTCCACATGAAAGAGCACTTTGCAGTGGGTTTTAGTGGACATGGGATAGAATCCAAAGAGCACAAAAGAAGAAAAGAAAAATCCATCATGAGGGGTGAAAAGCAACATGGAAAACACTAGTGTTCTTATCTAATCAGTCAATGCAAACATGTATGGTAATCCATATAAAGTAACATAGTAGGCTGCATTATTATCCCCTGAACTTTCAAAGGACACCTTCTCCATTGGTGTTCTTTGAAAGTTCAGGGGATAATAATACAACCTTAGTTTTTACCAGGCTTAGTTCCCTCTCTCCCTACTTTTAAGGTCATGGCAAAGTTCTTGGCTCCAGTTCCTGCTTGCTTGCCAGACTGATTTCCTTTGGAGGAGGAGGCAGAAACAAGGAAGGGGTGACCCTCCAGGTACTGTTGTGTAACAATTCCTATAAGCCTTAGGTGCATGGTGGGGTTTCAGGGGAGAGGTCCACAACCGCCTAAGAAATGCATCGTCCACCATGTCATAGAACTTTGTTCCACTTCATATGCTTGGGCGGCACCTCTAGTTTGCTGTGTAGCGCCTTCTGGACATCTGCTAAACACCCTTCAGATGTCCTAAGTAAGAGGTACTAAGGACATGGCCAGTAGAACCTAGTAGAACAAGGATTTAAGTGCTGGTTCTTTTTCACTGGAAAATATAGTGATTAGATTTTGGCAGTGTGAGCCAGTTGGTTTTTTGGCCATGCAGGTGGTCAGTGCTTCTCATCCCTGTCTTGTCCCATGGCTGCCCACTCAGAAAATGTGGAGCAGAAAATCCAGGGTGTTGCCTCCGAGTAGTTGCCTACCAGAGAAAGTGGGGTTGGGAAGTGCCAAATGTATGTTCAGCCAAAAAAAAAAAATGAACCAATTGGCAGTTCATGCCTATATCTTATAGTTATATAATCAACCCTCCCCCCTTTGGGCTTTCCTGCTCCTTGGGCGCAGAACTTCAATAATCAAGGAGATGGGAAGATCTGAAGCTTCCCAGGTAAAAAATATTTTTGTAAGCTCTCTCTTTCACTATGCAAAGTATTAGGCAGTTTCTAAGATCCATTTTAGCTGACTGGTTTTTGTTTTAGCTGACTCAGTGGTGTAGGCATCTGGTTTTGCATCCAGAGGTTGGGAGTTTGATTCCCCACGGTGCTTCCTATGAGTAGAACCATGGCCTTAGGCAAGCTGCACAGTCCCAGGGTGACCCCAGAAGAAGGGAATGGTAAACCACTTCAGAATAGTTTCTCCCTGGAAAATTCTGAAAAAGGGTTGCTGTGCGTCAACATTTACTTGGAGCCTTTGTACGCGACCCCTAACTCCGCAGCAAATGGCTGCAAGCTCCAGAGCTTACAATTGTTTCCCCACCAGCTCCAGAGTTTGCAGGAAATTAAGTGTGACCACGCCCACCTAAGCGTGTCCCAGCGCACTTTTCTTGTACCTGCTGGAAGAGGGTGAAAATCCCCAGGTCCGGATTTAATCTGGTCAGTGCAGGGCTCTCCTGGCTTCTGTTTGGTTTTTTTGCCTCCCGAAAAAAAGCAAACAGAAGAGAAGGAATCAGCAGGACGGAGGAGGTCGGAAGCTTCGAAGGTGAGCTGCATTTTTCCTCTCTTTCTTCCTCCCATCCCTCACGCAGACAGGAGCAAGGAAGTGCGGAGTGGTGGGAAGGAAGGAAGAGCAACAAACCCCTAAGATCTCTGGTCCGAATTTAAGTGGCCAGCGGATCTTAGGGGTCGTGTGAAAAGGCCCTTGATGGCACATGTGTTTTAAGATCCATTTTTTTAAAAAACTGCTCTTGAGGGTAATTAAATTATCTTCCAGTAGTTAAATGGTATGATTTGTTGACCTAGTTACCTACATTTGGGAGAAGGTGGCTCTAGAGATGGTTCTTATGCTCCAGCACTTTGGAACTTCCCACTATTTCACTGGTAACTCTCTCTATTCATAGGTAGTTAAATAGTTTTTGAAGTACAAAAACAGATATTGAAGGCCAGAAGCAGACATTAGAGATTCTGGTAATAATTTCAATTCTACAGTTTTAGAAGAGGGAGTTCTGTCAGTCTGTGCTAGTGTGTCAGGCAAAAGCAAAATAAAACAATAAAATTAAAAATTAAATATAAAGAATTGTAAATAAACTCTCTTTCTCTTGTGTGTGTGTGTGTGTGTGTGTGTGTGTGTGTGTGTGTGGTTGTTACAGTCATGACTGACTCTTCGTGACCCCATGACCATGGAGATTTCTCCAGCATTCTTCCTAGTAAAGTGCCAGAGGTGACCTTTGGTCAGCAAAAAGCATCATTTTGGGCCTCCCATAATCATTCTCTTTCAGACTGTGTTGTGATTTCCTGGGGCTTGGCACCATTCCATGCTGTTTTCCAGAAACCATTGCATAGATGAAATGATTGAGGGGGGGGGGGGGGCAGTCAGAGTCTAGATTACTAGCCAAATGTTGAGGAAGACAAATCAGCAAGTCTATTCTTTATACTATTGATATTGTTTTAGAGTGATGGGGTAAACATAGCAGAATCAGCACTCTAATTCTGGAGCAATCAAAACAGTCATTAAGTCTTACTAAAGTCCAGTGACTCATCCTGTGTTGTAAATATTTGCAGATAATGACTCTCCTTTCAGTTCCAGCTTCTTCTAAATATAGTGATTACAGAGAATCATGGGAGAAGTGAAGACTTTGCCTCTTTCTCTGAGTCCTTCCTCATCACCAGTTGTTCTCTGCATTTGTATCATTAAGGGGCATTGTCTGGAGGTTTTGCGACTTTTTCTGATCCTTATACTGTATTTAGGTTGTTGTAAGTAAGGCCGTGTGAGTAATTTAGTGGATCAAGTGAAGGGCTAGGTCTCAGTTGCTGATTTTTTTGTCGGTCATGACACTTGATGTCGTATGCCATTTTGGCCAGGTACTATTGCTCCTTGGTGTGACTTCACAATTCAGAATCCTGTCAGCTGTAATCATGGAACCGAGGTATTTGAACTCCTCAGTTCACAGTTGGTCAGTACCATCAATTTAGATTGGACCACATTCATTTGGGTTAGTTGTCAGATATTCCATCTTTGACCCAACTAACAAGTTCCCCTGGGATGCCATGATGGCTCAGTGCATACCAGATGACATTGTGTGGAACTCGGTCAAATGTTTTCTCAACATCAAGGAAAGATGCATGCTCTGGTTTCCATTTCTCCCTGTGTTTTTCAAATAACAGCAAAGCATCATGGATTGTGTGTCTATCATTCCGCAGTTCTTGACAAAGCCAGCTTGGTTGGCACTTAGTTGCACTATGGTGCGGATTTTTGCATCAATGACTCACTCAAAGATTTTAAGAGTATGTGAAAGTAATCTAATCAGTTTGTAGTTGGTGCATTCGGGAGGGTTCCCCTTCTGTTTCCATACTGGCACTGTTGTTCCTATAGAGTATAAGAAATCTGGAAAGGGTCTGTAATGTTAGGTTGCCTATTTTTCATTTGAAAGGTTCCAGATTTAATCCTTGGCAGTTCAGGGTATATCTGGGGTAAAACTTGCCTTAAAGCCTTCAGAGTTCAGATCAGTCCATCATGACAATATGAGTAAGCTGGGTAAATTGCCTGATTCGTTAAATGGGAAGGAGGCACACACATCATAGAGTAAGTCACACACATTGTATTGTGCTGTTCTAAAGTCAAAGTCAAAGTGTTCTGCTTATATACCGTGTGCATTTCATTCAAAGGCCTGGACCTGAGCAATCACAACTTCAGATGAACTTGCTGTTTATCTGCTGATGGCCAATCACAAAATGAAAGAAACCCTATTTTCCAATCATGGAGCTGAGGAAAGCCCATGCACAGATGAAAAAGACACACCCTTTTTAAAGGAACTCTGCTTCTCATATCATTTTGTCATCTTGCTTGAGCTGCAGCGTTTGTCCCTATTTTACCTGTCCAATCATTAAGTCCTAGAGAGAATGCTGCTGAGAAAGCCTGGCTCTAATGCTATTCACTCTTCCTTTGTCTTGGCCCAGAATCCCATTCTCACCTTTCCCCATCCAGGTCCCAAAAACATTCTTGGCAGAGTGGAAAGTGCTGAACTGAAGAACATCTTTTCTTCTTTAAGAGAAAAACCTCTCTGTGTAATGGCAGGATTGAGAGGGGTCTTGAATGTGGGAAATAGCAGTATACCCAGATGTCTTTAATTAAGTTACTTAATGCAAAGAAACATCTGATTTCAATGAAACAGATCACTACTAAACTCCCCACCACCACCACCTTGATCCTGGTTCCTAGTATGGTCATGGCAGTGCAGGACTGTCTTTGCCTCTGAGAACTACAGTATCTTGGAAAAAGAAAAAAAAATCCTTTCGAAACTGAAGCCATTACCGGGTAGCTCCGTTTGCTATGGCAGTGTCCCTGGGTCTCCAGATGTTCTTGGACTACAACTCCCAGAAGCCTTCACCACTGGCATTGCTGGCCAGGATTTCTGGTAGCTGCAGTCCAAGAACATCTGGGGAGCCCCGCTTGGGAACCACTGCTTTATGGGCCTGTACACTTTTTACTGTGGTTTATCAGAAGCGGGAGCAAAACCAGCCCCATCACATGCCTAATGCAGTGAAAATGGAGCCCCTGGCTGCTCCCTCTCCCAAGGGCAAGAACAATCTAGCTGGCCAATTCCAAAGTAGTATGGAACTCTGCCAGCACTGGCAGTCCAGCCGTGTTGCTTTTCACAGGACAGGTAGTGCCAGCTTCAGATGCTCCGTTTTCAACCCACATGGAGCAGGCTGCTCTCTTTCCTCTGCAGGGCTTGCAGGCAGCTGAACAGCAGTGGCTGGCCACTGAAGACAACCCCACAACTGCCACTGCCCCCATATTCTTCAGTTTCCACCCTCCTGCCACCCACAGGACAAGAAAGCCCTGTGAAATTGGAAGGCCTCTTTCCCCTAGCTGAAGCTCTACTGCACTTTGAAAAGGCACCCAGTGGCCTCTCTTTTAAAACACAGTAACACATAACATGTGAAGTTGCTTCATACTGAAACTGATTTGAAGCAAGGGCATAAAGGTAAAGGTAAAGGTTCCCCCCGCACATGTGTGATAGTTGTGTTTGACTCTAGGGGCAGTGCGCATCTCTGTATTCAACCTGAAGAGCCAGTGTTGTGTGAGTCTGTGGCCACATGGCCGGCATGGCTGCAAGGAAAGACTGTTTAACCTTCCTGCTTTTTATGGCAGTACCTATTTATCTACTTGCATTTAAATGCTTTCGAACTGCTAGGTTGGCAGGAGCTGGGCTTATCAGTGGGAGCTCGCTCCGCTGCATGGCACTCGGGTTTCGAACTGCTGAGCTGCCAACTTTGCAGTCAACAGTTTTCGGAATCCTATGTCCACTGAGCCACCACGCCCCAGCCTTGAAGAGGCAAAACAATACAACACAATGGGCAAGACGAGCAGCTCTACTGCCATGGGACACATCTTCTTTCCACCGCTTTAGCAATGGCAGCTTCCTACGCTTGTTCCAATCTGTCTCTGTTTACACACTGCCATTTGCTAAAATAATGATTTATGTGACGTTCCGATACCAATAAGCCTTATCTTATAAATTCATGCAAGTTTACAAAATGAAATAGAACTTAAGCAAACAAACATTTTGAACCATGGCATGCTGAACTCACAGGGAGAGGCGAATAGATGAGGGTGATTCTGGGCAAGTTTCTTTGGCTTAAAATAATTTTAGCATTAAAGGAATTTCAGAAACATACTCAGAATAATGGCTGAAATCATGTTGCTCAGCATAACTACAGTTACCCCATTTGAATCAGTGGAACTTACAGAAGAATTGACTTACCAAATCCCCACTGATTGAATGGGCCTACTCTACTGCACCTTATATACCAAGCAGCCTGTATTCCAGCCTGTACAAATACAACTGATTGCAATATGAACATTAAAATAAAACTAGTGGAGAGCAGCAGCAGCAATAGCCTCAGGATGTAAGGATTTTGAAGTATTTGAAGTATTTGAATCAGTTTTAAAGGAAACATTTTTGTCTAATTGAGCTTGGCAACAAGGGAACTTCCCTAGTGAGTCCATTCCATAAAAAGGTATGCCACCACCTGAGATAAGACTTGCTTTCCTTGTCTCCAATGCTCACAGAGTGACCAAGGGAGAATGACTGTGTAGGAGAGAGAATTTCAGCAAAAATGACTCAATTTTAGTGCTTAGAAAAATTAGTGTTTTTAAAACTATAAATTCTAGAATTCCCCAAACAAAGATGGCAAGAATGACTGGAAAATTTGGAGACCTCAGGAGAAAAAAAGTATCTTTCCAAGTTCTATTGAAACCTACCTGCTGAAATTTCCTCTCCTGCATTTTTGAAGAGGTGGGAATCCATTATTATTTTTGTCTGACCACCTAGAAAAGTGTCCCAGCTCCGGGAGGACTACATTATCAGATAGATCTGTGTTGTGTAGTGTCATGTAGTGGACAGAGTGATGGTCTGGGACTCTGAAGAACAGGGTTCAATTACTTGCTCAGACCATGGAAACTCATTGTGGGAGTGGAATAGGTAAAACAGTGTCAACAAAAAGATATATGTAGGGTCAGGAAGTTGCTACTTCCCTTCCCTTTCTTCTCCTTCCTCTTAGTTTAATGTTTTCTCTAATGGAAGACTTTAACGTTTTATCTAATAGAAGAGAAATTATCTTGAAAACTAGAGCATTTTTGTTTTTGTGTGGATGCTTTGTTTTTGCGCCTCATCAGCACTGAATGGGTGTTTTTGTGATGAAAACGAAAACATTTATTTTGCTCCAGACATCAGTGGCCACAATCCTGTTGTGTTGCATGATCATTTAATAGTAATTGTGTAAGCAACAGGAATCAGTTTGCTACTTGTCTATCACATGTCCCATTTTCTAACACACTCCAGAACACCAGGCTGGTATACATGGTGAAGTGCCTCAGAGTAGTAAGCAAGTCCAGATCAAGCCTTAAACAGAAAGGCTTTGGAGCAAGAAATCTGCATGCTGGTTATCAGTGATGATTGAAGTCTGAAAAATCAAAATACCACTGGGATTCAATTTGCCTTAATGCAATTTCTTTCAACAATGGTTTTGGATCATGTAAACAGTGCTGCTATTAATAGACGTTTACCTTCTATGGTCTCCCTGAGGCAGCTTCCTTCCATTCTTCTGTTGTTTAAATTCAAGGCAGTGAAGCCCTTGTTTCGGAAAGCCCATTTCTCACTCCCACATTTGTTATCTTTACTTCCACCGAATGTCCTGCCAGAACTTAAAAGTTGGAAAGGTCCGGAAACTTCTTTGTGACTTGGTGACTGCTGGAATGTTTAAAAATGCTCAGCAGGCAGAGGCATGCACATAACCGAATGCAGAGTAGACTCTTTAGAGAATAGGTCTGCTTGTATTGCAGATGGAAATGTCAACAAGGTTAGGGTTGCCCTGTTCTTGCACAGAGACAGATGGCATTTAGATCTTTAAATGCTCTACGGCAAGATTTCAGGCTTACTGATCTACTTGGGGGTGGCTGCAATCTGATGCAAAAGGCATACAGTTCAGCTAAAATTAGACAAAACTTTTGGTTCATCTCTTGGAGTCCCCTTAAAGATAAAATCCACCTTATTGTCCTACCATGTGATTTCCTCAGCTCTGTTTTTGGCAAATTAGCTTAGTATTGTTTTCTGATTGCGTATCACAAATAAAAAGAGGTGTTGTTTGCACATCTGACTGCTCAGATACAAAAACCAAAGGAAAACATTCCAGCATGTGTAAAAGTAAAATACTATAACTGCAGGTAACAGAATTGTATTCCTAGGGAAATTAGAACCTTGAACTCAAGAATTCTGAGTCCAGGAATGTGGTTTTGTTTTGGTGTTTTTTGGGGGGTTTTTTTGAGTCCTGGAAGTGTACACTGGTGCTCCACTCCTTGCCTTCATCCATGAACATTTTTCCTATAGGTCCTCTGCCTATAATAGTCCTCTGCTCTTGCTCCCCTCATGGCTTTCTGATATGCTTAGGGGAATACACTTAAAACTACCTTCATGCTACTCTCATAAGACTTCTGGGAAAGATGGGAGTTCTTTCAAAGTCATCTCACACATCAAAATCAAAATTCTCTTCTTCCAAATCTGGAAGTTGAGTCATGGCAACTGGACTTCTTTTTTTGAGAGACTGAAAAGTTTTGCTGCTCATCCAAACAGCTTCATCAATCTGAATAAAGCTAATGTTGAGTCCTCCATTTTATAGTCTGCTTTGACCCGCTTTTTGCACGATTTTTAAAGCATTTCCATGCGCGGGCGTCCCCCAACACCCCAGACCAGAGGGAAAACACTAAAAAAAAAAACCCTGATGCTGGCAGGGACACAGTATAGACTAGCGGGCATTGCCCAGGGTGCAAGGCAGCCACAGAGTGCCTGCACTGCGGGGCAGGGGAGGGTACTCACTGAGAGGTATGCACGCATGCACACAGGGAGGCTGCAGGACTGAAGCTAGAGTCGCAGAGACAGCAATCCCACCCTAACTCCCACTGGAGACTGCAAGGAGGACAGGGACTTCCAGAGCTTTTTATGCCCTTCTTCTTCTTCTTCTTCTTCTTCTTCTTCTTCTTCTTCTTCTTCTTCTTCTTCTTCTTCTTCTTCTTCT
>JAHTLZ010000016.1:40013122-40036729 GCA_023846285.1 Phrynocephalus versicolor
TTATTATTATTATTATTATTATTATTATTATTATTATTATTATTATTCATTAACATAGATCACCCATCTGTGTAACTGGCTGCCTATAAACCTTCAGTCTCCCAGCTCCAGGTAGGTGTGCTCTTGTCCTCTCAATACATGTCAGGAAAGGATGAATATTCCTGTTTCCTGAGAGGAAAAGACGGAATGAGTAGTGCTTGTGGAAAAAGAGGGGGGGAAATGTGGGGGAAACAGAAAGCATACTGGCGGCATTGCCCAGTTGGCTGTCTCTTACTTGATTCCTAGCCATGCCACCTGGTGCCTGTTTAGTTGGCCTACACGCCATGCTTCATTTTTTTAAAAAAGAAGAGATCTATCATCACTACACAGCTACATCAATTTAAAAAAACCTTTAATTGCCATGGCTCTTTCGTACAAATCCTGGGATTTGTAATTTGATCAGATACTGAGTAGATACCAAAGTACCCTGAGAAGAGAGCGGTAGAGGATTAAATCATTTTAATTCTCTAGTGTAAACAAGCACTCAGAGTTACTGCTGGCGAAGAGCAGCAGCCCAGCAGATAAATATGAGCACCTCACCAAACTGCAGATTCCAGGCAGGAGTCAAGAGACGCTTAAAGCTGGTATGGCTCTATATTTTTTGTGGAATGTGACAAAGTCAGCAGATCCCATTTCCACTCAATTGTTTTATAAGAAGCAACCCCTGTATTGCCTTGTAATCTATTTAGGCAGTGAGTAAAGTCTACGTTGTAAGAAACAATACATGTACAGTGGACCCTTGTATAACAAACAGCTTGTATAACATAAAATCTGTACAACATAAAAAATTCCAGAGATAGGGGAAATTTGCTTAACATAATCACCTATGGGGAAAATCCGTACAACATAAAATGAGATTACTCAATTTTCAATGCATTCCTATGGGAATTTGTATAAAGGAAAATGCTTAACATAATTTCATTTGGAACAAATTAATTCCTTTATACAAGGTACCACTGTATTAACCTCAAATATTAAAAATGATGAGTGACCCACTGATCTCTACACTGCACACAACCCTTCTGGAAATACCATGGCGTGTTTAAAGTATCCTATATCCTCTTTCTGAGAAATAAGTCCCATTGAATGCAATGGGACTTATTTCTGAGCAGATAGGGGTATGATTTCAGTCCTAATTTACTTTTTCAGTGGAAAAATAACTTGACTTCCTGCAGAAGCAGTTGGTTTTCACATCAACTTAAACAAATGGAAGACAGCTCATTTTTACATGAAAAGTGCTCTGGAGGTTACACATTCACAGAGCACCATAAGTCAGAGGCAACATGGTGGCACTCACAAAAACTAATACCTTAAGCATCCTTGATAACAAAGATCTAATGATTCACTGTAAATCTTTATGTTGAAATGCCATGGGTGTGTGTATGCCACTGTGGTTTTCCTTTATATATTTAAATGAACAGAGGAAAATGAAATAGTGGAACAAATAGATGAGGCTACTTCTTTTTTTTTAATGTGGCTGATCACCAACAGCCTGTAATCAAGGATAGCCCCAACAAAAGCAGCTGGTGACCAGGCACTCATCCTAATGAATGCACAACTTCAACGTTAAATATGAAGAAAGAAGCCAGGAGAATATTCTCCCTTTATTTGTATCTCTCAATACATCCAGAATAAAGTGCAAAAATGTGGAATAAAGCAATAAGGTAACCAATACAATGTTGTTGTTTACTGTGTTTCTATACTGTCCAGTTAGGAACTAACTCTACTCCAGAAAAACCCCACCCACAGCACAGACAAAAAAGCCAACAAAGACCATAACAGTAAGTGAAAGAAACATTCTAACAAAGACAAACTAGCATGCAAATTAATATGTCTGCATTCATTAAACAGTTAGCCAAATCATCCTGTCACAGGAAAACCGACAGATCTCTAAAGTATCTTGAATGTACAACTGTACTGGCAGCCTGAATTGCAGCAGTTATTTGCTGAAGCTTGATTTGCAGTCTCTTTTATGGTTGTACTCAGTTAAGGTGATCACACAAACACCCTGGGTTATTTAAGTGCCAATGTCCATGCAGGCCTTCAATCTGATGCAATGTGATACATGCCCACCGTGCCCATTTCCTTTGATACTGCCCACCTGGCAATCACCAGTTCTCCTTTAATATCTGGGATTTTTTTTCTGTGCAGAGGTGAGCTAGTTCTAAACTCTGTAGTTTGCCTTTTTAAAAAAATACTTAGGTATGATTAGGGAGAAAGATTGCAAGAATGGGTGCTTTTCTGTATACTACGAGACATAATACAGTGGTACCTCGGATAACAACTGCCCCGGATAAGGAATAATTCGGATAACAACTGCAAATTTCCGGGTATAGGTCTGCCTCTGATAACAATTTTCCCTATGGGCTTCCTTGGATAACGAATCGCAATTCCTAGGTATGGGTCTGCCTTGGAGAACAAATTTTCTCTATGGGCTGCCTTGGAGAACGAATCTTCCTATGGGCTGCCTCGGATAACGAATTTTCCCTATGGACTGCCTCAGATAATGAATTTCCAGCATGCATCAGTAAAAAAGTTATCCCAGGTAGCATTGCATCTGTACCTTTAAAGTGCACTTTTTAAAGAGATTTGAGCAAAAAACCAGGTGTCTGTGCCTTTTTCCTAGGCTCCAGAATGGATTAAACGGCTTCCCATTCATTCCTATGGGAAACTGCGTTTCGGATAACGACGTGTTTTGGATAACAACTAACCTCGGAGAACAAATTACCGTCGTTATCCGATGCACCACTGTATTCGTATGTCCCCAATATAACATTCCAGCTTAATACATCACCGTAACACCATCCGGAGACATGCCTTTGGTCTTTTTGTAAAAAAAAACAAGGAAACTGTCACACAAAGAAAATGCCATTCAAATCATTCCATATCAGAAGCAAAAAGGGCCAGGGTGAGCTGCATACACCGTTGCATCAAGTGATCTTTGAATACTTCAAATTCACCCATGTTAATTGCAGAGCGAATCCCCAAGTATTTGTCAATGGGACAAATGTATCTGGGACCTTATAGGGTTCACTTGGTACAGTATAAGATCCGAGGAACTGCTGCCCACTTGTTCTTTAGCAAAATGGGATTTCAACCAGAAGAGTTAGCCTTGCGACTAATCTTAACTTTTTAGGAACACTGCTACAGAATTAGTCTCTTCCATGTACCAAACTTCTGGAGATGGGTATTTTCAGAGAAGGACTCAGAGTAAGCCAAGTTGCCTTAAGATTTCTAAAATATAACTATGTAAAGTTATAGGGCTAACAACTGCTGCTGGGGCATTGCTTTTTGCTGTCAACCGCTAAGAGATTTAAACAGTGGTTTAACACATTATAGGATTTAGTGCAGTGTGAGAAGGAGAAGCCCTTGGAGTACAATCCCTATATTTAAAGTCCTGCTATATATTTACTCAGAAGTGACATCCATTCAGCATAGGCTTCTGTTTCTTTCTACACACTAATATTTGCTCTTAATAAATCAGTTCGTTTTCTAGGGAATTATGTGGAGATAGTAACGCGTGGGTTTTTTGTAGGCTCATTAACTATAATCCTTTTAAAAAGCTTCAATCATGATCTGTCACTTTTCACCAGAAGGTATCATGATATAATTGCACATGAGCTCAAAGAAGTTGTAATAACTGACTTCTGAAAAAAATACGGGTCAGCACAGAAAAATACTAGAACACAATGGCTTGCTAGTCTGGAACAAAATATGGAAATTCCAGATGTATGGTGCATATTTACTTGAGGTTTAACTCCCACTGAACTCAGTAGAGTTAACTCTGAGAAACCATGTTCAAAAACATACTATGGACTCTGTGGCTATAAGGTAATAGCCACCTATTTGGGCTGTATTAAAAATGGTATGAAACACATTTATGGAAGAAACAGTAATTGGGGACTACAGATATTAATTCCAATTATCTTGAATGTGAGCCTTGTGATGCAGTAGTAAAACTACAGTACTGCAGCCAAGACTCTGCTCACAATCTCAGTTCAATCCCAACAGACAAGGTGTCAGCTTGAGGTTGACTCATTCTTCCAAAATCAGTAAACTGAGTACCCACCCAGTTGTGTGTGGGGGGGGGGGATATGTAAAAATTAAATTGTAAACTAACCAGAGATTGCTTTAAGCACAATAGCACAACTCTCTCACTGCCCCCAATATCTGGTACAGAAATATACACTACTTCTAAGCATGCTGCACTCATCTTCTGTGGGACAATGTGTGTCTGTTTGCCACTTCTGGAATGGTACACTGGATTAGAGAAGACTTTGATCCATACAAATCATAGCTCTTTTAAAGTTCTTAAAAAGGTAACGGTAAAGGTTCCCCCTGCACATGCGTGCTAGTCATGTCCGACTCTAGGGGCAGTGCTCATCTCTGTATTCAAGCCAAAGAGCCAGTGTTGTACAAGTCCATGGCCATGTGGCCGGCGTGGCTGCAAGGAAACTCAAAAGGAAACACCTTTTGAGTTCTTGTGACTACATCAAAAATGGCTACTATGTAAACAGCCTAAGAAAGAATTACATTTCTTTCACTATAACACGGATACTTGGATTTCTAGATCATTATTTTTGTTAGTTTTCACTTCACCTTATTCTCCAAGCCATTAATGACTTGAATTATCTTCAACATGAGTCCGCTCAGCACAGGAGTGTGTGTTTTTGTTAACATTGTTATCACCCCTGCTGAGTCCATAGGACAAGGAAGGTGATAAAGCAAATAAATAAGAGGCTAGAACAATGGTGGAGAACAAATGGAACAGTGCTGGTTTTTCTATCTTTGGCCAAACTCATGGGAACAGAGCTCTAGGAGAGAGAACAGCAATAAAAAAAATGGTAGAAGACAAGAAATTTACTAAACCCCAGGTTTGTGGGGGAAAAGTATTTAGAACCTGCTTGGTTCATCTTCAAATGCCACAGTCCAACACAGAAATTTTGGCATTTGCCTGAATGGTTTAATGGGTTCCTCTGCATCTCTGTCTTGGATCACCATCCAAAATATCTTTTACTTTCATCATATAATGAACCTCCTCCATGGACACAGGCTTTGACAAGGCAGAGAGGCTTGCATGCTTCTGTGAAAGTGAGAGCTCTGCTAGCAGTAGCACTGCTGCCAGAAGGGTCTCCCAGGCCAAACAGGTCTCAGTGGAGAGACCAGACTAACTGTGTCCACCCCTGAAGTGGGGAGCTTCAAACAGTGCCTGATCCATAATGGGCAGCTGGCATAATGGCCGGTAATGGCAGTGAAGAAGGCAATAGAAAACCACTTCACTTAAGCTACCTTGCCCAGGCAAATCTTTAGCTTGACTGGAAAACCTAAAGCCATGGCCCCCAGTCCCTGGCAGCCTTTCAGTGGGCAGGGGGTGCTGAGAATCTCCGGGCCAGACATGAGAAGGGTAGCCACCTGGAATGTTTGCAGCTTATTTCAAAATGGAAAAAAAACGGCAACACCATCAAGAAAATGGAAATACTTAATACTGATATTCTTGGTATTAGTCAAATGCATTGGCCTAATTCAGGAAAGTGTATAGTAGATTGATATAATGTATACTGTGCTGGTAAGGTAACAACAAATCTCATCACTTTAACGGAGTGGAATTCATAGTCCATCCAAACATCAGTAAGACAATCAGAAAGTAATGCAACCTATATTGGCAAATCTTATCCAGGTGTATGCACCAATATGTGATGCATCAGATGATGATATAATTTTATATTCAATTTAAGACTGCTTCATCATTCATTAAATCAATGGAAATTTCCATAGTAGTGGGTAATTTCAATGCAAAGGTAGGACAAGGCCAACAGGCTGAAGTAGTAGGTAATTATGGATTAGGAATTGGCAATGAGCGAGGTTTAATTCAATTATGTCAGGAACATAATAAATAAGATGAACATACAGTATAATAGCAAATACATATTTTCAGATGCCACCACACTTTCTTTATACATGGACCTCAAATGCTGACAGGAATATCAGGAATCAGATTAAGTTGAAGAAATGTCAGTCAAGGTGACAAATAGTCGAATTGTGAATTCTAAGCTTCAGGACCGAGCAGTAAGAAGTGAAGTTCAATCAATCTTGATACAAAATTCAAAGCCATCAAGGAGACAGAAGATGTAAATGAAGTTGAAAATACTTGGAGCCAAATTAAAGCTGCTGTGAATGAGGCATGCCAAGATAAATTAAAGATCATCAAGAGAAAGAAGATGACAGATGAAATTCTGGACCTCATAGATCACAGAAGGGAGATGAAAAATAGAGATCCTGTAATATATAAACAGCTGCAGAAAGAAATACAGTGGAAAATAAGAATGGCAAAAGAAGAAAAACTTTTAAAGGAATGTAACGAAACTGAAGAATTGGATGCTAAGCATGATTCATTTAACATGCACAAGAAAATAAGGCAAGGAGCAGAAAGTGAATTTCTTATTAGCAAGAACGGTAATACCTTGACAAGTGCTGAGGAGAAACTACAGGAGTGGAAGGAATATATATACCATCTCTTTAAGGAGAACAAGTATTGACCATGGTGTCAAGTTAGATGATGGTGTAGGTACCATGAGGGAAGAGGTAAAACAATCCATTAAACTATCAAAGTGTGACAAAGTTCCAGGCCCTGATGAAATATATATGGAAGTTTTAAAATTGCTTAAGGAAGAGCAATCCCTTTCCCTTCTGGTCGATTTATACAACAGCATCTATAGAAGTGGAACCATCCCACAGGACTGGCTCAAACCCACTTTTATATCACTTTCAAAGAGACCTAATGCAAAAAGTTGTAATGAATACTGGACAATCAATTTGATGAGTCACATCCTGAAGTTATTTTTAAAAGTTCTGCATTTAAGAATATATCAGAAGTGTGAAGAGAGCATTGGAGATACCCAAATCAGATTCAGGAATGGTTTTGGAACTCGGGAGGCATTATTTAGTCTTCAGATACTAGTTCAGAAATGTCTGAATGTCAATGTTTTTGTTTGTTTCATTGATTATGAAAAAAGCATTTGACTCAGTTAAAAATGATACACTTATAAAGGTTCTTAAAGAACTGGGCCTGGACAATTGTGATATCAAATTGATTGGGAATTTTATTGGAATCAGCATGCTGCTGTTGGGATATATGGTCAGATATCAGAAGAGGTGTCAATTATGAAAGGTGTTCATCAAGGTTGTATTCTCTCACCTCTACTTTTTAATTTCTATTCAGAAAGAATTTTCTGGGATGCTCTTGAAGGAAAGATGTGAAGGTGAATGGAATTCTTTTTAATAACATAAGATACATTGACAACACTGTCCTTCTTGCAACAAGTCTGGCAGATTTGCAAGGATTATTGGATTCTGTTGCTGCAGAAAGCAGTGCCATGGGACTGTGATTTAACGTGAAGAAAACAAAAATTGATGGTTAATCGTAAAAAAAAAAAAAAAACCCAAATGGTTCACAGAACCTTCTCAGGATTGCCAGTGATATAATTGAAAGAGTATTGTCTTATAAATACTTGGGGTGCTATGTTTCCCTTCATGTGAAATCTGTTGTAGAATTGAACAAGCTAGAAATTCCTTCCAGAAAATGAGGAAAGTCTTGACAAACCGGGACTTATGTATCAGATTTCGTACTCGAATACTTCGACCATACTTCTCTATGGTATTGAAACCTGGACCCTTACAGACACATTATGCAGGAAGCTGGAAGCAGTCTTTTTTTGTTTTTTGTTTTTGTTTTTTTGGCTGCAGCGGCTGCTCTGAGCGGGCAAGGAGGAGGAGGAACCGGGAGCTATGCGGGAAGAGGCGGGATCCCAGGGGGGCTGGGCTTTTCTGGCACGGCGGTGGCGGCGGCTCCTGCGGCTGAGTGAGTGCAGCGGTAGAGGTCGAAGGGACTCTGGAAGCAGCCAAAATGTGGATGTACAGATGAATTCTGAAGAAACCTTGGACAGCCAGAGTCACTAATGTGGCTGTATTAAAGCGCATGAATAAAAATCTAAAAATCCTCAATACCATAAAGCAGGCATGTCCAAACTTCGGCCCTCCTGATGTTTTGGACCACAACTCCCAGAATTCTAAGTTTAGATTGCCAGTGGCAAAGGACTGTGGGAGTTGAGGTCCAAAACATCTGGAGGGCCAAAGTTTGAACATGCCTCCCATAAACAGAAGAAAACTGCAATATTTTGGACACATAATGCACAATGAGAAATATCATCTTCTGCAGGTTATCCTTCAAAGAAAAATAGACGGGAAGTGTGGCCCGGTGTCTTGAAGAACATTCTGGCTTGAGAACTTAAGCCAATGGTCCACAGTGAGCACAGCTGCTCTATTTTTAATAGCTTTAGATAGAAACTAGTTCAGGCTACTGATCGCCAAGGTTTTACGAGGACATGGCACTTGAAGAAGAAGAATATATAATGGAACAGAGCACAATAAAATAATTTAAAGCATGTAGAGTCCATGTTTGGTTCATCTGAGCACCCCTTCACTCTTTCTGTTCTGTAGATGATTGCAAACCCTACCAAATCACGTACTGATTTCTTCTAATTGCCAGACAGAATCTTTTGAGCCTCAGCTAGATAGATCATTTCTATTTTCTTATGTCTTAATCTCTCCTGTTGCTTGATCCCGATGGAAAGAACTTGGTTGGTACTAACTGACCTCTTCTGACCTTCACAACATTTCAGCTGGAGAAAAAGCAAAACCAGTAATACCAGGCCAAAAGCCTAACAAGGAGGCTTCTGGCATTACAAGATGATGTTCTTAGAGAGTTGGAATGCAACACAGGAATAATCAATTATAGCTTCCTGTCTTAAAACAGTATTGATTATGTCTAAACAGTGAGTGACAAAATGGGCATCCAGCTCTGTTTATATTATCTCACGATGAGAGGAATTTGATTATTCCTGACCGGTGACTGTGGTTCAGACACACGAAGTTGTAATCCAATAAAGAAACTTTTACAAGCTCTCTGTTTTCACCTAATATTTTGACTGCCTGGGCCTTTTGTACCAAGGGTTTCAAACAGAATGAACATGACTGTGTCAAGTGGCCTGGGGAAGTATCAGGAGAAAATGCCCCAGCTATCATGTTTTCTGCACCATTGTCAACCAGCACTGAAAACATAAAGCAGAAAAAATCTGCTTCTACAAGGAACGTCTCTTTGTAACTCGACATTTGAGTCTCAATAATAAGGTCTTTGCATACAGGGTAATTCAAACAATATATCTGCATAGAGCTTGGATTCATTTTTTTATTTTTATTTTTAAAAATTTTAAAGACAAACAGACAAATAACAATACTAGTGCATCCCCACCCCCCGGGACCATCCAGTTCTTCCGTGAGTTCTTTATTACTCCAACGTCTGTTGTTCTAATATTCTTCTCAAAGTCCTCTTCTCCAGAACTGTCTTGAAATATTCGTCAGTTCTTTCCCCTTCCCTTCATTTTTAATAGCTTCACTTGTCCCTTGAATTGGAAAATAATGTACTTCAACTGATTCTTTATCACGAAGATAAGATGGGAGCTCACTGAGATAAGCATCCCAGCTGTCCAAGTATAAAACTAAATGCTGTTGTGAAGGCCTGCACTTTGTTTGTCTGAAGCTATTGCTCAGTGACTCAGGGCAAAAGAAAAATTGTCTGCGTGCATGAGTTGGCTGTATGCCTTATTATCTGAGAAGAAAACACTGGGAAGTTGATGCATGTGTTTTGACTTCATTGCTCTGACATGCTGTTTGCTTACTGTGGTCAACGCTTATTTGTATAATGGTCATAAAGTGTGACTAACCTTTATGCACAATTAGGCAGTGACTTTATGGGAAACACATGCTATGTCTCTTTTGAACAAGGAGGCTGGAGGAGCAAATCATTCAGATATGAATCCATGGGAGGGCAATAGGACATGGGATTGATGCCAGATTATGGCAGTGATGTCCTATTCCACACAGTTCATATTTCTGCAGTTTGGAAGAAGAATGGAAAGGAAGCTGAGACACAGCTGTTGCTTCTAAACGGTGGGTCCCCCTTTATATGCATTTCCCAGTGGTCAACAATTCTCCCTCTGAGGAGTGAGTGTAAAGCAAACTAACAGATTTCCCCAAGTCCTTGGAAAAAAAGCCAGAGGCTTCGGTTGACAACAGTCAGACAGGGCTGTTGAGGACAGGATGTTTTGGAGATCCCTCATTCATAGGGCTGCCAGGAGTTGGAGGCAACTTGATGGTACACAATAACAACAACATGATCATCAACAACAACAGTAGCAGTGTGTCTGACAACATTCAACTTAGAATGAATGAAAGAAATCCTTACATAACATATAGTCTTGTTATCATTGCAAGCTATAGTATTGCCTTTTTGGGGGGGGTAGTGTAATAAAGGTCAATCTCGGGCAAATTTGAGGAATGCTTCCTGTTCCCTAGATTTGATTGAAAAGATTCAGCAAGACGTTTAAAAATACCATATTCTGTTACTTTAAATACTTGTGCAAAAATATCTTTGAGCCCAAATTCTTTCCAGATTTTTGTTAGCAATGTTGCATTTTAGATTTTTGTACTTCTGGGCATGTGTCAAAGCCTAGTACTGTTCGTTATCTTTAAATAGATCATCAACATAATCAATGTATTCCATAAGTCTACCCCCTTTTAAAGTGTATATGTAGATTTTCTTTGGGGTTTTTTAATGTATAATACTGTAGTTGTTATACGTGTACCATCAGTGTCAAATATCAGAGAATGATCACTGATCTCATAATTGACCACATATATATATATATTTAATATGCCTGCTACCTTGGTCATCTTTTAATGCACATTAAAGGAATTTTGGGTCTTTTAGGTTTTCTAATTCTGAACATCATTTTCTGTGACTAATTTTGGTTAAGATGTTCTTCCATGTTTTTATGTTTCATAACAGCCTAAAATCTTTGTATATTTTAAGTTTTCGAAAGTCATCTTCATTTGCACTTGGGGCAGATATCTAACTGACACTGATAGCTATGCAATTTCTCTTTAGCTGTATAAGCATTATCCATTCAGCATATAAACAAAGATTGTCAGGGCAAGACTTGATTTGTAGTCACTACGGCCGCATCTTCATATCAGTGCCATGCATCATTATTGCCTAAATGAAACACAGCATGCCTAGTATTTCTTTGTATTAGGCCAAATCTGTACCAACAAGCTTTTTACTGTACTGTGGATTCTTCCCACCTCATAAGTACTCCATCTGTTACTTCCCCAAAGACTCTTAGCACCCTTTGGCCCTTTAAAGACGGACAAGGTCTGCTGGCCCTTTTCATATTTCTACTATTTCTACTAAGCCAAGATGAGTGTACATGAAGGATGTAATATACAGTATAATGATCTCTACAGTTCAGTGAGATGTCTGGCCGGTATCCTTTTCTTTTGGCCTCCACTTGGTACTCACCTTGCTGCTGTCCAAGGAAAAATAACGTGGGAGTTGATGCAGTGTATTTTCTTGAGGCACCCCAGGTTTCCAGATCATGTTTCTCCACTCCACCCAAAGCCATTGTTTTTCTCAGGGTGGAGTGGCTTAACCACAGCTTGATATTTGGTCTGGTTGACATATACGGTAGCAAAACTCACAAAAGTCAGCCCAAAGGCTAGTCCTTCTGTCTATTGCTATGCAAAAAAAACGCTGATGTGCCAGAAGAAGAAGGGGGGGAAGCCTGTGATAGATTCATCATACCATATTACTGCTCCATACACATCACTTCTAAAAGTATTTTGATCTAAAGGAAGTACACTTGCTGCATATTCTCTCCTGTTAAGGATCTCCTAGTTCTACAATGGCTGATTTCATGTATATCCGGACACAATGGATGATGTACTATAAATGTTTCACTTTCTCACTATTTATTTATTTATTTATTTATTTATTTGATCCATATACTGTCCATCTGGCAGAAAGCCACTCTGGGTGGTTTACAACATAAAATAAACTGATTACAAAAATACAGATACAAAAGTGTAATAAAAAGCAAAAATATTACAAATGAAAACATAACTAAAACAACAACTATCATATGCACACACTTCATGACAGCTATAGATAATTTCCATGGCCCTGATCATTTCAAAACCAATTAGAGGAAAATACAGTGGTACATTGTATAAAGGAATTCATTCCAAATGAACATAAGAACATAAGAAGAGCCATGCTGGATCAGGCCAAAGGCCCATCTAGTCCAGCTTCTTGTATCTCACAGTGGCCCCACCAGATGCATTTGGGAGCACATGAGACTAGATATCTGTCTCCTGATAGCACTCCCCTGCATTTGGCCCTTGAAGTACCCTGGTTTTAAGCCTGGGGAATTACACATCTCCATCATGGTTTGTAACCCGTGATGGACTTTTCCTCCAGGAATCTGTCCAATCTCTTTTTGAAGGCATCCAGGCCAGATGCCATCACCACATTCTGTTCCAGGGAGTTCCATGGACTAACAACGCGCTGGGTGAAAAAATATTTTCTTTTGTCTGTTCTTACTCTCCCAGCCCTCAATTTGAGTGGATCTCCCCTATTTCTGGTATCCCTCTATCCACTTTACTCATGCCCTGCATTATTTTGTATGTCTCAATCATATCCCCCCTCAGGCGCCTTTTTTCCAGACTAAAGAGCACCAAATGTTTTAGCCTTTCCTCATAAGGGAGGTGCCCCAGCCCAGTAATCATTTTAGTCGCTTTAATTATGTTAAGCAAATTTTCCTTTATACCAATTTCCCATAGGAATGCATTGAAAACAGAGTACTCCCTAATCACAGCCATTTTTATGTTGTACGGATTCACCCCATAGGCGATTCTGTTAAGCAAATTTCCCCTATCTCCGCAATTTTTTATGTTGTACAGATTTTATGTTATACAAACCATTTGTTATACGAGGGTCCACTGTAATGTGAAATGTATACAGATTAAGATGGCAGGTAATCTGATTAGCAGAAATCATCCTAAGGGGCTGCGGTGGGGGTGGGGGACAGAAACCGCTTAAATCATGAAGAATGAAGAAATCCAGGGTGATGTTTACAGGGGATCATGGCCCCAGGAGTGGGGCAGGAGTGGAAGGAAGGGAGGAAAAGACAAAATGATGGTGTAGAGGGCAGTGCTGGTTGATAACTGGCAGAGGCAGGTGAGAAAAATTGGATGCTTTAAGATAATTGGCTTGGCAAGCATACGACAGACAAGCTATTACACCATTAAAGAAAAAAAGACCAGGAAGGATTTTATTGACAAAACTCAACAGAACAAAACATTGTACTTGGCTTGAAATACAGACCTGGGAGAAAGAGATTTGGTGCCTCGGGTGCATTAACAGTAGCTGAGGAAGCAAAGAGGAAAACCACAACAGACATTATTACTCCTGCAGTATGCCCTACTTTTAGGCCATGCAGATATATTCCAACCCCCTTATGAGAAATGAATAGTCAGTATGGCTGATTCAATAGAGCAAGGAACAGCAAAATAGGCATTGGACAACATAATATTTTAAGACCAATTTAACTGCAGTCTGTAGTTTAAAAACAACAACACTTCTTGCTTTTCGAGGTTGGCTTAACAGTCACATTTAAATATCCTACAAAACAGGGCATTGCTAGGTTTTTCCTTTGAACATGTATCTGAAATCTGGAAGTTCACAGAATCTTTTAACAGACATGTGTCTGAAATGTTGGAATGTATCTATTCAAAACTAACAGCTGTATTTTAATGTGAGCTTTCAAGGACAAGTCCACTTCTTGTTATACTCTGTTTTCTTTGTAATGCTCCCGAGGAAGGCCATACATTCAGTATTAAATAAAAGGTGAGATGTTTTCTTACATCCTGAGACTGCAGTTTCTCCTACATAATCTGACTTGTTGGATGTGCTAGCTCCTTTTGTTGTTGTCATTTTGGATTCTTGACCATCCAAAATCAGAGTGAGGTGGCTAATCTTGTCCTTTTAGCCTAAATTTTCATATTACTTTTCATGTGAGAGTGAATTGTGGTATATTTGATTCTCCAAAGTTCAGTTAACGCTGGCCCAACTGGTTTGTTCTGCTCGCATTTCCCAAAAGTTGCATTAGAACTGGATTGTGTGGAATTTTCTGGTGCCCTTGGCTTCTTGCAAAGCATTTTGGAAAAGGGGGTTGGATGTCTCTTCAGCTGCTGGCCACAGCGTTAATTGCAAGTGTCACCTAGTGCCCATTTCTCCCTTTCAATATATATATTTTTATTGGTGCCCTTGACTTTTATGCTTGTTTGCTGTTGTTTGATTTTTAGTGTACACCGCCCAGAGTTCTGTCTCGGAAGGTGGGGCGGTATATAAATGTAATAATAAATAAATAAATAAATAAAATACAACACTGAGATTTCTCTGACTAGTCTATCAACACTGCCGAAGGAGAATTATATTTCCAACAAAGAATTGGATCAAAAAGGATATAGAAGGAGTTTGCTTTCTCACTTTCATGTGTTTTGGGCAGGAAAAAATAGGACAAGAGAGCAGCCAGAATGTTCCTTTGATGACGGCTTTTTCTGATAACAGACCATCTGGGCTCACTTTGAGAACAGGTGGTAAGGGAGAAGCATGTTGACCCTGTTCAAGTCTCTTTGATCTTTCAGTCCATCCAGGCTTGATAAATTAGCCAAGAGACCAAAGTGCAGAGGCCAGAGGTCACCAATTAACCTACAAATATTGAAGAGATGTTCCTCAAATATTTAACAATATTTAAAGAACACAGCAGAGCTAAACTAATTTGGTGATGTATTCCAAGTTTTGAAAATTGCAACACCAAAGAATATTATGTTATAAAAAAATACTGATTTTTTTTTTTTGTAAAGCGATAATTCCACCATTTCCCAAAATGTATACAGAAGCTACAGGATAGCTGTATATAGTAGTATATATTTGACCATCCTAGACATTAAGGCTAGTTTTGTAAATACGATTTCTTTGCTTAAGTGGGTCTATCATCATTGAAACTCTTCTGCTAAAAAATACCAGAGTTCTAACAAATTTAATAATGTAGTATTAAGATTGTTTTACTAGCTAAATGCACTTCCATTTTCACTAAAAAAAAGACATAACTCTAAATCATATAAAAACATTGAAAGCATAAAACAAAAACTGTCAATAACTACATGAACACAGTTATTGCTGACCAAACACAGTAACAAAATTTAATACACAAAGGATAGGCAGTAAAAATCAAACGGTGGATTTAGAAGAGTTAATTTTTTTTTGGAATATAGTTCCCAGACTACTGGTTACTAGAGATGGGCACAACTTAGCGGTATTCCCATTTCCGTTTCCGTTACTCGGTTCCGTTACTCTACGGAAACGGTAACGGCAATTACTCCGCCAGAATTCGAGCTCGAACCGATGAACGAACAATTTTGTCTGATTTGTCGTGGTCGTTCCTGGCATCGCGCAATCGCGCGATGCCACGCAGCACAGAAAAAAAGTTTTTAAAAGTTAAAAAAAAAAACCCGATTCCCGGCCAAAAAGCAGGCGGAAAAATGCCTGCCGTGCTTCAGGACACCTACCAGAGGGGTTGTTTCTGGAGGTCCCCAGCCTCCCCCCCTCCTCCGTCCTGGGCTGCTCTGGTGGGACTCGCCGCAGGCTCGCAGCAACAAGCCGCACGAGTCTCGCCGCCGGCGCAAGTGGCACGGACGGCACAGGAAAAAACTTTTAAACTCTCCCCCCACCCATTCCCGGGCCAAAAAGCAGGCAGAAAAATGCCTGCCGTGCCTCAGGGCACCTACCAGAGGGGTGGTTTCTGGAGGGGGGGTCCCGGCTTTCCCCCCTCTCCTGTCCTGGGCAGCCAGACTCGAGTTGCCATGCCATGCGGTGCGGGCGGGGGATCCAAAATGGGGCGGCGACCGCAATATTTTTTTCGATATCGTGGTCCAAAAACACACAAGCACCACAGAAACATGCAAAAATTTATAAACTGCCAGATTTTTTACAGTAGCAGTGGGTTTTTTCTTGTAACAAAATGTCTCTCCTCTCCTCCTCTGTCCTCCATTGATTTTATTTTATTTTATTTTATTTACACCTGCGCAATGATGGGCTGGCCGAGTGGCCATGTGGGAGTGGACCATGCAAATTTTTGGAGCCATCCCACCAATCGCATGGCCACTTGGCCACTGAGACTTCTGGGATGTGCCAAAAAGACCACTAAACCCTGCCCTAGCCCCCTAGCCCTAACCCTAATCCTTGACTCCTTACCCATACGTCACAGTAAACTGTCTTCTTAGTGGGTCAGAGAGGCACCCAGAGGTGCAACCCACTAGCCCACCGTAACCTTACCCATCACTAGCCTAACCCTAGCCCTTGCACTAACCCACCTTAACCCTAAGCCAGATCTACTTGCATTGCACTACACACAAGTACAATTCCCTTCTTTGTGAGACATAGCGGGTGTGACCCAGTCTTGACTCAGGGTTCTCCTGGACGGACGGTCATGCACCAGTGCACTGGTCTCACTAGTCTGCAACTGGTATGCATATCCATATGGCTATGCATGCCCTTTTGCAGCAGCAGGTGAGGAGAGGAGACCCCCATGTTGAGGGGTCTCTTGGAGCCTGCTTCCCCTTCCTAGCGGGCCAGAGGAGGCACCCACCCCACAGAGGTGCCTCCAGGAGCCCGCTACCCCCCAAAAAACCAGTACTAACGACAACGAAAAAACGAAAAAACAAACCGACTAATTTTTGCGAATTTTCGCGAAAAACGGAAACGAGCCGAAACGGGCTGCCTCCGACACACAACAACTCGAAAATGTCATTTTCCCTAGTCGTGCCCATCTCTACTGGTTACACTGACTGTGAGGTTCTGTGAACTATGTTTAACATGGATGCCTAGACTAAAGCCATCTTCCTATTCCAGCTAGAGTAAATCCCCTGCCAGAAATCCTGTTGCCATAAGCTACACTGTATAAGGTTAACTACGTCACCAACTGCAGTGATGAAACAAGGAATTCCTTTACTTATAAGGAACGGCTGGGGGACATGGGATTGGGGGCAAATTAATTTGCTAATAATAATAATAACAACAACAGCAGCAGCAGCAACAACAACAGCAACAACAGCAACAGCAATAAATTTAAAAAATCAACAATTGTAGTAAAAAACATCCTAATGGCAATTTTCAGAAATTAAAGTATCCCACTTCCACTCTTGCCACCACCAACAAGCTTCCCCATGAGAAAAGGAATTCCACAGGAGCCTCTGGATTTTTGACTGGAAATGTTTTATATTTGAAAAATCACCACTCCCAATGACATCATCAGCCATATATACAGCACAGTGGATGAACACATTTTCAGCCTTTGAATAATCTGGAACGTGTTAAGCCAAGATATATACAAATTTTATTAATCTATTGCAGTGGCTCCCAATCTTGGGACCCTAACCCTAACCCTAATCCTAACCCTAACCCTAATTCCAGACGTTCTTGGACAGTAATTCCCAGAGTCCTTCCCCACTAAGCTCTGCCAGCCAGGATTTCTGGAAGCTACAGTCAAAGTATGTCAGGGTCCCAAGGCTGGGGACCACTGATGCTATGCTATGCATCTATTGTACTTGGGGTGGACTAACGGACTGAGACGTTGACTTGCAATGGAGGATGACTTTGCTTCTATAAGTTGTAGTTTTAGAAGAGATATCCAAAAACAAAATACGAAGGAAGGAAGGAAGGAAAATTATGGATCCAAGATAGATATAGTGGGGCAGCAATCTAAGATGGAGGACATCAGGAGCTCGGGTCATAGTTATACCAACCATGAGGAATGACTGAAACAAACTTTACAGAATGTTCCACACTGTGTTCCAAACCCTTATAAAAATTCAGTATTCCTACTTGACAGCCCTTATTAGTCAAATTACTATATCTTTTCAAGTGCCTTCATGATGCTACTAAAGGTTACATGAAAGAAGTAACACTGAAGAAACAAAAACTTTTTTTTACTTCTTTCTTTTTCTTTAATATTAATGTCTAGGTCTCATCCTATATAATATATTGATTTCATATCCAGTTTTGAGGGATTGGAGCCTTCATCTAGATTGTTTGCCACTTGCCAGGTATAAGGCACACACCTCAGCAAGTCGCCGAAGTCTTAAACTACACCAACTAGGACCATGAAAGAAATGTATCATTTTATAACAACACAATGGGTTATTCTGATTTGGGAAAGAAGGAAACACAGGAAGAGGCATGCACTAATGCTTTGTACTAATGAACGCTTCCTGTTTAGTTTTAGGTTCAAGCATTTCAAAGGGGTAGCCCTGTTGCAGCAAAACAACAAAAAAACGTATGGCGCCTTTCAGACCAGTGGATTTATTATACCATGTGTTTTTTGTTGATTATATCCATTTCCTCAGACACGTCAAGTATAATCTTAGAGGTTTAAATACATACTGTATACAGAACTTACAATTGGGAAGGGAGGTAAGGTGTATTCAAGAGGTCAGAACAGAATTAGATGGTGATGATAACTACGGATTTGACAATGGCCTTTTAAAAATGGTGCTGTTGTTTTTAATATTTTAAGAAATCCACAGTAAAATGCAGATTCATTTTCATGCCTGGTTCTCTTCCAATATGAATTGTTAAAATAGGCAATCCCTGGGGAGGGACTTATTCCTTTCTGCTCACCCTCAGCCCCAGCCCCTGCCTTTGTGGTAAGTTATTGTTTTCCCACCAATATCTCTGGAGCAGGCAGGAGCAAGCCACCTTTTCCCACTGTTTCTCAAGGAATGGATGAAAGTCCCCTCCCCTGAAGTACCGCAGGATAACTCTTTGTGTTACGATGCACATGCACCAACAAAGGGTGGGAGAGGGTATACAATGGGGACAGCAACATTATTCCCACCTAAGGACACGGCCACCTCTGCTGTGGAACACCTTGAAGGTGAAAACTCACATCTTCACCCCCTACACACACACACACACACACACACACACACACACACACACACACACACCCTTTCCCAATATGCTTCTGAAAAGTGTTGACGCTTTCCCCCAAATCCCACATGGGGAGATTCAATTGCAAAGCTGAGACATGGTGCAATAACTGTCACCGCTACTGCGTGCTCTCACCCACTTGGGCATGGAATAATGTCGACGGCTAATTGAAACGGTGATAATGCTGATGATCCCACTTCTGCAGAGCAAGACGCTGGCTGCAGTCGCACTCCCAGTAGGATTGCAATCAGCTGCAATTGAAAATTTATAAAGTACTTTGGATTGGTTCAAAGCCTTACTGTTAAGTAAGAGAGACACGGTTATTCATTATTAAGGCTTTCTGCTTTCTCAACATAAAAAGCCAAGACTATGATGATGAGCTTGGCTCTGGATTGGGAGTGGGACAGATGAGACTCAACGGTGTTCTGCTTTCTTGGTGCTCATTTGCTCTTGAGCTTTCCTTTCCAGACAATGATCAAGCTAGGCCTGAAACTCTTGAAATCCATAATTGCAAATCACCTTCACATTTTTTTACTTGATTCAACTTAAAGCTCATGGGGGAAGAAAAAGAAAAGAAAGGAAAGTGGAGGAAAAGGAAAGGAATGGAAAGAATGATTAATAAAAGAGTTGAGCTGCAAAGCTGGATTGATACAGACAACTCGAAAGTCCTTACATCTGATTTGTATGATTTCCTGTAAAAAGAGAAGAGTTTGGTTTATATTTTAAAGGTGGGTGGATGTAATTTACACCTTCAGAACCAATATGCAAGTTGCAATGCAGTTATACATTGGCATTCACACTCCTGCAGCATGGCGTGATCTCTGTGTCAGGCAACTGGCTCTTCCTCTTTTCTTTTTGCTCCTTTTCCCCTGTTCACCTTTGTCACAGAATGACAGAAGCAGAGCTGTCTTTCCCTCTTTTGCAAAATGATTGCTGGGGGCATCATGGCACGGGCAGGCCTCAGTACCTTAGGCTTACCTGGCCAAATGGCAGGGCCAGCCCTGTTCTATCACATAAAAAAATACCAGTTTGGGTCCGCATACCTGTCAAGTTTTCTCTAGCCACAGCCGGGACAGGAGGGGGGAGGTGTAATGTGCACGCGCAAACAAAAACACATGTACAAAACCACAAACAAAGCACCCCTCCTTCTTCCTAATTGCCAAAAAAAAACCCACAAGCAAAGCACCTCCTTCCTCTTTCAGTTGCAAAAAAGCACCCCCTCCCCTTCCACTCTGGCACGGGGCTACCTATTGCAAAAAAGAAAAATAAAGAAAAAAGAAAAGGAAATAAAGACAAGTTTGGATATGAAAATAAGGGATCCTGCTCACAGTATCCCTGCCCCTACCACCTATTGAGCACAATGAATGCTTCAAGCATGCTCAAAAACTGCCCCCAACATGCCATTCAGAGGATTTTTTAAAAAATTATAAAATCCAGGAGATGGCGGGAAAGATGCCTTAAAAACGGGATTTCCTGGCTAATATGCAAGACTTGACAGGTTGGGTCTGGCTCTGTTAATTGTTTAGGATTACTGTATGTAGATAGTTCTCCCTACAGCAGGAGTAAGGAGATCAATTTCTGATGGTGTTGGGCCCTAATCCCATCGTCTGTCACCACTGACTATCCTGTATGGATTTGGGTGGCCGTGGCCCCAATGACTCATCATGAATTACAGGGTTAATTTCTGCCTCTTCAGAAATCAATAAATGTGTGCATATATGTCCCTATTATAGATTTTAAATGTAGAATTAAACCAAAAAAGCTAGTTTCTTATTCTATACAAAAATTAAGTCCGTCAGAGAGAAACAAGATTGCACACACAAATTCCTCCTTGCCTTTTGATGTGGCAATGTTATTTATTTATTTATTTATTTATTTATTTATTTATTTATTTATTTATTTATTTAGTTTTATGTTTGTATATTGCAACTGATTTTCCCAAAAGGGAACTCTTGGGGTTTACATAAAATAATATATGAGAAAACCCAAATGTAATAATAAAAAGGTTATCTGCCAGAGATGCTTTCATGGACACCCTCCCCCATCTTGGCAGCAGGGAAGGACTACATAACCCAGGGGAACCAACCCAACTGCCTGATTCTATGGCAGCACAGAGCCACTTGTGCGCACAAGCATTTATTTGTGTGCTCCACAGGTGAAAATTTTTAAAGCCCGCCTCTTTATTTATTATGCACATTACCTTGGGCTTTCCAATGTGCTTTTCCTTGGCAGCTAAAGTGGCACATAGGAGAATACGTCTAATAAATAAGATCATTGCGGAATGCTTTATGATGACACTTGTTTGCTCGGTGATGGAGGATGTAGGTCATTTCAACAGCATGGACAGGGAAAAGGATTTAATATCCTGCTTGGCTGAAAGGAAAGCAGCTGTTGCTCACCAGGATGTACTTTGCAGTGTGCTGAGCATGGGACTCATTAGCCATTTTTCAAGTTGGCCCTACAGCTGCTAGCCAGTACATGATAGGTATAAAATCTTCCTGGGTTTAATTCTTGCATGGCAGATGAAATCAGAATAGTTCTTTCCTTATCTGTGAGAAAGTGAGGACATTTATGTTGGTCCTAATAAGAGAGTTTCCAGATTTGTGATAATGTTTTCTGCATAGATAGTGAAATATATGTGGCACTATAGCAGATGCAGTCTTAGAGTTCTGAAAATCAGAAGCATGAGATGGGTTGTTTGTGTTTCCCTTTCCACTTGGCTGAATGGAAAGCAAAGCAGCTGTTGCTCACCAGAATGTACTTTGCAGTGTGCTGAGCATGGGACCCATTAGCCATTTGTTAAGTTGCCCCTACAGCTGCTGCTCAGTCCTGAAGTCGACTTGCAGACCCTCAATCTGATGCTATGCTGGATGTTCGGAGAAAGAGCTGCTTGAGAGCTCACAACCACACAAATTCTCACTCAACACAAACATTTATCATCATCATCTTAGAACTTTAGAGGCTGAACTGATTATCTAGTTCAGCTCTTTTTCTAGCTCCCTAGCTTTGGGACAGGCAGACTTAGTCAAGGGCTTAGGCCATAGTCTACGTGCCATAAATTATTTTAGCATTAGATAATAGGGCTCCCAAATCCATGAGATTGGTACCCATAGTCTAAACACATTTATTAAAAACTAGAAATACGTATTTTTCATGATGCATTTACCAGAAATAGCCAGTACATGTTAGGTGTAAAATCTTCCTGGGTTTAATTCTTACATGGCAGATGAAATCAGAATAGTTCTTTCCTTACCTGTGAAAAAGTGGGGGCATTTCTGTTAGTCCTAATAAGAGAGTTTTCAGATTTGTGATAATGTTTTCTGCATAGATAGTGAAATGTATGTGGCACTATAGCAGATGCAGTCTTAGAGTTCTGAAAATCAGAAGCATGAGATGGGTTGTTTGTGTTTCTTGATTGATCACTCAGTCCATCAGAACTTGTTCTGTATGTGGGCAGTTTCACTGAGGGGAAAGCCATGGGTTTTCACGAAGACATTTTATGTCGAGAGCAGGAATCTCAGGGAAAGGAATGCTCACTGCCTTCGGCTGTTGCATTGTGCTGTTGAAGTGGCCAGCTGACAAAACTGAGGAATTTAGCAAGTGCTCTTCCTGTCCTTAGCAGAGATCATCTAGAACTGACTGCAGAATGTGATCTGTTTGCTTACAGCACAAAGAGAGGTTCCTCTATAGCAGGGCTGTCCAACTTTGAACAGGCCAAGGTCTACTTTTTCCAGCCCAAAGTGCCTGAGGGCTACTACACTAAAACCTCTCCTTAAGAATTTTATTAGCGGTTTCCCATAGGAATGAATTGAAAATCAATTACTCCATTATGGAGGGAATTGTCCGGGGGGGGGAGAGAAGGGAGATGTCACTGCACAAAGGAGATGGGCACACCTGCAACCCCACCTTTTGCCCCTCTCCTCCCCTCTCCTCCCTCCACTCCGCACCAGCGACTCAGCTGGCCACAAGACAGTGGCACACTGATCATCTGGCCAGTGGGGGGAACCGGGGACTGACCCAGAACATTGCTGGGGCAATGGTGGTCCTTGGGACGGGGGAGGGAGGGGTAGAGAACTTATCCCCTCACTTTTTTTATTGATGGCCGGAGGGCTGTTTTTGAACCCTTCGCGGGCTACTGGTAGCCCCCGGTCTACCTGTTGGGCAGGCCTGCTCTATAGTGGGAAGTGACTGTCATTTGCTGTCCATCGGCATGATTCAAATTGAACTTATTTGATACTAAGACTAAGAGTCCTCCTCCTAAACATCCCTGGTTTCCTGCGGGAGCCTTTTCTGTCACTGAACTTGATATGATCTTCTCACTCCATAGCAATCTGATTTCCCTTTCAGGCATTCTGTGCTCAGCCAAGTGAAATGTAACACTGAATCCTCTCCACCCTAGCGGTGCTAGCACTGCCATCTTTCTTCAGACCTTGCCATGGACAATGGAAGACTATTGCATTTTCTTCTGAGATACTTATGTGGACATGCACACACACACCTACACCCAAGGCCTCTGTATCACTATCATAAATGGACTGTCCCACCAAGCAGGTTTATCCCAGTCTCTCTCTCTCTCTCTCTCTCTCTCTCTCTCTCTCTCTCTCTCTCTCTCTCTCTCTCTC
>JAHTLZ010000016.1:40044228-40080273 GCA_023846285.1 Phrynocephalus versicolor
CACACACACACACACACACACACACACACACACACACACACACACACTTTACCTAGAAGAGAATAAAGCCAGTGTTTTTTGTTGGAGGATAGTACCTGTGAAAGGGATCTGGGAGTCTTGGTGGACCATAAATTGAACATGAGTCAGCAGTGTGATGTGGCGGCCAGGAAAGCCAATGCGATTCTTGGTTGTATCAACAGAACCATAGTGTCTAGATCAAGGGAAGTGATAGTACCACTCTATTCTGCTCTTGTCAGATGCCACCTGGAGTACTGTGTTCAGTTCTGTGCGCCTCAATTTAAAAAGGATGTTGACAACCTCGAGCGGGTGCAGAGGAGGGCTACCAGGATGGTTGAGGGTCTGGAGGAAATGTCTTATGAGGAACGGCTTAGGGAACTGGAAATGTTTAGCCTTTCAAAAAGAAGACTGAGAGGGGATATGATAGCTATGTTTAAATATTTGAAAGGATGTCATGTTGAAGAGGGAACAGGTTTGTTTTCCATGGCTTCAGAGACTAGGACTCAGGGCAATGGTTTCAAACTACAGGAAAAGAGATTCCATTTGAACATTAGGGAGAACTTCATGACAGTTAGAGCTATTCGGCAGTGGAATATGCTGCCGCGGAGGGTGGTTGAGTCTCCTTCTTTGGAGGTTTTTAAACAGAGGCTGGATGGCCATCTGTCAGAAATATTGTGATGGGGGTTTCTGCATGACGGGAGTTGGACTAGATGGCCCTTGGGGTCTCTTCCAAATCTATGATTCTATGATTGATTCTAGAACAAACTTCAGTGGGTTCATGGGAGAAGCTAGGCCAGCAGCTCTGTAAAGCACCATTTTTAAAAGTTACATACTCTGAGGCAAAGCTTCTTAAAGTACTATGAACAATGTTATTATTTATTATTTATTTATTATTTTAGATTATTTTACCACACCTTCCTCCTCAGAAAAGGCCCCAAGGTGGCTTATAGTAATGAGGGACAATATATAGTCCATGCCAAAACATGGCTGCAATCCGTATTTTTGAGTACATAAACATAACAAAACATTATGTACTCAAAAATGTGGATCACAGCCATGCTTCAGCATGGAAATGGCAAGGTAGCTTCCTCAAGGAATTCTAGGTAAGCCTCTGAAATTTGGAGAGGTTTTGGGCTCAGGGGGCTGAGTTATGAAGCTCCAAAGGGGGTTCCAGTAGTTAACCGAAAGAGTGTGTAGAGCAAGCACCACCTATTTAGGAGTAACAAAGTAATTCATTACATAACAAAATGATGAAACAGCATTTCATTTTTTTTCTCTTTTGCTGATCTCTAAGTTTTGAGCATCAGGAAAGTCTATTATAAGATTATCAGTTAAGGAAAATAGAAGACCTCTGAACTTGAATAAAGCAGCAGTTACCAAGTTGGCTTTCCATGTGTGTGTGTGTGTGTGTGTGTTTTTTTTGGCAGGGGGGGTTCTTAGTGGTTTCTCTTCTCTCTGAAGAATGTCATCACCTACAACCATTTTTATTTTCACTGCAATTTTATGCTGGTCCCTTCCTGCCCTGCAATATGGCAGCATTGCAGCAGCATGCTTATAGGGGCCCCCCCCCCCCCGTGTGGTTTGGCATTGCGGAGGCTGCTGCTCTGCTGACATGAGAGGGGAAAGAGCTGCTGATTCATCACAGCTGTTTCAATAGTCCTCTCACCTTGTTCTTTCCTTTCCCTCCAAAAGGCCAGCTCAGCCATTCAAGGCCAGCTGCCTGCCGACGACAGCACTGACTGCTACACTGAATTGTTTGCCAGTCCTTTTCCTAGCCAACCTCCTTATCAAAAAGTATATGTTTTGAACAATGTAGATTTCAGGGACAGCGGAAGGCCTCTTTGTCCTTCAAAATCAATATGATGGACCATCAAGCCAGACAAGACCTTGGACCTTTCCAACAAATTCTTTCAACTGAATGGTCAGATTAAACCCATTATTTCACCAGATTATTTTCCATATCCATTTCTTCCTTTCTCCATTTTATACCATATGGGATTTGAAGATGTGCATCATGGTTTGTTTGTTTTTTGGTTACAATTTATTAGTATAAATTGTTTCAGTTGCCTTCACCTCAGCACCCAAAAATATTATTTAAAGTAGACAGCATCATGTTTTGGTGGTGGGTGCTCGTAAATACGACCATATCACCCCAGTTCTGGTATGCCTTCACTGGCTGCCGATTGCCCTCCGGATAAGGTTCAAGGTCCTGGTTTTGGTTTTCAAAACCCTCCATGGCTTGGGACCTGAATACCTGGAGGAGCGGATCCCCCAGAGACCAACTGAGGCCAGACCCACTCGATCGGTGCGGGCACGCTCACTCAGGGTGGCCACTCCGAGAGAGGCGCTAAAGTCGGCCACCTGTAACCGCGCCTTCTTGGTTGAAGGCCCCTCTCTCTGGAATCAGCTCCCGAGTGAGCTGCGCCTTGCAGAGTCCCTGCCCGCCTTTAAAAGGGCACTGAAAACGTTGCTCTTTAAGGAGGCATATGGTGACCTCATTTCTGTTTGATTTTTCTGCCCCTCCCATCTGCTGCTCCCTGCCAAGGGTTTCCCTCCTTGACATTTTTATCCTGTTTATTTTATTATTCTTATTATTTCCTTTTATTTATTTATTTATTTATTTATTTATTTATTTATTTATTTATTTATTTATTTGTTATATTTATATCCCGCTTATCTACTAGGTACTCTAAGCGGCTTACAAAAGGCTGCAAAGCCAACAAAATACAATAAATAGTCAGACAGACAGACCAATAAACACCCTAGACACTGTTAAAACCAAATGATACCTCGACTAAAGCGCAAGTTACGATGGCGGGAAAGAAAAAAAAAATTAAATGTCGCCAAAGGCCTCACGAAAAAGGTAGGTTTTCAGCGCCTTTCGGAAGGCCAGCAGGGACTCTGCAGAGCGCACTTCACTGGGGATGGAATTCCAGAGGCTGGGGGCCGCCACAGAGAAAGCCCGGGTCCGAGTGCTCGTCCTCCGGGCTTTTCTTTCTCTTGTACCTTTTTATATTGTTTCGCTCTTTTAACTGTTCTTGTGCTGGTTTTATTTATTTTATTGTGAACCGCCCTGAGTTCCGGTACGAAAAAAGGTTGCGGTATATAAATGTGCCTAATAAATAAATAAATAAATAAATAAATAAATAAATAAATAAATATTATTTTGGTTTTATTTTTGTATTTTTCGTACAGCTATCTTTTTATTATATGCAAAAGAGAAAACCTCTTTCAGATTATTCTGTCTCGGGTTTTTGGTACTTCAAAAGACATACAGAAGCCTCAAAAACAACTACAAAAAAGCAAAGAGACATGACAAGAGAGATCTAATCTCTTCCAAAAATGAGACAGAAGTAGAACCAATTACAATTAGTCACGAATTCCAACCATGAAAGCATTACACATACACAGGTTACAGTCCCTTAATAGGCCTCCCGTTCTACACTTTCAGATTTAGTTGCTCATTCCAGATGGTTTGCTGTCAGTGATGGACAGACAAATACATTGCTTTTCTCTTCTTCTGTTTAGTATGTGTGACGCTAGTCCGGATACACATTCTATAACTGTCTATTTATTGCTCATTGTTTATTATTTAATTTATGCCAATACAGGTATTGATTGACTGATTGCATTTCACATACACATGGGAAAATGTGACAAACATTCATACACCACACCCTCACAAATGTCAATCAAGCGTCCCAATCAAAATAACTAGAGGTGTTTTTTTGTTTGTTTTTTTTTGCCCCTACTCTACTTTCTGCTTTTTTCTTCTTCAATCAGCGGACAGCAACAGATTCAAGTGGCAGCAAAAAAATGAAAATTAAAAAAATAATAATAAAATCCAACAAAGAAAATGCCCCCCCTGCAAAACCCTAAATAAAAACAAAACTTATTTTAATGAACTGAAAATTTGGGCCACAAAGCCTTCCATCTTTAGCCTGGATCCCAAGTGAGCCAAATTTAGGTGTCTGTCACCTGGATGGAACTCTCAGAATGGAGAAGTATGGAGTTTTAATCCCAAAAAGATATAAAAAATTATTTTCCCAATCTGTTACCCTCTAGGATGCTTAGTCCATGATACAAGTGATGAAGGATTATTCCGATGGAGGGTTGCAACAGGAAAAAGGCTGCCCAAAGGGAATGCATTAGCAGTTGCTCATGGGACCGATCACCTTGTGCCAAGGACAGCACTAATTTTGTTGCATTCCTTTTAAGTGATTCCCTGGCAGAGAAAAAGGATGGCTTCCTTTCCAGAAGAAAAAGAAGGTGTGTTTGTGTGTTGGGAGAGTGTGTGGGGGAAAGGCCATCAGAATGCAGATGAGGCCTCATTGTCTCCTCTGTGAATAATGGAAGGAAGGTTTGATTTCCAAGGGATCACTTCATAGTCTGTACACTCTGATCCTCACCAATTCTCCTGGCCTGGATAGCAGATAAAGTTGAGTTGAAAATGAATGCAAATATGTATTATTTGAATGGTCAGGTAACACAGAACTGCAGTGGGAGCATGAAGAAATTCCAAAGGGGGTATGAGACTGTAAAATTGTCATCATGCTTCACCTTAGGTTTGACTTGTTTCTGCTCTTTACTGAGATAAATTACATTTTATTAAATCAGGCTTATTTTTTAATATATATTTAACTAACTTGTCCCTTTTTAATATTTTTAATTACATCATTTGAGGTTGGTAATTGGGGAGAGTTAAAAATGCATGAGGGGTTTTCAAAAAACGAAATCAGGCAGTTTTTGATGCCAAAATGCTTGGGAAATACAGTACAGTCCTTTCAAAAGAACCTTTCCCAGTCTAGGATTGATCATAGGTGAATCCACATAAATTCTGCCTGATTGCTACAGAAGTTAGCTGGAAATACTGCTGATGGATCAAACCCTCTAATGTGTCCCACCATTTCCTCAAGCTCAGAGCAGTTTCACAACCCTGGAAATTTCCTTTGTTTTAATGCTTGACCAAATATGTAAATATTTTCCAAAAAGTGTTGATAACTTCCCCAAGATATAAAGAGTTGGAGAGGAGGAAAAGACAGATATATGTAATCTAAATGTGACATTGTTAATCAAGTGCATTTGTCCAGTGCATTGTGAAGGCCGAAAGAAAGTTGAATTCACTCTGGTAGAAAAAGCTTAGTTAAAATATTTGCCTGAAAGTAGCACACACACACACCCCCTCGATAATGATAAAGGAGAATGACTGTTTCTAAAGCTAAAAGCCTCATGGGCATACTTATGAAGATTAATATTAAGGCTGCTGAAATCTAAAACAGGAATATTTTGTAACACACAAGCATGAAGATTAGGGATGGGCATGATATGGAAAAAATAGTGTTTCATCTTGTTCCGTCTCATCCGCCCGCCCCCGCCCCGCACATTTCATTGCATATCATAAGTAACGGAAAATGTTAAAAAAGATTTCATTACTTATGAAACAAAATGAAATGAAATGAATCCCCCACAGCACCAGTGTTCTAGCTGGTGCGGTGGGGGATTTAAAAGCCTCCTCGCCACCGCCTCCCAGATGATTTTGACAGCTTGGGCAGTAAAATTTCTGCCTGGCTGCGCCTTTCTCCCTTGCCACCCCCTCCTCCCAGTGGGTGGGTGTGTTTTGGACAGGGAGTGCAGTGGGAAGTTCTGATTCCAATTAGAAAAAAGACTCCTAGGGGCACCCGCCCTTTGGAGCTTAATGACTCAGCCCCCTTAATCCCAAACCTCTCCAAATTTGGGGGGCTTAAAGGGGAAAGTCCAAAGGAACTACCAAAAATTTGGTTATCCTTGGACCCTGGGGAGCCCATTTTAGATATTTATTTATTTATTTATTTATTTATTTATTTATTTATTTATTTATTTATATCCCGCTTATCTACCAGAGGTACTCTAAGCGGCTTACACAGGCAGACAGGCGCCGATAAACACAGTAAATCAACAAAATATAATATACAACAAACAAATTTGGTGATAAAACCCCGATGCATCCACGATCGGCTGTAGACTAAAGATGGCGGGACCCCAACAAAGAGAAGGGGGGGGAAGGTTATAATAATAATAATAAAAATAAAAATTTCAGGGCTCGCCAAAGGCCTCTCGAAATAAGTAGGTCTTTAAAGCTTTCCGAAAGGCCAGCAGGGACTCTGCAGAGCGCACCTCGCTAGGGATGGAATTCCATAGGGAAGGGGCTGCCACCGAGAAAGCCCGGTTCCGGGTGACCGACTTCCGGGCTTCCCGTAAGGTGGCAACGCGGAGCGAGTGCGCTCGCACCTGCCGAACAGGTCGGGCCAAGGTAGACCGCTGGGCGATACACTCTGCCAGGTAGTCCGGTCCCAAGCCATGGAGGGTTTTATAAACTAAAACCAAGACCTTGAATCTAATCCGGGCTGCAACGGGCAACCAGTGCAGGCGGGCCAGAACTGGGGAGATGTGGTCGTAGCGACGCACACCCGCCACCAGCCTGGCCGCCGCATTCTGAACCCGCTGCAGACGCCGGAGAAGAGTCAAGGGCAACCCCATGTAGAGGGCGTTGCAGTAGTCCAGCCTCGAGATCACCAGCACCTGGACCACTGTCCTCAGAGAGTCACCATCCAGGTACGGGCGGATCTGGGCGATCTGGCGTAGATGGTACTACGCGACCCTGGTCACCGACGCCACCTGGGCCTCCATGGTCAGCGCCGGGTCCAGGACCACGCCCAGATTCCTCACCCTCTCCACAGTCCGGAGGGAAACTCCCCCCAGAGAGGGAAAAGGGCCGTCGAACCCGGACGGCGAACTCCCAAAGAACATGACCTCCGTCTTCTCGGGGTTGAGCCTAAGCCTGTTCACCCCGGTCCAAGTCAGCACGGCATCCAAGCACCCATCGAGGATCCTCACAGCTCCCACTGCAGAGGTGGAAAAGGAGAGATAGAGCTGCGTGTCATCAGCGTACTGATGACAGCACACTCCAAAACTCCTAATGACCCCAGCCAACGGCCTTACGTAGATGTTAAACAGCATAGGAGAGAGCGACGACCCCTGCGGGACTCCACAAGGGAGAACCCACGGGGCAGACAACTCCCCCCCCATACTGAACATACTGGGGACGGCCCTCCAGGAAGGATCAGAGCCAACTGCGAGCAGTGCCCCCGATTCCAACCTCGGAGAGCCGATCCAGTAGGATACCATGGTCGACGGTATTGAAGGCCGCTGACAGATCCAGGAGAGCCAACAGGGTAGAGCAACCCCTGTCGGCTGCCCGGAGCAGGTCATCTTGCAGGGCGACCAAAGCTGTTTCGGTCCCCCGACGGGGCCTGAACCCTGACTGGCATGGATCGAGGCACTGCCGATCCTCAAGGTACGACTGCAGCCAGACCGCCGCCACCCTCTCGATGACCTTGCCCATAAACGGGACATTGGCAATCGGACGGTAATTACATAAGTTGTCCGCCGCTAGGCCCGGTTTCTTAAGAATGGGCTTAACCACCGTCTCCTTCAGACGAGAGGGAAAGGAGGCGGTGGCGATGGCAGAAGCCCATTCGGCCATGGTCCCGCTGGCAGCTTTAATAAGCCAGGAAGGGCAAGGGTCGAAAGGAGTAGACGCCGGCCGGCAATGCGCCATAGCCCTAGAGGCCTCGACAGCAGAAACAGGCCCAAGCTCCTCCAACTGGGGTGACGAAGGCGGACCAGCCACCGGGGATGGCGGGGCAGTGCTACTGCAACCGGAGTCAAAGCCGGCACGGATGGCCTCTATCTTAGTTCTAAAAAAGGCTGCAAAATTCTCACTACTGAAATCAGTAGGAGGAGGCCTGGCCAGACTAGGATTGGTGAGGTCCCGAACCACCCGGAAGAGCTCCGCCTGGCAGTTAGAGGCCTCACCAATTCTCAAGGAGAAAAACGATGACTTGGCCTCCGTGATCGCGTTGGAATAGCGACTAGTCTGGGAATCAACAGCAGCCTTACTACTAGCCGTCCGGGTTTTTCTCCAGCTGCGCTCTAGCCTTCTCCTCACCTGCTTCATTGCCCGGAGCTCCCCCATGAACCACGGTGAGGACCGAGCTCGGCACCGGAGAAGGCGCTTAGGGGCGATCCGGTCTATGGTGTGGGCAGCTGTTTCAAACCAATGGTTGGCCACAACCTCGGCCAGAGCACCAGTCAGTCCACCAGGAAACGCCCCGAAGACCTCCTGGAACCGACGAGGGTCCATAAGTCTACGGGGGCAGGCCAAAACAGGAGGCCGAAGGTCCCCGGGGGGGCGGAATCGCCAAGGAGAAGGAAAGCAAGTGGTGGTCCGTCCATGACACAGGTAGGGAGACAAAGTCCCCCACCTCCAGACTCGAAATCCACGACATGGAGGAAAATACCAGATCCAGGGTGTGGCCCGACCTGTGGGTGGGACATACAACATGCTGGGACAGACCCATGGAAGCCATGGATTCCATGAACTCCAGAGCTGCACCGGAAAGCCCACCGCCGACATGCACCGATAGTAACAAAATGGTTCATTTTAACAAAAAAAAAAATTGACAGTTTTGTTACTATCCAAACGAAAACATTTCATTAGCTTACAAAAGTATTCATAAGCTAAAGAAACGAAGAAACAGCATTTCATTTTTGTTAGGGTGCCCATCCCTAATAAACATATATGTATAAATAAGTCTTAGAAGTTCCCTTTCCAAAGAAAGGAATTCCTTGCTACCCTATGATTCTATGATCCTAATTGTCATCCTAATTGGGAAATGGAAGGGAAATGTCTTTTGATAGGATCCGCATGCTGCTGTAAGCTCTTGACTTATCTGAGGGTAATTTTTGTCTTCAAGAAGCAATTAAGACCTGTTGGATTTAGGACAGACTACTCCTAGGGATTGTCAGACATGGAGATTATACATACTGAAAGAAAAATCCTTATTGGTTTTGGTAGAATTGATTCAGGCCAGGTATGCTAGTTAGCTAAGTGTGAAATCCTATCTCTTGAAGTATACAGTCCCCCTGCACATCTGGACTTTCCCCCTTACATTACAGAATTTCATCTATGCGTAGTGACATTTGGCATCCTACAGGTTTTAAACAAAGCTGAAAGAGTGGATGTGTATGAATAGAAAAGAAAAAAGCCTCTCCCTTCATAAGAATCCAAAGAAGGTTTACTCTTCAAATTTAAAGGAAAACAGAAAGCTTTAGACACCAGTGCATATAACAGAAAATTCCCAGAAACAATTTTGTAAATTGCAGGTTGTAGGTTTGTATACATGCAGTGCTCTAAATTGTTACATAATATTTAAAATGAACTGCTTTTGTTGAAACAATATCCTTGAGAAGCCAGAAGAATAGATTGTTCTGTTTTCGTAATTGTTGTGTGTTCTGTTTGTACTCTCTTGGGCCGTTACTTCACGAGCCGCTCGCTTCGCGGCAAGCCGTCATTTCTGTGCGAACCGATCGCTTCAGTCCGCACGCTCCTCCTTTTTGGCTGCGACGTCACCCGACCACGCCCCCTTTACCGTGCTCCAACCGGGGTGAGTGATTCCCCTGCCATGAGCCAAGAATCTTTTCGCTTCGCATCTCGCTTCGCTCCCAACGTCACGTGTGGTCTCGGTTTTTGGCTTTTATTTCAAGTTTTTTTAAAAAATATTCAAACAGGGATATTGATGCATCGCTATATCGTTTCATCGCTTTTCGCTGTTACTTCCTCGCTCGAGTACCGGAGGCGGCAGCGGGAGCAGGAGGAGCCGCTGCCGCCTCGCCCGGCCAGAGCAGGGCACCCGGGGCAGGCAGCGTGCAAGCGGCGGAGGGCGGGCGGCTGTGCCATGCGGGGCTCCCCCCGAGTAGCGGCGGCGGCGGCGGGGGGGCTGCCAATGATGCCAGGAAACAATGGACAAAACAATATAAATTAGGAGCGGAAAACACAGGATCGTACAGTAACCACGCTCTGTCGTGAATGACAGCCAAGCATTGATGCATCGATACGCCGAGTAAATTTTTTTTTAAAATAAAAGGAGAGTGGAACCGGACGTTGCAAATCAGCTTTCTAATGCAAAGGGAGCACGTGAGGTAGTAATCGATTCGGTCCCAAAAATGCCCCGCGTGAGTACAGAGAAACGGGGGTGGGAGCGAAGGGAGACCACGTGACCACCACGTGACCGCCTCCGAATTCAAATCGAAGGCAAGGTCGATTCGAAGCGAGGCACCTCGTGAAGTAACGGCCTTGGTTAGCTGAACATTCAAACCATTCATCGAATGGTACATATGTTTTTTAAAATGTCTTGTTGAAATCCAACAGTTGTGGGATTATAATCCTTCATATTATTATTTTGGAAAATAATGTGGGAGCCCTTTTTTTCATAATACTATAACATGAGGGATTATGGCCAGGTAAAAGAAAATACATCTTCACAAATGGTTAAACGATGAAACTCACTGCTATAGGATAATGGTTCCATCAGGTGGTTTTAAATGGGGACTAGATGAATTATTGGAGAGAAGGGCCATATGTGCCTATACAGATGTCCATGAATCACTTCCAGTATCAGAGGCATACAGAAAATCAGTTGCTTGGGAATGCTGAAGGGAGAGTCAAACTGTGCTCATCTCTGCTGGAAGGCTTCCTATAAGGTATTGATTACATACAGAATGTGGATGCAGATGACTTTTGGTATGCTCTAACATGATACTTCTCATTGCCTTATCATTCTATTCCCTGTTTGTTAATATGACGTTGGTGTGTATGGGATTGTTGTTGCATAGATGATTCTATTGGTTACAGAATCCACTGCATACATAATCAAAGCATCCTTTTGTACAAACTGAAAAGAGAGCACAATTTAGAAGCACCTGGCAATTCCTATATGGCCGCAGTCTTACCAGAGTTTTCCGCGTATATAAATTTCCTGCATATTTTTTTTCAGGCAGTCACGTGGTTTTTAATGTGCAGTTAGTGTCCTCTCTTCTGTGTCATATTTGCGTATTCTGGTTCGGTCTCTACCTGTCTACTTCACATTTTGTCCTTCTTTCCAGCTCTAGTTTCCAAGCCTCCATGGTGTTAAAGGGGAACAACTGATTTTACTGCATATTTTCAGGGTTCTGTCGTGGTTACAGAAGCAAATAAGTAAGCATTTTCGAGTGAAATTTCTAAATCCAGCCCCTGGCCTAAGACTAATTAAAAAAAAACTAGGAGACTGGACTGTAGTTATATCCTTCTGCCTAATGGCAGTGATGTTCCTGCAAATGCAGCAAGGGGTAAAGCTTATACTTTTTAATGTGCAGTTTGGTTGAAATGCCCACTGATCTAAGACTTGGGCAATTTTGAAGTGTACACAGTTTCATCACATTACATAAGAATCACATGTACTCTGAAATTGTCTTTGACCAGCAGCGATATGCCTTCAGCAGTGATTAGCAGCCAGTTATGATCTCGTCCCCACTACGCACACGGAACTGCACAACAGGATTTCTGTACAACAGAACTGCACAGACACAGTATTTGTCTGTCTTACACATTTGTTGCACAATTTGAAAATCTAGTTTGGAAATTCACAATTTTTTAACAAAAATGAAATCCAGTTAAGCCAGCAATAGCAATATCATGTGCGTTTCAAAGTCTTCATATTCAAATTGTTCTTGTTTGAAATTAGGTTGTTGCACAGAAAGAATCTGATTTTTTAAAACATCTGCTTAAGAAACAATTTGTGTTTTATTGAACATTTCCATAAAAAACAAAGCAAATTATATTATCAGCTATCTCTAAGTGAGATGTTCCTTAGGTGTTCAGCTGTGCAACAGCACCCCTGTAAGATTGACTTGGATTGTGTTCTTCAGTCTCATGACAACCCATTTCACCCAGAAAGAGTTTGAGTAAACCGAAGAGCGTTGTGGTAGTTCAAAACACATTTGGTAGTTTGCATGCTCTCAGTCAGAAGATGTTAGTAGCAGAGAAGGAATTGCCTGAGGGTGGGGAATCCTAATATAACTGGCCCTGGGCATAACTGCTGGAAATATAGAAGAGAAAGCAAAAAATAATGAATGGCAGAAGGAGCCTGTGAAGTGATCCAGTTTCACCAGTTTGCCTTTATATTTACATCAAAATATAGTCATGCATTTTAACCAGTAACTGGTCAGTACTGGTCATTATGTTTTTCCACATTAGATCACCATCATCTTGAACAGCCATGCTTCTTCCTTGTTTTTAGAAATATAACTTTCATTCATCAAAAAAGATCTTCTTAAGAAATTGTGTATAACTTTGTATTTGACACATAAGGCCAATCTACTGATCTGCCATCTGAATGGCAGTGGATGAGTAAATACGGGAAAACTTTGATTATGTACAAATGTACTTTGGAAGTGCACCAAGCAAGGAATCCTAATTTTTAATTCTTTTATCAAGGTAACATGTTTTTATACATTTCCTATATCAAAAACCCTTCAAACTTTTCATCAAATTACAAGCAAGTACAGACATCTATATCTTTTCTGAGCAAGATTATATATGTCACATTGTTTATATGCTATAACTTATACAGTCAGTATTTCATTAGATGATGAAATTCCCTTAGGTCCTTTTACTCTAGTTATCTGAAGACAGACTTATGGTACACCAAGAGCCTTTTCACATGACCCCTAAGATCCGCTGGCCAGTTAAATTCAGACCAGAGATCTTGGGGGCTTGTCGCTCTTCCTGTGTTCCCACCCCCTCCGCACTCCTGACTGCTGGCTGCGTGAGGGGAGGGAGAAAAAAAAGGAAGAAAAGAACGTGGCTCACCTCCATTCTGCCGTCTCGCTCTTGCCCCTGCAGCATTCCATTCTCTTAAGTAGCTCTTAAAGGGGCGGGGGGGCAAAAAACAACAAACAGAAGGGAGGAGAGCCCGGCACTCTTAAGTTACATCCACATCAGGAATTCTTCAGCCCTGGAGAGCAGGTACTTGAAAAGTGTGCTGGGACACGCTTAGGTGGGCGTGGTCGCACTTAATTTTCTGTAAACTCCGGAGCTGGTGGGGAAACAATTTTAAGCTCCGGAGCTCGGAGCCATTTGCCGCGGAGTTTAAGGGTCGTGTGAAAAGGCCCCAACACTTTATAGCGAATTTCTTCATTACCAAATATCTTCTTGTTTTTGTTTTTGTTGTGCTTGTATTTTAGCTTGATTTCCAAATAAGACTCCAAAGAAAGCTCACGATCAATTGTATGCAGCCTGCCTGAGCCCGGGTGAAACAATGATTGCCGAGGAGATAGTCCAAAGCAGTTTGAGTGGGGGTGGGTGGCCCAGCAGATGCTCTTGGACTGCAACGCCTATCATTTCTCACTGTTGGCTGTTCTGGCAAAGGGCTGAAATATCTGGTGGGCTGCACATTGCAGTACAGACTGGAATAACAATGTATGGCTGTTATTTTTACACCACCTATTTGATAAAGCTATCATACAGGAGAAGGCATGTTTATTGAGTGAGAGCTGTCAGCTAAAGGTGGGGCTGCTAGCGTCTTTCTGCTGGGGAAAACTTATGCCACCAGATTCATAAAAGAGAGAAGTCAAACAGTCTGGGCTAAGGCCTCCTTCTCCACCCCAAAAGAGATAACGCCTTGTGACTAGAGATGGGCACAAAACGGAAAAATGCTGCTTCATTTCATTTTTTTTGTTTTTTTCCCATTCATTTTTGTTTCATTTGAAACTTTTAAAAAAAATTCATTTCATTTTTTCAATTTTTTTATTTTTCGTTTTTTACTCTTCATGCAAGTGGTGATGGCGGAATGGCTCTGCCACCACCACTTGCCATGAAGACTTTTTTTAAAAAAATGCCATTTCTCCCCCAGTGCATCTGATGGGGGGGGGAGCACGGGTCGTTTAAAATGTCTTTGGCCACCTAGGCAAGCAACTTGCCTCAGTGGCTAAAGAAATGAAAAATGAAATTTAAAAAAAAAAATCATTTCGTGCCCATCTCTACTTATGACTCTCTAGCCTGTGAATCATCTTCTGGTCAACCTGGCTTCTATCCCTTAATCCTGACATGGACTGGGAAAGCAAGTTTGAAGCAAAGCACGTCTGTCCAGGATACTGGCCAGCAGTAGCCAGCCCCGAGGAACTGAAATCCTATGACATGACAAAAAAGCTACGTGGGAGATCCTCCCAGCCACAGGCCCAAGGCAAGGACCACCCAGAATCCCGTGACCATGCAATTTGTTTGGGAGTAGCTTGGGAATTGCCTTACAACCCTCTTTGTGGTTCTCAGTCATTCCTTATTTAGGTTCAGTTCTGCCTGACCACTGTAGGAAGATTTTTTTAAAGCAAAACTGGGAAAGAAAGAAAAAACCCAAATGAGTCCATAGGTGGAAAGTGCTTTAAAAACAACACCAGCTGCATAGTTTAAAATTAAGTGTAGATTTTAGACATGCTTTGGTGACACAAATCCATTTAGGGTTCATCGCATAGGTTATAATACACGTATCTTCTTTTGCACAACAACAAAAAATTACGTTGACACTTTTGCCATGGTGGTGGTGGTGGTGGGGTGATGTGTCGTCAAGTTGACTTTGACTTATGGTGAATTTATGAATGAGAAATCTCCAAAATGCCCCTGCCCTCAACAGCCTTGCTCAGCTCTTGTAAACTCATGTGTGTGGCTTCCTTTATGGAGTCAATCCAACTAATATTTGGTTTTCCTCTTTTCCTGCTGCCTTCAACCTTTCCCAGCATTATTGTCTTTTCCAGAGAACCTTAGGAATAGAGATGGGCACGACTAGGGAAAATGACGTTTTCGAGTTGTCGTGTGTCGGAGGCGGCCTGTGTCGGCTCGTTTCCGTTTTTCGCGAAACTTCGCAAAAAATAGTTGTTTCATTTTTTGTTTTTTCGACTGTCGTTATACTGGTTTAGGGGGGTAGCGGGCTCCTGGAGGCACCTCTGTGGGGTGGGTGCCTCCTCTGGCCTGCTATGAAGGGAAGCGGGCTCCTGGAGGCACCTCTTTTTTTGGGGGGGTGCCTCCTATCCTCACCCACTAGGAAGGGAAAACAGGCTCCTGGAGACCCCTCATGGCATGGGGGCCTCCTCTCCTCGCCTGCTGAAAAAGGGCATGCATAGCCATATGGATATGCATACCAAGTTGCAGACACAGCAGACTGGCAGAGGCACCCCTCTTTTTGGGGTGCCTTCCCTGCATCAGTCAGGCCTCGACGGGCATGGTTTGCATGGCACACATGCTGCCGAGCCGAGCCTGCAGGAGTCAGCAGCACAGCCAGAGCCACAAGTGACGGACTGGCGGACTCTCTGCACCCGCTGTGGCTCACTAAGAAGGGAAGCGTACTTGCGTGTAGTGCAATGCAAGTACAGATCTGGCTTAGGGGACAGGGTTAGCGCAAGGGCTAGGGTTAGGCTCGTTACTGGTGAGGTTAGGGTGGGGTAGTGGGGTGCACCTATGGGTGCCTCTCTGACCCACTAAGAGGACAGTATACTGTGGCGTATGGGTAAGGGACTAAGGGTTAGGGTTAGGGTTAGGGCTAGGGCAGGGTTTAGTGGGCTTTTTGGCACATCCCAGAAGTCTCAGTGGCCAAGTGGCCATGCGATTGGTGGAATGGCTCCAAAAATTTGCATGGTCCACTCACATGGCCACTTGGCCAGCCTAATGCGCAGGTGTAAAAAAATATATAAAATAAAATAAAATAAAATCAATGGAGAGAGGACAGAGGAGACATTTTGTTGCAAGAAAAACCCACTGCTACTGTAAAAATTCTGGCAGTTTAAAAATAGCAATTTTCGCATGTTTCTGTGTGGTGTTTGTGTGTTTTTGGACCACGATTTCAAAAAAAATATTGCGGTCGCCGCCCCATTTTTGATCCCTCGCCCGCACCGCATGGCATGGCGAGTCCGGCTTGTTGCTTGTGAGTCCCCACCAGAGCAGCCCAGGACAGGAGAGGGGGGGAGGCTGGGGACCCCCCCCCCCGAAACCACCCCTCGGGTAGGTGCACTCTCAGGCAGGCATATTTCCGCCTGCTTTTTGGGCCGGGAATCAGGTTTTTTTTTTACTTTAAAAAACTTTTTTTTCCTGTGCCGCTTGAATGGTGGCGAGCCGGCGAGGCGGCAACTTTGGCAAGACGACGAGGATGCCCACCCCCAGCGCAGCCCAGGAGGGACAGGAGGAGAGGGGGGAGGCCGGGGACCCCCCCGAAACCACCCCTCTGGTAGGTGCACTCTCAGGCAGGCATATTTTCACCTGCTTTTTGGGCCGGGAATCAGGGGTTTTTTTTACTTTAAAAAACTTTTTTTTTCTGTGCCGCATGAATGGTGGCGAGCCGGCGAGGCGGCGACTTTGGTAGGACGACGAGGATGCCCACCCCCAGCGCAGCCCAGGAGGGACAGGAGGAGGGGGGAGGCCGGGGACCCCCCCCCCAGAAACCACCCCTCTGGTAGGTGCCCTGAGCCCTCACTCAGGCAGGCATATTTTCGCCTGCTTTCTGGCTGGGAATCAGTTTTTTTAAAAAAAACAACTTTTTTTCTGTGCCGCTGGCATCGCAGGATCGCCGTGATGCCAGGAACGACAACGACAAATCAGACCCAATTATTCTTTAGTCGGTTCAAGTTCAAGTTCTGGGGGAGTACTTCCCGTTACTGTTTCCGTTCCGTAACGGAAACGAGGAACGGAAACGGAAACGGGAATTCCGCTAAGTCGTGCCCATGTCTACTTAGGAATAGAATGCTGACCATGGTTTGGATGCCTAAGTGTGCCATTTTATATAACCAGTTAAAATGATTAAGAAGGAATAAGGACTGCAATTTGGGGACTGTGATTAAAGGTGGGCACGAAACTGAAAACCCATGGTTCAGGTTCGTCTCTTTCGGGCCCACCATTGGTTCAGTTCGGGTTCGGGTTTGTACATTTTTTTAAAAAAAAAAATCGTACGAACCTGAACCAATCCGAGCCAGTTTAAGGATAAGAAGTTAAAAGCCCAGAAATTCATTTCTTGTGCCTTATGCCTGGCAACCTAGTTAGCTCTTATTATACTCACTCCTGGAAAGAGATAGGAGCTTTGATTTGTGGCCTAGGGCTGCACTTTGTAAGACTGATGCAAAAAAAAAAAAAAAAAAAAAAGAGTCAGATTTGGTAAAAATTGCATCTCCTCTCACCTTCTTTGTTTTCGTCTTGCCCTCTGTTCCTGGCCTTGCCCTCTGCTAGAAGGCAGCCTTCCATGTGGTTTTGAAAGTTACATGCAGTGCCTGGCAGGGCAAAAAGAAAGCTTTCTCACTTGTGCTTTACAATGACTCTGTAGGCAGGATAGCTAGCTACCTGTGGCCTGTCTGTGTAACAGAGCATTGCCAGCTACCAGAAAGGGGAGAGACAGAATCACCCGGATTACAGTAATTGCGTTACTGGGGTTTGGGAACAGGTCTAGACACACTTCCAAGAAAAATGCAGAAAATGCGAGATAAACATTTCTGTTGCTGGCAGCTAAGGTCTACCCCATGCCTCAAGGGAAGTCCAGACCTGCCCTCCTACTTTGCGAGCTGGGAAACAGTCGTACTTGGGGTGTAAAACAGCTTTTGAAGCACAAGGTCTTTGAACCGAGAAGTGGAGGAGTTGGGTCTGTTAGACTCAGAAGTGGGGCAGTGTGCATTTCTCACTGTCAAGGATCCGCGCTCCTTTTGCTTCCATTACGGCGAAGACAGCTTTGTTTAAATGCCTTTGTTTGGCTCTGCCTCAACCAGACCCCGAATTCACTTGTGGTTTTGCACAATGGCTTTGAGGAACTCTCATCAACAAGGCCATTTCTCCTCACCACAAGTCTGTGGCTTTTGTTTGCTGATCGCATGTCTGACAACAACACATCCTCCCGGGCAGAAAGAGAGCCCCAAATGGATGATCAACAAGAAATGTCATTCCCCACAAGTGCAACTACATTTGCATTACACTTCAGCAGAGTGGAAATCTCATGTCAGCAAGGGCTGGGCCAGGAGCCGGTCTTGTTGAGTTAATGTATGCTTGATGAGAGACAAAAGCCGGCTTGGAAACAAGGGCATCACCACTCCTGCTGTTCCCCACAACTTGCCACTGTCCCAAGGGAAAGGCCTCTGCTTGCGGAGCTTTGCTTTCTTTGTCACTTTTAGTTACTTTAGTGTAACTACATATATTAACATTTAACTACATTGAATAAAACAGCAGTTAGCTATCCAGGGCTTGGAAATGTTAGTTTTTCTCTTCTACATCTCCCAGAATTCTCCAGCCAGAGGTGTAGCGCTTTGTGTATCTCATCCCAGGAAGCACAGGCCACCGGTGGAGAACTCCTGGCTTAACTTTCTATCCTAACTCTCCTGATTAAATAGCATAAAACATGGAATATTTTCCCTTGTGCTCTGTCACTCACTGACCATCTGAAATGGCTGCACATACAGCCAGAAACACCCTCTGGCAAACTAGTTTTTAAGAGGAATTTATATTCTCAGCAATTAACGTGGGAACCCAGTGCTGCAATTTCATCAGCAAGTCATGCCTCTGGAACCATATATTAAACTTGTGTTTTTCTTCCAAGGAACCAATCACACATAAACGCACACTAATTGTAAGGTACATAAGGTAAGGAAAATCATGTGCTATGGCAAAAGAGTCATTTCCTACATGAGGTGCAACTGCTTCTAAAAACGTGATAAATATATCAAATACGATATTCCCTTACTATTTGCTGAAGTGTGCCTCCTATATAGAGCACCCAGGGAAGTTTTACAAAATTCAGTAAACCATTTTGCTTTCTTTTACAGCAAATATTTTCAATGCCTTGCTGTTAGTTCTCTTTTTTTATATTAAAATAACCTTTTTCAAAAAAAATGCAGGCTTGGTAACACTACATTCCCAATCAGAAGGTAAAAAAAGGAAAGACACAATAGGCCAAGGATTAGCAAGTGCCTTTATTTTCAAATATTTTGTTTGCTTATTTGTTTATTCCCCACCGTTGTTCCAATAAAAGGCCATAAGGTGTCAATAGAAGGATCAGTTTCTTTCTAAGTAACATTTCTGAGCAAAATGTAACTGCTATCAACAGCACTTCTATCTGTATTTGGCATAAAAACCCTGCCCATAGGAAAGGACAGCTACAACATAGTGTTTCATAACAGGAGTGCCACCCTATTCCTTTGTATCCTTAATAACAGGATACAAAAGTGGAACAGATGATACCTTTAGGCTACTAGAAAATTAACAAAAATGTTTCTAATATTTTGAGGGTGAAACCCTCTTCATTAAGAGCTGTACCAATAGGTTAAAGCATGGCAAAAGATGGATTTGCCAGGAGTTATTTCTTTGATGTAAAGTCATTGGCAAAACGGAAAATGGACCATCAATGGAGACATGATAAGACTGCAAACACTGGGTAATCTCTTTCCTTTTTATTTGATCCAATTGGCTATACCCTGTGGACTTTTCTAAATTTTATCCCAATCCCCAAGAGATGCATGGGTCTTCTGCACCACTACCCTCCCCCTTCACTGGCAAGGAAGGGGCCATTGGCCTTGATGAGCCACATTGTGAATGTGTGTATGTGAGCCGTGACATGTCTTTGGAAGGACTGGGACAATAAAACACCTCCTTTCATTTTGGATGCAGAACATCTGAGCTCCAAGCCTCAACTAAGGCTGCTTTTACACGACCCCTAAAATCTGATGCAAAGGACTCCCAGATGTGGACTTTAAAATTGATTTCCCACCAGCTGCGGACTTTAAAAAAAATTAAGTACAACCACGCCCACCTAAGCGTGCCCCAGTGCATTTTACAAGTACCTGGTCTCCGGAGGTAAAAATTTTCTGATGCGGATCATAAAGCTGTGGATGCCAGGCTCTCCTCGCCTTCTGTTTGTTTTTTTTGTCCCTGCCACCCCTTTAAGAGACAGGAATCCCTACGGGGCTGCTCCGACCAGCAAGCGGAGGTGAGCCTGCATTTTGCCCCTTTCTGTCTCCCTCCCCTCACCGCAGACAGGAGCAATGGAGTGCGGAAGGGTGGGAACACAGAAACAGAACAAAACCCCACGATCTCTGGTCCGAATTTAAGTTGCCAACAGATTTTAGAGGTCGTGTAAAAGCGCCCTAAGAAACTGCCTGTCACTTTTTCCCATCTTGCCAATAACTTGACACATCCAAGAAATAACTCTTGGCAAATCCATCTTTTGCCATGCTTTAACCTATTGTTATAGCTCTGATGAAGAGGGTTTCACCCTCGAAATATTAGCAATGTTTCTGTTAATTTTCTAGTAGCCTAAAGGTATCACCTGTTCCACTTTTGTATTTGTTTTTTGTGATGGCTGCATAGCTTCTCAGTTTGTTTTAATAACAGGATGATAGGCCCAAAAGTTAGAATGTTTGGTCAAACTCTTCTAGAATGCAGATGGAATAATGGGGGAGGGGGGCACCTGCTATGTTGTTGCCCTTCTGTTATAAATATCTAATGTCAAAACCATTCTGAAGACAAAACAAAATGTACTGCTTTTCATGCTCTCAAAGATGTAAGCTTTTCTCCATTATCTATATTCAGATAATAGGCTACCAAAATGTTTCAGAGAGTTTCAAGTGTTTTGAATTAGTGGTAATTTCAATTAAAAATTTAACCTAGTAAATTATGGAGTACCTAGTCATTTTAATGGACAGAATGAGCAGAACATGAAATACAGCCTAGGAATCTGGTCACTTTGTTTTATTTTAATTATCAGATATGGAATTGGAAAACTTGATACTAATGCATCGCTAGCCATTAAAAGCTCAATATGAATTTTCAGCTTTTAGAGAAGACCAGGGAAAACAAAATACAAAGCACTGATTTTTATCTCTTTTTTAATAAAAGGTAATGAACTTGTCAAAAACTTTTAAAAAAACTTTAAAGAGTTCTCAAGGACTGGAAAGGGGAATACTGTTATCTTCTTTCCTTAACTATATATATCCATCTCACTTCACTTCACTTCACTTTTCTTTTCTTTCTTTTTTCCCCTTTCCATAGAGATATCCAAAAGTTGTGTCATGTAAATGGACTTTTCTTTTTGTTTTAGAAATTTAGAATTTTGAGTCCAGTTGCCATGACTCAACTTTCAAATAACCTCACCTGGTTGACTGAGAATTTTCACAGACATGTTGCATTTTTGGTAGATTTTATTCCAGGCATTTGGTGGATTTGGCTCCCTATTCTCACAATACTGAGAAGTTACAATTAATGGAAGTTTCTTCATTCTGTTAAAATATTTTAATAATACTGTATGTTTCTGTCTATAAAACGCCCCCAATGTATAAAACGACCCCCAATTTTCCAGCCCAAAATAACAGTTTCTCTACTGTGTGGTTCTCTCATTGGCTTACTTTCATGTATAAGACGACCCTAAGATTTTAGTCTAACAGTTTTAGTTTTAAAAAAAATACAGTAAAGTAACCCCACCCACCCATCGCGGGGGTTAGGGACCCTTGATACATGAAAATCCGCGATATGCGGAAGCGGGTGGGGTGGGGCCTGGGGGCGGGGGGTGATCGCGCACCTATCCGAGAAGTCTTGGGGCGGCGCACGACAGCGGTGGCAGGGAGATATTACCTCCCACCGCTGCCCACCCGTGCCGCCCGAGACTTCTTGTCTGGGGCCGTCTCCATTGAAATGTATTGCCAATGCATTTCAATGGAGAAAATTTTCCCAATTGGAAAACATTGGCTCAATGCTTTCCAATGGGGAAAATTTCTCCATTGAAATCCATTGACTCAATGCATTTCAGTGGAGATTGCCGCCCGCCCCTGCCCCCCAAACGGCCCTGAGGCTTCTCGAAGGAGCGCGGGGTGGCAGCGCGGAGCGACCCGATCACCCCCGCCACCCCCCACACAGCTCTGAGGCTTTGCGGAGGGGCAGCACAGAGCAACCCAATGGCCCCCTGCCACCCCCCATGTGGCTCCGAAGCTTTGCAGAGGGGCGGCACGGAGTAACCCAATTGCCCCCGCCACCCCACCCCACCCATGATGTAGTGGGACCACGGTACCTGAACCGCGAAATGGCGGGGGGTGACTGTAGTTTTATACATGGAAAAATACAGTAATTTGGCAACTCCTACCAATCCTCTGATTATTACAGCTGCACTGTATGGATTCTCTTGTTGTGAACTGCCCAGAGTTCCTTTGGAAAGTTGGGCAGTATATAAATATAGATAGATAGATAGATAGATAGATAGATAGATAGATAGATAGATAGATAGATAGATAGATAGATAGATGGATAGATAGATATTTTTTAAAAAAACTGGAGGGAACAGCTGTTTCCTGTGACTTCAGCCAAAAATTTTAAACATAAAATTTTCATAATCATATGCAAATACGCATGGATTCCACACACACACCCCAATACAAAGCAATACATCATTTGAGCTGGTCCTTCTATGTTATGGATATCCAATCTGGTTGAGGAAGAAAGATATCTTGGATATTTGCCTGAATTTGAATTGAAAAGGACACAAAGTTTTTAGCTCTACAAACAACTTCTGTGTTGGGGCTGTTGCTGAGGACTTGGTCACACAAATCATAGCATTTTGTTGTTAGAATTACTCATGCTGTCAGTTACTCAGCTGTGGATAAGAAGAGGCTCATTTTGTGTTTGCATGATATGATACATAAGTAGATATCTAAGTAAACAGAAAGCATGATAGAACTCAAAAGTGTTATGTTTGCAGGCAGCCCTTCCAAGACCAAGCATTCTCACAAATGTAGCATTTACCTGCTGGTCTTTGATTTACAGATCTCCCAGCTCCAGTTAAACTGAGATGACTTTGCTCACTGTTTAATTAAGATAGAAAGGCTGCCTTCTTCTCAGAAAACAATTGGCCCAGTGGTTCAATCAGCTCTAATAAATTGTTTCTTTAATAATATATAGTAACAAATAACTTAATTGGTTGTGATTAATTGCTTTTTACAACAATGATGACACAACTACATTATTTGACTGCTGTATTTTAGATGCTGAACTTCTGTGTGTGTGGCCTTGGTTAATGGCATAAAAATAATATCTTAGAATTCAAGGGCTGATTGGTGTTCTACCTCATGCTCATTTTGAGGGAGGGACACAGGGGATTGTGGAGTGCATGGAGGGGAAGTGCAGTAATTTTGTATCATGTCAGAAGCTTCTGCAATTCAGATTATTTTTTAACAAACTGTGGTAATTACTGCTGAAAAATGGGAAAATAAAGAATTACATCAATCCAAATAGTTAGAATCAACTGGGAAAGAATCAATGGTCATAATACACATTGGATCCAGGTTTTGTCCTGGATCAGCAACTGGCTAAGCGACAGGAAACAGAGGGTAGCACTAAATGGACACTTCTTCAAGTGGAAGGAGGTAAAGTGTAGGGTCCCCTAGGTTAAGTACTGGCACTCCTGTTTTTCAACCTCTTCATAATTGATCTAGATGTAGGAGTAAATAGCAAGGTAGCCAAATTTGCTGACAACACTAAATTATACAGCCAGTAAAAACAGAGAGATTGTGAGGATCTCCAGAGGGATCCCTTGACACTGGGGGAGTGGGCAAACAACTGGCAAATGAGCTTCAACAATTACGTTTATAAACTGATGGGGTCTGAACTCTCTGCAACAAACCAGGAAAGGGACCTTGGTGTCCTGGTGGACAGGTCAATGAAGGTGTCAATCCAGTGTGCCACAGCAGTGAAAAAAGCAAACTCAATGTAAGGATCATTAGGAAGGGTATAGAAAATAAGTCAGCAAGTGTCATTTTGCCTCTTTATAAATCTATGGTGAGGCCCCATCTGGAGTATTGTGTACAATTCTGATCACCACACTTCCAGAAGGATATTATGGAAATGGAAAAAGTGCAGAGGAGGGCAATCAGAATGATTAGGGGACTCGAACACCTTTCTTACCATCTGAAGCTGCAACGCCGGGCCTCTTCACTCTTGAACGACAGCACCTGAGAGGTGACCTGATTGAAGTTTATAAAATCATACACGATACAGACAAAGTAGATAAGGAAAAACTGTTTTCCCTATTGCACAACACTAGAACTAGGGGCCACTTCATGAAACCTTTGGGTGTTAGATCTCAAACAACTAAGATAAAATGCTTTTTCAACCAGTGGATCACTGGACTATGGAACTCCCTGCCAGAAGAAGTTGTGACAGCTGTCAGTCTTGACATCTTTAAGAAAAGATTAGACAAGTTCATGGAGAACAAGGGTATGAATGGCTATCATTATGGATGCCTAAGGACAATGTTGGAGAGATAGGCAGGATATCTCTCAATGTCATTTGTGGGGAGTAATAAGCAGGTGAATACATCTGTTGAGACTGAATGCTGGACTGGATGAGCTGTGGCCTCTTCCAGCAAGGCTGTTCTGATGTTTTGATGTTCTGATGTTAAAACATTAACAAGGCTGAGACTGGCCAGGGCATGGAATTACAATTGTACAACAACATTTGCTTCAAATATAATTTTTTAAAGCTTTATGGGTCTGGTATTCTTTCCTGAGCAATATAATTTCATAGCCACATAAAGCAAAAGATTCTTGGAAATACATTCAAGTCGTTAGAGAGACCTCTTCCTCAACAGATACTTCTTACCATTATGGAAAAAATATTCCAACAAAGAAGTAATTTACTATGGAAAAGTATTCCAACTTTTGTTTTTATGTGAACATCTGGTGTTTTCTGGCTCTCACACATGAATTCCCCCTGAAATTTGAGCTTCACAAAGACCCATCTCCACTCCCAGAACCTTGGTCTTCCACACCCCGCAACTTCCTGTCACAAGCAGAACTTTTCATTGATTTCACACTGTGGGACAGAGTGGTTAACAAGGGCTAAGTACATTCTTGCCCTCTAAGGAGGCATCATGACAGAAGGTCAGACAGAGAACAAAAAATAGCTGTGCCACTTTATTTTCTGGCTGCTCCGGCTCTCATGCCTCTTATAGCCACATGACAGCAGAACTCCAGCAGGCCACATTTTTCCCACCATAAAGATGGGAATGAGAAACACATCCCTGGCTGGATTCCTGTCTCTCATGACGCTTTGGAGTGCACAGCCTCCCTTGCCAGAAAAGAAACGGAGGGATCTGATTTGTCACACAAGAAGGTTCTATAAAAAGACAAGCAAGTCACAAGTATGCAGGCAACGCTGCTGAAGCAAGGAAAACAAGTTTTTCTATGGCATGCATGAAGGGTCATAAACTGGTACAGATTCACAAATGTTCAGCAGCAATAGGCTTTAGATTCTCTATAGTATCGGAATTTGTAAATGTCATCAATATTAGATAATACTGTTGAAATACGTAGCAAGCCACCCAGCATGTTATTATGAAATCCTAACTTGTTTACTTCTTCTTAAGCAAACAATCAACAGACCTCTTTCCTTCCTGTCAGTAGCGGGTTAATCTGAGGCAGTTTTAATTCAGTTAGTTTCAGTTTAACAGACATCATGTAGTGAGTTTATTTATTAATTTGTTTATTCATTCATTTTCTGCCCCACCCATCTGGCAGCAGGGCAACTGAGTTCATTCCTCGAGCATGATTTTAACAGACTAAATTACAGTATTCTTTTTAATACTAACGACCCCTTGTCTTCATATTAAGATTTTGAGCACAAAATTTTGGAAGTCAACATTATTTCCTCTGTTTGCTATTGCCTGACTAAATATTTTTGCTGGTGTACTAATATAAGGAGAATTTTTGGGGAATTCGCTTATAATTCTAAGCCTATAACTACCCTGCTTTTTGCTGTGCAGCAACATAAGACTCAACAAAAATAACTAATGCGGAGGCAAACAGGTGCTTTGGAAACATTTTCACATGCTTTCTCAAAAATTCCAAAGTTAAAACAAAATATCTATTTTTAAACAGTTACATGGCCTTTTTGTACAGTGTATGCATTCACACACGCTCACATTAAATTCAGGTGCCATCTTACAAAAGCAGGTTGTGAAGTGGCTGCTTGCAGAGAGTGGAACTGAAGACCATAACATGAAAAAAAAAAACATTACTTGCTATGTAATTTTTCATTTTTGTATTTTATTTAATTTTATTTTACTGTAGAGAGTCTGAGAAAGAGATGCTTGCAGACTTCTTGACACCAGATGTCAAAATAATTTACCAAACTTCCGGTGTTATGCAATTGAATTTGGATAGGAAGGAGAGACAGACTTTATTTCTTCACCTCAGACAGCAAAATGCCTTTGGCTGCCTCTGTACACATAAACCTTGAAATGCCATACAAATATATGGGCATGGATTTCAGTTAACACAATCTCTGTCACAGTCAAGAATCAGGCAAAATACACAGACCGGAGCCATGCTTTGTGGGATTCTTTGTAGCGTTAACGTACTTGCCCCCAGCCCTTTAACTGGCTATCGACAAACACTACTTCTGATTTCCCTCTTTTGCTGCCACCAACTAGCTTCGCTAACAAATTAAGTTGAATAAAAATTAAAAGAAGTTAATTGATTACAAAGCAGAATCAAAATAATCAATGGTAACATGTTGAAGTATAAGCATTTTTGCTTTATAAGCAAAAAGAATAGAGTTCAAACCCACTTAAGTTTGATCACTAATAAAGCTGAATACATGCACACCCGGTTCCTAAGTATACAAACTCTAAACACTTAGTTTTCTCACAGACACTCTAACAATCCTAGTCTTTCTCTTAGATGGTACCAGACCATATCTGATTCTCTCAGACTCTTGTCAGATTCCCTTTCTCCAAGTGCAGGTCTTTCTGTAGGTTCCTATCTGACCCCTATTTGTCCTTAAGCCCTATCTGACTAAAACAATGCTGAGCAGAGGCTTAAATCCTCTCAGGACACTCCCCAGACTCTCTCATTGGTCTACAAACCTACCAATCAGTTCAAACACCTCTCATACACATCACACAGGTAAATGCCACACTCTTAACCAGGGTTTTTAGCGTCTCTTTGAGTATGGGGGCCAGGTCTGTGTCTTTCATAACAAATCCCAAGACCAGCTCTGAGTATTTGCTACCAGGTTACAGAGTCCCAAGCCTCAAGCCTGAGTGTTTATTTTTAAGAGGGTGGGTGGGTGGACTCCAAGTTACAAGTTGACTCTGAATGATTTGGCGGCGGGGGAGGGGGGAGCTTCTTGAATCAAGTGAAGAGATTGGTGTAATGTAAATCTGATGTGACAGCAAGTTCTGCAATTGAGACACTGTCCCTGCCCTTATTACAATTTCAGTACACAGTGATGGCGAACCTTTTAGAGACCGAGCGCCCAAACTGCTTTTTTTTTCTTTTTGCAAAGTCCCAGGGCAGCAATTTAACCTGTTTTCTGGTGGCTGTAAAGGGGCAATGTCGGTGCCCACAGAAAGGGCTCCGAGTGCCACCTTTGGCACCCGTGCCATAGGTTTGCCAACACTGCTCTAGGAGAAGGCTGAGAGACTGAAAGAGAGATCCAAGGGGACAGAGACGGAGAAATACATTTCTTAAAATCCCACTTCCTGTGTATGATACTCACACAAAATAGTGACCGCATGAAATGGAGTAGTAGAGTTGTGTCTGTAACCCAACCTTCAGTTATGCATATCTTCTCCCTCCTTTGCTGTCTAGATATATGTAGATTGCTATGTGCAGATGTTTTCTTGGATTATGGAACATCACCAAATAAAATAATCCTCTGAATATTTACCTATCAAGGAAATATGCAGTTTTAAACCCTGGACTCTTAACTTTTTCTGGGAATAGAGTAGCACTTTAGACAATGATGTACACTCTTTATGCTGTGAAGCAGAGAGCTAACACTTCTTTTCTGCCCATACATTTTCTATTCCATACTTTATAACTGCTTCTATGGCTGCTTTCACATGATCACTATAATCTGAAGCAAACTTTGATCTGGATCACCCCCTGGAGCGGTCACGTGGTTGATGTCACAGTTCGGGTGTTCCCACGGTCGTGTTTTGATAATCCGCAACCATTCCAATCCCATGACTGAGAACCATAGCAAAGACAACATAAAGGGGGCAAAAAGGTTTTGGTGTGGATTTTCTGTGTTCCCATGGACTTGTATAACAGTTTAAAATCTGCATCAGAACAGCGACAAGGATTTTACCACATTGAGACCAGGTACTTGTAAAATGCACTGGGTCATACTTAAGTGGTCATAGTCACAGTTTATTTTTTTTAAAGCCCTGTGCTTGTGGGAAAACAAATTTATGCTCTACATCGGTGAATACTTTGCAGTGGATTTTAGTGGTCGTGTGAAAGCAGCCTATTTTCCTGATATTAATACAAAAACAAGGTCCATGATCAATGAGCCAGTTAAAATTAGATTCTGTGGCCACAGCCAAAGTTTTGGACTTTAATGACACTACCAGTTGCCCTTTGTTTGTACTGCCTTGTGACTAGCTTGAGGAAGATCTTCATAGAACTTGAAGGCTTGCACATTCCTGGGGAATTTTAGCTAACCCTAATAAATGTCTTGTGGATTTTTAATTTTGTTTGTCTGATTTTATTTTATGTTTTTTTTTCTTATAGGCTAACAAGGCCATCTTTGTTTTTGAAATGTCTGGAAGGCTCTAAAAAAGAGAGTTGAGTGAGGGAGCCGGAGGCTGGATTACACAGAAAAGCAAAAATGTATGGGAAAAGAATGACAGAAGGCCTGAGGAAGTCAGTATGAGAATGATGGATAAGGGTATTTCTCAGGAATATTGACTTGCTAGCTATGCAACTAAATTGGGATTGTGGAAATGCTAACACAGCAGAGTTAAGGAGAAGGGAACTGAATGAAACAGCCAGAAAAGAAATAAATTGTTGACAGATATTACAGGATATTACTAGAGGAGGGGAACAAGGATTCTGCGGATGGATGGCTGTCCCTATAAAGAGAAGGTCACCAGACAGCTTTACAGAATTACTGGCTGGTGATACTTCCCTTTATTGAGAATGGCCGGATGTCATGTTATAAAGCACCACATGACTTACCACATCTACCACAACTTCCACAGAGCAGAGAAGGGGAGGAACTAGTCACCACTTTCCAAAAGCTTTCATCAAGATGTAAAAAGATAACTACTCAGAGAGACAGCAATTGCCAGACCAGAGAGCATCCTTCAAAAGAATTGTGTTGAACTGTATGTGTCATGAATGCATTGTCACATTATTTTAACACTACAAATCCTCCAAATACAATAAAGACAGCAGGAATGAATCCCACCCCTACCCGTCCAACATACAAAGTTTGTGTGGACATTTTTCCAGCTGTACTTCCTTTAAGGTGTCCTAGGTAAGAATGGGCCAGAGCAGGTAAAAAACTCACTGTCCATGGCTCTATGTCTATGAAGAGCCTTATGGCACAGTGGTTACATGCATGTACTGCAGCTAAAACTGTGCTCAAAACCTGGGTTTCAATCCCAGGTAGCCAGCTCATGGTTGACTCAGCCTTCCATCCTTCCGAGGTTGGTAAAATGAGTACCCAGCTTGCTGGCAGGGCCGGCGCGTCCATTAAGGTGAACTAGGCAGTTGCCTAGGGTGCCAAAATGGAGAGGGGGCGCTGGCCAGCCTGCTGCCCCCCTGCCCCCCGCTGCTGGCCACCGCTGTCCGTTCCCCCGCCGCCCGCCGCCCGCCGCCACCCGCACCCATCGCGCCCACCCCCATGCCTGTCGCCGTCCGCCCCCACACCCATCGCTGCCCCCATCATCTGCCGCCCCCTGCCACCCCACCGCCCTGCCCGCTGCCGCTGCTGCCCACCACCACCCCACCCCCCGCCACCACTGCCCCCTCCCCCTGCCACCCCCACCCCCCTGCCGCCCGCCCACCTGCCCACCCTTCACCTAGGGCGCAAAAAAACCTAGTGCCGGCCCTGCTTGCTGGGGATGTGTTTCAATGTGTAGCTTGCATACTGTAATTAAATTGTAAACAAAACACTTTGTTTTCTCTCATAGGCCGCTATCTCAGAACCGAAATATGCGGTTATTGAGAAACTCAGGATTTTGTTCTGCATTGGTCACATGATTACAAGATGCGGTTTCAGAGATCCCATGTGCATTCTGTTATTTTCTGCATCTGAAATGTTCCCACGGCCACACCCTGCTTCAAACCTCCTCCAAGAGGAGTGGCTGCAAGAGGGAGGGGAACACGTGGAGGAAGGTTTGGTGTGCACGCCTATCACTCCCTCACCAGGCTGAGTGGCGAGCAAGGTGAGATACGTACAGTGGAACTTTCACACGCTCCAGAGCCGAGCCGTCCCCTTCTCTCATGCACAGACCCCAGCATTTAAACAGACAGCCTTGGCAGTGGAAAAGGCTGGGGTTCATCCACCACACACACCCTTCTCATTCTTTCCCCGCACTGTTTTGCAAACAGCTGAGGAAAGGACATCCCCTCTCCTTCTCTGGAGACAGCCCTGACAGTGGGAAAGGCTGGGGCTGTGTTTGTAGGCTTCCGGAAAGCTGAGACCTCAACAGTCAGCGGCACGGTGTCAAAAGAGGGAACAAAACCTGGTTGTATGCTCCACCACAGACTTCTGCCACAGGTAGAAACACACATTTATAACCTGATCAAAAATACCCACCATCACCATTCCCAGGAAACCTCGCTAAAACCCGGCTAAGTGGGCGTTACCGTGTTTTTTTTCCTTAAAAAGCCCGCTGACCGTAGGGACATGATTTCTGGGGACACATTTTCGATAAGTAAGAACCAGATGAAAGAGGCCGTGAGATAGCACCCATAGAAGCAGTCTCCAACTCTGAGTTATATTTTAGAAGCAACATTTAGCTTACCATCAACCGTCTAGATAATATATGGTCCCCAAAAGAGGTTTGAGCCAAATCGCTGGTTCATGGCAGTAGCCACACAGAGGCAGCAATACTAGGTGCCATCTCTGAGTCTCCAATTTAAAACTCTCAGTTTAGTATCTTCAGAAGCCTCTTCTTTAGACAGCCATGTGTATTTACTTCAGTTTTGAAGTCTAATACATACAGTATCTTCTTTTTTACTGACACCCTGCATCAGCATTCAAGTTCCCCCCCCCCCAACTTCTATATTCTTGGTGTACTTGAGCAAAGTCCCCCACTACCTAAAAAGCTTTGGCCAAGTCTCATTGGGGGGGGGGGGGAAGAAATGAAATAGTAGTCTGATTTTTACAAAAAATAAAATAAAAAGCAAGCAAACAAAAAAAACTGATTTAAATAATGGCAATATCATACCTGCAGAAATTACTTCCAATGCCCCAAATGTATGGAAATAAGCATTCTTTTGTTGTATAAAATTTTATTGTACATAAAAAGTAATAAATTAAGTAAATGTCATCTTGCATATACTCAACTGTTCCTGGCTACTAGTGGACACATCTGTTAAGGTGGCTTTAGTCTGCCTTTGATTTTTTTTAAAAAAAATCTCAAGTTCTTTCTACCCTAAATATGAAAAATCTGGAAATGTAATTAAATTCTTACACAAACATAAGTGGAAAAATAAGTTGCACCCCTTTGCAGAAGTTCACTTGGTACACCCATTCCCAACATGGGAAGGACCCACATTGTATCTCCTATAGCTGTCAAAGATGAGGCTTCTGTTGAAAGAAGAGTTGTGGATCTAAACTCAGTGCAAACAAGGCTGAGTGGGGAGCAATTCAAACTGAGCCTTTTAAGAGCTCAGCACTCAAAGCCCTGGATTTATGAATGAATTTACAGTAATCATTTGGGTTTTTCCCAGATTCACATTATGCTTTTGCTGCTTATGTGGGCAGTTGCATTGCAAAGACAAGGGAATAACCTGCACGTGTTAGCACTACGTCACAGTCCAGGCATGTCCAAACTTCGGCCCTCCTGAGGTTTTGGACCACAACTCCCAGAATTCTAAGCTTTGTTTGCCAATGGCAAAGGACTGTGGGAGTTGTGGTCCAAAACATCTGGAGGGCTGAAGTTTGGACATGCCTAACCGTTCCCAGATGTTCTCATTAATGGAATGGCTACTGTAAGACCTGGAAGCATGCATGTGCTATATTTCTGACTTGGAAGAAGAAAAGATGCATCTTCAGCATGTTGCTTTGTGGTGAAAGTAGTCATTCTTGGTCTTGTTTTGCCCATACAAGAAACCTTATAAGGTGGTGTGAAGAATTGTCTCCAGTGTATTGGTACTTTCAATTGTTACAGTGGGCCCCAGGGGGTCCACATGGCTTCCAATGAGAATGGCTGGTCTTGCTGTGCTGCCTACTTCCAGGCTGTCTGGGCTCTGGAAGAAAGGCAAGGGTTGCACTGTGTGGCAGTATGGAGAGCCAGTGCACTGACTAGTGACACCTGCTGGCCAAGCATCAGACATATGACAAACCAACAGGAAGGAGAGGCAGCAAGAAAGGAAGGCGCAAGGGCTGGAGGGTTCCAAGTAATGGAGCTGATGACTGAAGGCCATTCTCATTTACTGTGGGTTTCAGTATTGGTCTCTTTCCTGTTTTGTCTGTTTTCTGGACTTTGTTCAGCTGTTACTTCCTTCCCCAGGATACATGTGGGTTCCGAATGGGATATTTTAGAGAGTCACTCCAGGATATAACCTCACCATCATGCTGTTGTTGTTGCCAGGCATATGCTGGTGCTTGTTCATGTCCTAATCTATACAATATACAGTAGACTCACCCCAGTTCAGTTGCTTAACAGGTATGATTCTCAGGCAAACACTGCTGCCACATATTGCTTGCTCTTCTGTCCATTCTCTAATTTTCAGCCACAGTGTATTTCTATTTCTTACTCTAGCAATATATTTGCTTTTATTATCATATTTTAATATCCTCTTCTGCTCCCAAATTAGTTCCCCCCTTCTTTCTAGCCACAACACTCTGTCCCAAAAATGTCTTCTGGAAAAGAATCTTTTATCTAATATAGGCACTGTGTTCTAAGCTCTGACTTAGAAACATAGAACTGTGTCTTTGAATTTTTTATGTTGTCATCTGGAACTACCTAATAAATGGTACCATGAAGAAGCTCTGTTTACATTTGGGTCTGAATAATGGGGTTCCCTAAGATTCTAAAGTACTGCTGAAGCTGTGAGTCAATAATTGGTAAAATCATGTATCTGGCCAACAAATGTAATTTTGTATCTCTGCTTTGGTTTCTTGAGAACCTGGACAAACAATGATGTTTCTGTTTATTCAGCAGAATAGTGATTTGTGTTTCAAATAAATGCTTTTGGTATGTATCCAATCTTCTTGCTCTGTTTAGGCATTCCGTTACCATCACTTGAGGAGCTCAGTTAAGATGATCCTGCTGCACAAAACCCTTCTATTGTGTCTACTCCAGAATATCCCATAGGTTAGGAATAGAGATGGGCATGAACCAAATTCGGAGATTCAGCCCCGTTGAGCGCTTCATCCACGCAGGTGTCCTGAAGGCCCTCTCCTGCTTTCTCTGTGAGACTGCTACTCACTCACCAATCACAGTGTGTATGTTTCCCTCCACTGACTCCCCCAGCAGCTGCCCCACTCACTGTTCATGGTATGCACTTCACTCCTCTTCCTCCTCTGGCAGCCGTCTACCCAGACGATGGGGGAGGGGGGTATGACAGGGAAGCCTGCAACTCTAGGACCCTGGGGAGGACTTTCTTGGGTAGACATATTTCAAGGTACATAACTCATACATCAGAAATTCAATCTTCATCTGAACGAATGTAGAGAATGGTCAAAGAAAGCTTTCCTGGAAGCTTGGTGTACCTAGGTCCCATGGTGGGCATTCTATAGCCCAACAAACTGACAAATCCAAAATCACTAAAATAATCAGTTTGTATTCATTGGGGGCTATTGATTTGTACAAATGCAAATTGAGAAAAGTAGCAATATTTGAACAAATTTTGCAATTCATTTTTAAATTAGTGCCCATGATTTATCCTCTTCAAGCAATCAGTTCAAATATCTCGCAACAGCTACTTGGCTGGGGAGGGGAATGCACAAAAGGGTGTTTAGTCCTCCTCACTGCCACCATGTTCCCCCTGGCATACATATTGCCCCTTGCAGTCACAGAGCAGAGCTTGGGGAAGTTACATTTTCCCTACAAAGCCCAGAATTCTCCAGCCAGAATCTTAGGAAAAATGGTTGTAGTCACTATTAACCACCTAAAGCGGCCCTGCTGCCAGATGCGCAGTATACAAGTCAAATCAAATCAATAAATAAATAGTATTTCATGGTAACAAAAATAACATTACCAGCCTCTGCATCACTGCTGATATTAAGCTTTCATGAGCAAAGTCCAGCTCCACCTGATCTTCACTAGAGCAAATTAAATATGGTTGGTGCAGCTACAGATTTTCTTATTTCACTTCTGCCAAGGCAAACTTTGGCCTAGTTTCCTGACAAAACCAGCCTGACAGTTTCTGACTGAGCAGCCAAGGCTATAGTCGGAGCCTGTAAGAATAAACCCCTATGAAGCCTCATCATGTTTGGGTTGGAGATGGTGAGGAGCTGGCTTTTGAAGGAGGGGGCCTGCATTCAGTTCAAGCTGGGCCAGTAAGGAAGTTCACCAACTATTAAGGAAGAGCATGTGATGATGACATGACGAACTCAAGGGCAAAGCAAGAAGGCTGGAGTTTCAGAGGCAGGTTTGCTTGCACCTTGGCAAGCTGGAGGGAGACAGCCCACCTGTCACGCCACTCATATAAACCTCTGGAAAGACTAAGGAGACAAATAAGGAGTAATGGAAGAGGGTGCAAGGGCCCAGCAGCTAGTGGACTGAAGAGGATTATCTGTGATGGGCACCTCTCTTCTATCCAAGCCACTTCCTGTGGGAACTTTGGAACACTTCCTTCCTTCCAGGCTTAATGAAATACGAGACCATTAAAGAGAGCTGGGGAAAGGAGCATGCGAACTGTCTGCTTACTACCCAGTATGCCGGACATGGCCTGATTCTTGGATTAGAATGGACAATAGCTCAGTAGATTTTGCACCCTTCTATTAGAATTAGAAAAATGAAGTGCCAAATGGGAACAAAACTAAGCTTACCTGATCCCCAACCTTGGCACACGTGGGTTTGGATACAAGATACTTAGATTTATTTCTGACAAGTGCTTGAAAAGGGGCAATGTTTTCAACAGTAGCTTCAAATACTATGGTAAAATGAACTTCTTTTCTTTAACACTCCAAGAGTTACTTTTCTTCATTTTTTCCTCTCCTGTATTCCTCTTATATATTTTTAAAAATGCCAGCATTCAGAAACCAAGGATATCTATCTACTAAATTAAAAGGAAGTTCATCTAATACAGCACAGAGCTTTGGATCTTGGCTATGTAGATACTTTCAGGATGCAGGAACCAAAGGGAAACATCTGGAATATAGAGGCACTGCCACAGAATATGGACGTTCTGCCAAGCTATTAGGTGGAAAATGTGGAATGGCACAATGGTAGGTTCTTATAATACCTGCAATTTTCTTGTGTGTGTGTGTGGGGGGGGGGGGAGAATCTAAGTCTAGCATCATGTTCTTTATCTTTTCCTGTCTCCAACTAACAAGTGGAGGCCAGTATAAGAGGTTCACTCAAAATTAAGATTATTCTGAGCCACAGTTTTGTTCTGAGTAACAGACTGTATTGAGTACATAACTGTTGCATTTGAAATTTGTTGCATTTGAAGGAGGGGCATCTTGTTTTTATTTGCTAACTTTATGAGATATCTGGCTTTTAAAATATTGTTATACAATATTGTTTTTATAGTTTTTAAAAAGTACAGTAGGATCAGCTTTGGCATTGAAGCAGCTACTTGGGAAATTGAAAAGAAAAACTGTATTTTTAAAGTATATACAGTAACATTTAGATTCCAAAATTCCGTTTAATTCATTAGTGCTTCAATGTACCCTGGACTTCTCCCAGTGTACATACAGTGGACCCTTGTATAACGAACAGCTTGTATAACGAAAAATCCGTGCAACGGAAAAAATTTCCATCCCCCCTCCCCCTCCCCTCCCTGTCCAAAATGGGTGCAGGCACTCTCTGGGGCTCCTTACCGAAGATGCAAGCTGACAATGGAGGAGGAGGAGGAGGAGGAGGAGGGCTAGGTCAGCCTGCTCGGCTTGCCTAGGCACTCACAGCAAAACTTCCTCAGGGGTGCGCGCTCATCTTTCCCTTCCCCCTTTCCGTCCCTCTTTCCCTTCCCCCTTTCCGT
>JAHTLZ010000016.1:40084578-40118181 GCA_023846285.1 Phrynocephalus versicolor
ACACACACACACACACACACACACACACACACACACACAACCCCCAGCCTAGTCTGTGCTTAAACGCCTTTTGCACTGCTGAGCAAACAGGAAACATTTAATGAATTCAAACCTTTCATATGTTAACTACAGAATTTGGCAGTGGCAGGGTTTACTCCTTTTGTTTTGGTAACTTTTTGGTGCTGAAATCTAGAGTTCAGTAGACCATATATAAACCCATCAGAGGCTATGCACGGAATTGCATGTTTAAATTAGACAAGAATCATATACAGAGTCCAGTGAATGGAGAATAGTTCCAAGGGAACGCATCCTGCTCTCAGAAGAAGACGACCCAGCCTAGTCACAATTCCATATGGCTCTGTTGGTGAGATTTCTTATGGCATCAGCACCCTCTTGTGGATTAAGATGTCAGAAGCATTCAAAAGACAGCTGGAGTATGTAATGCCAGTGTCATCATAATTCAGTGCTAATCTTCTTCAAGGTGAATACAAACCTTTGGATGATAAGAATTCATGCTCCTTTTATAAATTATTACACATAAATCACCCAGATTTTATGTGGGTTATTACATAATTTACACAAATTAAGCAATAATCTTACAACTGGCATACAAAAGGAGAGAGACTAGACTGGGTGATACCTTTAGGCTACTCGTAAAATAACAAAAAGGTTGCTAATATTTCAAGGGTGAGACCCTGCTTTTCAGAGAGAGAGAGAGAGAGAAGCCGTTCATTTTTTGTGGATGAAGTCTCCCTTTGAGTGAGACACTGCTTACGTTACACCAGTGAGTGCAACTAAGGATTTTCACCAATATTATTATAGAGCAGTGGTTCTTAACCTGTGGGTCCCCAGATGTTGCTGCAACGCAACTCCCAGAAGTCTTCATCACTAGGTGAGCTGTCCAAGATTTCTGGGAGTTGTAGTCCAGGAACTGCTGGGGACCCCCAGGTTGAGAATCACTATTATAGAGAAACAGCCACATGGACCCACCCACCCACAAAAAATACCTTATTGGCATTGTACTTAAAATAACAATATGTGCCACAGGTAAAGGACTTCCTGTGCATAAACCGTCTTTGAATCAACCACACATTATTTTCCTTGCTGAAAAGATAGTGGGTGACTCATGTTTATACTGTATGTGCATTTGAGTGAACACACTTATAAATCTCAGTGCATTTAGATTTGCATTACAAGATTTCCTGACCATGCATATTTTCTAGAAGCATCCAGCTGGATGGGCAGAAAAATCCACTTCCAACCTTCCTGCACTAGGCCAAGATGAAAAGAAAGTAAGTACTACATACCTTTTCTCTCTGCCTGTGAAATGGAAATATATTTTTCTGATTTCCTCAATAAGATTATTAGAAGAATAACTTTTGTACAAAGTGTGCATGCTGCATATATTATGCAAATTGCCTAGAACTATTATAGCTGCTACCTTGTTACATGGAAAATATTGGAGTGGGGAGGGACTCAGAAGCATTGGACAGGTTGTTTGCCTCCCGAGTCGAGTAGAACTGAAACAATTTTTGAACATAAGCAAAGTTTCGCAAAAATACAGCAACACAGTTTGTTTAAAGTGACCATGGAATCATACAATAATTGAGTTAAGGCCATTGATATAAACACATACATGCTCTGTGCTGGTACCCAAATCCAAGTAGATCTGACAGACAGCTGCCCAGATTTCTCTTGAATGCCTCCAGCTTTGGAGTGCTAACTACCTCCCAAGGAATTTGGTTCTATTGTTGAACTGCTCCAACAGTTAAGATCTTTTTTCAGATAATTTAGCTGAAATCTGCTTTCCAGTAACTTGATCCCATTGTTGCATGTCTTATGTTCTGGGATGCTTGAGAAATGATCCTGTCCTTCCTCTGTATGACAATCTTTCTATTATTTGAAAAATGCAATCATATTTCCACTCGGTCTTCTATTCTCAGGACTATACGTGCCCAGTTCTTGCCATCTTTCCTCATTGGGCTTGATTTCTAAACCCCTGTTCATCCTTGTTACCCACTTCTGAACTTCCTTCAGTGTACTGGAATTCTTCTTAAAGCTATTCCACCCAGGAGCAATGTCTAGAAGTAGACACAGTAGTCAAGATGAAGCCTAATCAGTACCAGATAGAGGGAGACCCTGGAAATTATACTTCTGTGAATGCAGCCTAAACTAGCATTTTCTTTTGGCTCATATTCAGCTTATGATCCACCAGAATTCCTAAATCCTTCTCAGATGTAGTATTGCTGAGCCAGGTGCCCCCCATCTTATAACTGTGCATTTGGTTTCTTCTTCCTAAATGCAATACTTTGCACGTGTGTGTGTGTTGTGTTGTTACAGTCATGACCGACTCTTCGTGACCCCATGTCCATGGAGTTTTCTTGGGAGGAATACTGGAGTGGCTTGCCAGTTCCTACTCCAGGCGCCTACAGCACCTGGTATTCCCTGGTGGTCTCCTATCCAAGTACTAACCAGGGCCGACCCTGCTTAGCCTCTGAAATCAGGTGAGACTGGATGTGCTAGGGCATCTAGGCAGCTGTACTTTGCACTTATCCCTGTTAAATTTCATTCTGTTGGTTTCAGCCCAGTGCTGCAGCTGATCAAGATCCTTATGAATTTTGTTTCTGTCTTCCAAGGTATTAGGTATTCCAACCAATTTTGTGTCATCCGTGAATTTGGCAAGCATACCCTGCATTCCCTTGTCCAAGTCATTAATAAAAATGTTGAAGAGCACCAGATCCAGGACAAAGCCTTCTTACCTCCTCTGTTTGAGGAGAAGCTGCTGACAAGCACTCTTTAAGTAGGGTTCTATAACAGGGCTGTTCAACTTTGAACAGGCCAAGATCTACTTTTTCCAGTCCAAAGTGCCTGAGGGCTACTACACTAAAACCTCTACTTACGAATTTTAGCTGTTCTGAGCACATGCTCATAAGTAGAGCAGCGGTTTCCCATAAGAATGCATTGAAAACCAATTAATCTGTTCTGGAAGGAACAGATTTCAATGCACCCTGGCCGTTGAACTGCTCCAGTTGGCTGAGACAGTGGGCTGGCAGACCCAGAACTTTGCTGGGGCAGTGGTGGTCCTTGGGATGGGGGGAGGGAGGGGTGGAGAACTTATCCCCTCACTTTTTTTATTGATGGCCGGAGGGCTACTTTTGAACCCTTCACAGGCTCCCAGTAGCCCGCAGTCTACCTGTTAGGCAGGCCTGTTCTATAACTATCTATCCACTTGAGAGTATTTCTATCCAGTTCACACCAAGGTAGTTTGCTAATTAGAATATTATGAAGCACTTGGTCAAAGGTTTTGCTGAAGCTGAGCAAAATCTAGAGATGAGCATGAGCAGCCAAACGAGCAATTTTTGCCAGATTTTTTTTGTCCAAACATGTATTCATTGTCACTGTATTGCCTAGACTTTTAAGGGCTAGGAACAATGGTGTGATCATTTTACTTTTTTTAAAAAAAAATCAGACAGTCTGTTTGCTTTATGTGTTGGTTTGTTTTTCAAAGCATAAGGACAACTACTGCTGTGTAGATATAGTTTTCACAAATCATGGAGACACTGCCAAGAAAATATCATTCTTTGCCGAACTGTTACTTGGCGATAAAGCATCCCTGCGGGGCTTACAATTTCTTCATTAAGATATTTTGTTGAGTCATTAGAGACGAAAGAATGAAAGATTCAGTGAGTATTTTTATAGCCCTATGCACAATGAGAAAGACAGTTTTGTGTGTGTTATTTTATGTACCCCATGGAAAGCTTGATGGGGGGGGGACCCTTAACTTACTGTCTAATTCTTATGCTTGATATGAATTCTTCCAGAGGCTAGTGATTTATCCACAATATATATTGATATGGCCAGAGAGTAGGTCTTGCTGGGAACAGGTCATTTTGTGGGCATTCTTCACATTTCTAGTGGGGACTGCGGGGCAACATCTCTGTACACAGATCTGTACCCTTGTTGGTGTTGATGTTTCAGGCATTAAAAAAAGCAATACTGTATATCCCTGCCATCAGCACCCAGTCTTTGTTTTTATTTTGTTTTGTGAAAGCAAAATTTATTTGTATGTGTCAAACTACTAAGAACAATATGATCAGGTTCTACACTACACATCCTGTCTCCTTGCTAAGCCTCCTTTTAGAAATTAGTGCCGTTACTCTGAAGTATATTTACCACACAAGGACACAAAGACACTGACTCTGCAAGGAAGCATTTCTAGTTTTTTTAAGCAAATATCTTTATTACTGAAATACCCACCCATAATTTGTTTAAATCTGTACATGCATTTCTTCCATTTGGAAGAGGTTTCTAAAAACAAAAGAAATCCAGAATGGGCACAGCTTTGCTCCTCCTCAGAGCTGAATCCAAAAGAACAAGAACCATCGCATAAACACATTGTCAGTGAAGCGGCTTATCAATCGAAGCACAAGAGGTGAATATAAAACCTAGCTTTACAATCAATTCAGAAAGGGACACACCCATCCGGAGGAAAGAAAAGCATATGTTAAAACACAACCAGGAAAATCCTTTTGCCAAATCTGTCGTTTGCCTGAAAACCTTAATAGAGAAAGAACATTTTTTTTAAAAAAAAAATGCATCAACGTGTTTCCTCCATGAGATATCAATTAATTCTTCTATTACTGCACTTACCTCTAGTTGGATCAAGTCTAGCTAAGTCATAATGATTAGCTTCTGTTTGCATTTATGGGCAACAGATGAAGAAAGAGTAGCATTTCTGTACTGGAAGTATATTGAAACAAGTGCCCCTCACAGGTTTGAATGTTAGCCTCCAGGCCCCACTGAGTTCTCTCCTCGGGACAATGGCTTATTTTCTCCTCCTTGAAGATGCTTCTTTTCCCTGCCGCAATGAGACACTATTTACAGACCAACTGATCGGTGTGGGTGGGGGGGTGGAAGGGTCTTAGACTCTTAATGCAGCAAAAGTTGCAAAGAACAATTGGCCAAATTATGGGATTTTCGGTAAGTGCCTTCCTAGGCCTCCTTAAAATGGAAGCTCTCCATACAACAGTCAATGAGCCACGTAGCCCATATCTGACCTGAACGCAATTGCCAAGCTTCCAGGGGGCTTATTTGGTACACGCCCTTCACACTCAGAAACACAAGGGATTCCCCACAGTATGGCAATGCCCGCTAGGACTGCTGGGTGCAGACATGTCTCCCAGTGAAACACCACTACAGAGGACCCTAGCTGCTGAGGGGACACAGCAACATTAATCTCTGGGTTCTGATGGCAATGACTCCACAGCTACATGGCACACAAGCAGAGATACAGGATGACAGGGAGTAGCCATTGGTTTCCCCAACAGAAGTAAACTTAATAGACAAAGCAAGTGCTCCCCACCCCCACCCCCACCCCTGGTACCAACAGCCACCAGTTCTATTAAAAAAAAGTTTTCAGAATAACAAAGAACATTATGACACAAGATTCATACTGGGACAAAAAAATACATATTCTCCATCTCTGCCTCTGTGGAAGCTAGCAACCCAAGAAAATATTCTGCCAAGCTTGCACAAACTCATCCATGCTGTACATGCAATCTCTAAAGTATCTCCAAGATAAGTTGATCCAGAAAGGATGGGATGAGGTGGGGTGGGAGAGGGGGAGAGGGAGAGAAAGGTGAAGTTTCCAAGCCACAAGCCCTGTCCAAAAAAGATCTGGTGAAACCATACAATTATTGCATACAGTTGCTGTATAAAGTAGAGCATTGGCCTCTCCATCTTGAGCCCTAAGGTACTGATAGAACACCTTCTTGACCCCCTTGCTCTCTCTCCTGCTGACTTGAGCTTTTATGAATTGAAGTTTAACAACATCTAGGGACCCAAAATTCTCATTGCTTCAAAGTTGGTGTTTAAGAGCCCACCCCCACCCCCGATTCTTCCTAGCTGAAAATAATAAAAGGTTAGGTAACAATTAGAGATGTGCATGTTTGTCTGTTTGGACTATGACTCCATGAATTCCCAGTGGGAGAATATGGGAACTGAAGTCCAAACCCACCACCAAAAACAACCTACACATCTCCAGCAGGGATGCTAGAGGACAGCTCCAAAAAACCCCAAGTACCATTCTGAACCTAGTCACAAAATGGTTTACACGTGAATGAAAACAAGGAAGCACAGTCTAGCATGGTACTGGCAATAAAGATGAAGCGAGAAATCACATGAATTGAGGAAGACTTAAATGGGATGCTTCAAAGGAGAAGAGTCAAGAGATAAGGAGGGGACTCGCTTAAGTCCTGATCGCTCAGATAATGTACGGCTTTAATACAGCCTAGTTGATCCACAGTAATGCTGGACGTCCCGGAGGGACAAGCAATAAGTGATGAAGACAGTCTGGGTATGAGGAAAGAAGTGTTGCGTCTGTTCTGGGGCAGCTCCCAGGGCTGACAGTTTCTCAGTACTTGGGCACTTTGGTATAATCTTCAGTGTGTATGTTCTTGCAGAGGCAAATAGACAGAACCATCCCCAGCAGCTGGAAGAGAAAACATGGGGAAAGGTGAAATATGCTACACATTGGAAACCCTTGCAGGGAACATGACTCCCCCCCCCCCCTTTATGCTTAGTACCTTATCTGTCCCACAACACTTGGCAGCCTGTGGCAAAGGACAAGAGAGTGCCCTCTCCATCCCATGTATAAAGGAACTATGGCAGAACTGGTGGCCACAGGTGATGAGGGTTCTACTCCAAGGGCAGCAGGTTAGGGGATTTGGGAGAGTCTTTGTAACATATATGGAGAGTCCGTCCAGGAAAACAGCATGGCCAGGAACTGAAGAGGAATGGCTTGGAGCCTGTCATACTGCTGTCTGCAAGCATCTGAAATTGTTTCTGGCTGCCTAATGACAGGGCCAAACTTGCCCCCCCCCATGTGATGAAGCAAAGTTTATTTTCCATGATCATCCCTGATTCCATACGCTTACTAGTTCTCTTTCTAATTTTCCTTGTGTGAAAACTGACACTTAACACTCTTCTGGGCAAGGCAAGGGTCTGGATTTTGTTTACATTGCTATGAAATGCTCTAAAGCCACGCTCATTTACTTCATTTCTAGGGCATTCAACAGTGGTCTTATATGGATAATTATTGTATGTTCACAACTGACTTCTGTGTTTTAAAAAGACTAACACAAATGATACTCAAGAAACAACAACAAACACATTTGTCAGAGAAACAATACAGTTGCATCAACATATTAGAATTCATGTAAACGATAAAGCAAAACAGGAACATAAATGTCCCCACTGGCCATTAAAAGGTAGGCAAAATTGGAACGTGAGAGAGACAATAAGCCCTAGTTGGGTGTTATGAATTTGGACTCATCTATCAGCTTTGTATGGAAACCAGTTTTCTTGGCACTTGCGTCAAAAATGCCTTAAAGAGGAATGAAAGAAAATTACCTCAGACCCGAGTCTATCATTCTATAGGCAAAGAAGCAAGAGATCAGTGAAAGAGGGCATGGATGGTCAAGTGAGTTGAAAGGGGCTATATATGCAAGTGGCTTAACTGGAATTTAAATTTATAAACTGAATTGATGTTTATAAATACTATTTAGCCATTATTTACCTTTATACTATACCCTTCCACAAATTTGTTTGAGGCCATTTAACAGGACTCTCCTCCTCACCAATTTATACTCATGCCAATACTGTGAGCAAAGAGCGGGAGACGGGGAGGGAGATGAGGAGAGACCCTGCCAGGCACACCTCCTCCTCTCCAAATGGGCCCAGCTGGAATCAGCCTTTTCCACCACCAGGCAGGAATATGTAAGCTCTGCCACTCCTGGGCAGAGCTTACATATTCCTTGTGTGAGAAATAACACCACTGCCTATAGCTTCTCTGACTTCAAAAGGTGTGCCCCTTAACTTAGACCTAATTTATGCAAAAATACAGGCTTAAGTCACTCGCTCTCATTTTCAAAATTAAATGGAATTAAATTGCACCCTTCCTTCAGGACATGTCCAAGCTAATTCATAAGGTAATTGATTTGAGCTTGTTAGCACCTAGCATTGCTCCGGGGAACCGGAACTACTCATTTCTCACTCTGCTCTCCACTCTTGACTGTGTAGACTACCAGCATAGTTGCTTGTGCATTGGCACTGCTACACTTTTCTCTGCTTCTAATATAAACATTTCATCACTCTTTCCCTGTGAAGAAGAGAGGTTCCGCTACCCATGCAGGTTCTCCCTATCGTTGAAATCACTGTTTTCCCCACATTCAAAATTGTGTGAATAAGCTCCGTGGATGGGGGAAGATCTCCTCTTCAGAAAGTTGTACCTTATGTGAGGATGATGCCTTCAAAAGGGGATTGGACAGATTCCTGGAGGAGAAGTCCATCACAGATTACAAACCATGATGGATATGTGTAATCTCCAGGCTTAAAACCGGGGTACTTCAAGGACCAGATGCAGGGGGGTGGTATCAGGAGACAGATATCTAGTTTTGTGCGCTCCCAGATGCATTTGGTGGGGCCACTGTGAGATACAGGAACATGGACTTTGGCCTGATCCAGCATGGCTCTTCTTATGTTCTTATGTTCTTTGGGGTGCCACACACCATATCATGCAGTTAATCCACCCAGATTCATAATACCCAAGGAAGACTTGCATGCCGGTACTATTCCCCAAAACATCCCATCTTTTATTAAAAAATATTTTATTGAATTTTCTAAACCTAACAAGATAAAACAAATACATTGCTTGTGTGTTGCTGCATTACATAGTTCAAATACAAATATTTTCCCAATATTTCGGCCCAAGTGAGAAAACATCCCATCTTGTACGCCTTCACATCTTGCATCTAAACAGCAAAGACAGAGAAAACCTATTTGTTTCTATTAATATAAAAATTTCAGCCCTGGAGAGGCCCAAGGAAGAATTACTGCTATTAGAAATGAGGCGTATATCCAGGTCCAACATTATTGGCTCATAGCCTTGGGATCCCATTTTTCTGTTTTTTCTCCCATCAGCACTCCCCTGTCCGTACATCCAGGTATTCATAAAAAGCAGCATTCATGTGCCTTGTCCATGAAAATAAAAGCACTGCAATGAAGTGACAGTGGAAAGGAAAGCCTCTTCTCTAAAACTGCCCTTTGTCACGTACAACAGGTCCCTTCAATCAGGCAGAATTTTCATTTTATTTTTGCATCCAAATACTGTATAGTTGCAGGTCTGGCAAAAATTTGCATGCAACAGAAAATAAAGAGTGAAAAATGCAACTGTGCTTTTTAATAAGTCTTTAACTTTCAGGATGCTTTCTGGGCAACCATTCACCAATTCTGAAACTGGAAACAGGCTGACACTAGGGATGGGCACGAAATGAAAAATTATGTTTTGTTTCATTTCCTTTCCTCCCCCCCACATTTTTGCATTTCGTTTCATATGAATGTTTTCAAAAAAAAAATGTATGAAACGAACCACTAATGAAATGGTTCCTGGGGAGGGCTGGAAAGTGGTGGAGGGACGAAAAAGTTTTTTTTTTAAAGCCATGATGTCTTTTAAAAAAAACCTTTTTCCCTTCCCCAAGCCTCGCCTGCCAGCTGATGGGCACTGGGGTGGGGAAAACGGTTTTTTTCTGGTTAGCTGGTGCAGCTTGGGGGAGGGGGAAAAGTTTTTTTTAAAGCCCAGAGCTTTTTTTAAAAAAAATATTTTCCATCCCCCAAGCAGGTTACAAAGGGCCTTTTCACACGACCCCTAAGATCCGCTGGCCACTTAAGCTCGGACCAGAGATTTTGGGGGTTCGTTGCTCTTCCTGTGTCCCCACCCTTCCGCACTTCCTTGCTCCTGCCTGCATTAGGGGAGGGAGAAAAAAAGAGACGAAAAATGCAGGCTCACCTCCTAAGCTGCCCCGTCGTCATCCTGATTCCTTCTCTTAAAGGGGCGGGAGGCAAAAAAACAAACAGAAGCGAGGAGAGCCCGGCACTCACCAGATTACATCCGGATCTGGGGATTTTCACCCTCCCAGAGCAGGTACATGAAAAGTGCACTGGGACGCGCTTAGGTGGGCGTGGTCGCACTTAATTTCCTGCAAACTCCGGAGCTGGTGGGGAAACAATTGTAAGCTCCGGAGCTGGCAGCCATTTGCGGCGGAGTTTAAGGGTCGTGTACAAATACCCAGACAGAACGAAATGGTTCGTTTCAACAACAAAAACATCATTTTGTTTTGTCTGTAATGTAATGCTGCTTCCTTGTGTCGTTTCGTTTCATTACATTTCGTTATGTAATGACATGACGAAACAGCATTTTGTTTTTCGTTTTGTGACCATCCCTAGTTGACACCACAGAGCAGAACTGTACTTCGGATAAATAATAAGATTAGAGTCCAAGGCTACGGCACATCCGCTAATGATAAGACTGCAAATACTTCTGGCTTTCACGTGTCACTTTCCTGCTAGCCACTCAAAAACAGAACAATCTCCGCATGACCAGAAAGACAATACTGGTGTGGAGTGTTTCACACCTTGTTGCAGCAGTTCAACATATTGCCAGTAAAGCCATAGACTTACCTCAATCACAGCAACCCCTGTGCAGACTCCAAGAATGATGCCAAGATTCTCCTGTAACCAGTTCTGCACACCTCTCATACACCCCTGTGAACAGGAGAAAGGAAATATAAGGACTTGCATAATCCTCAAAGGAGGGAACACCAGAAAGCTACCATTCGAGGACTGAAGACCTGCCTTACCCCTGGGGACTGCCTTATGTCATTTATTGATCTGACCTAGTTTTGTCTCTTCAAGTGGTAGAAGCACAGATACAGAAATGGCTGCTGATCATCTGCTCATTGTCTGATCCTGTTAAAATCAGAGATGCCAAGGATACTCTTCCACATGCATGGCAGAAGTGTTACCACTGTTGTGGAAAGAACACACCCAAGTATAAATTCAAGGTCTGTAACCCTTGTTCTGTGCAGAACTGTGGCTATATGGCTTTAACAGCAACTGGTTTCCCCACCCAATACCCATGCTCTATTTACTATCTATTCTGATTAAGAGGTCTGCAGATTCTTTTAAAATGGGGGGAGCCTTGTGGCCATTGCAAAATACCAATGAAAGACTAGGCTACACTGTTATACAGTAGGTTATACTGTTGGATACATCAATAAAGGCACTGAATAAGTTGTTGTTTTTTAATAGAAGGGAGGAATTATTGATTCTGGTTTGGAAGCTGTGGCAGTGCTTTGAAAAGCTATGTTTTGAATCTAGACCTCCTAGTTTTCCTCAGGAGCTGAGGGCTGAAATCCCGAAATGTAGTTTTACTAAACCAGGTCAATATGTGAAACACAGAGAGGTATTGCTGTGTGTGTGTGTGTGTGTGTGTGTGTGTGTGTGTGTGTGTGTGTGTGTGTGCGTGCGTGCGTGCGTGCGTGCGTGTGTGTGTGTGTGTGTGTGTGTGTGTGTGTGTGTCGGGGGGAGAGGATGGTCTAAGTACCTTGTTGGCATTTGTAAGCCGAGTTCCTCTTGTTAAAGGCCAAGAAACACAGTGGGATTGTATAAAGTTAGAAAACCACACTCACCTGCTTTCTAACCGGCCAGTCATCCACTGTTGTAGTATTGGAAACAAATTCCAAAGGGCAGAAACCCACTTCGGGCATGGACTCAGTTGATTCGTTGCTACAAGAGCATGGGTAGGATGTCTGATTTCTGTCCTGGAGGAATGTATTGTTCTTCCAAGTTTCAGGTCCGGTCCACCCACAGCAGGACAGCTATGTTGATAGAAAGAAATAATCCCATTGGTACACCTTTTCAGCCATATCATCACACAGTTTAATTTGTCTTGTGAAAGCTCCCCCTAGGTTCATCTCATTTGCCTATCACCCTATTTTATCTTAATAAAATTCTCATAGCATTTCAGATAAAAAGGCTACATCATCATCATCATCATCATCATCATCATCATCATCATCATCATCAACAACAACAACAACAACAACAACAACTTTATTTTTATGGCACCTTTCTCCCCAAAGGGACCCATACTATTATATATCATTATAGGTTGCATGCTATGACTCATTTGGGGGGGGGACCCACAGAATGCCTTAGGAACAAGAAATTAATACAATAAGCAACACAAGTCTACTTACATTCAGGAATTTTGTTTATCTGCTAAATGGTTCAAGTACAAGTAGTAGTACAAAGCTGCAAACAAATAGTAGTAGTGGTCCTAGAATTAATACAGACCTAGAGCTTATGCTTGTGACTACACTGGGAAGGTCTGGTTTACAGCCTGTGTATGAGTTAACAAACGGAAGGTCACAAATTTTACGCATTTTCTCCACTCCAAACTGCTACATACCTTTCTAGATCACAAAGATGCCAAGTTACTAAACAGTAACACTTTAACATAAGCTAGGTTTAAGACAAGCCCTTTTACTAATTACTTCATCTTAGGGCTACATTTCCTGGGTTTCCACGATGGTTTCTACTTCTCCCACTTATGACTTCTCAGTGCAAAATGCTGGCTGCTGCTGCAACCCCCCATCTCCACCCCCCTCCATGTGACAGAGCTCCATACCAGTTGACAGACTGTTACTGTATGGGCCAATATGAAAGAATTCTGGTTCAACAAAGTGCAGTATTTGTTTGTTTTTATGTGCTTGTTTGTTTTGTTAACTCAGTTTATATACTTCCCATCCAGATAAAAAATACATCAAATGAAAATGGTGGCCAACATGCACAAAGTTTTTTAAAGTATTCTTATGGTAAACATTAAAATGTACATAAGAATCCAAGTAAGAACAGGTAAAAAGTCAAATAATGTCATTCTTTGAAATAATTGAAATCTAGGTACAGTATATGCTTCCAATAATGCAATGGGTTCAACATTCCTGGCAGATTCACGCAGGTAACTGTGCAAAAGAACATCATTGCCAGAATTTATTGTGTCCATGCACCACTAGATTCATGCCCTGTGTGCTACATGTGTGAAAGTTATTTGGGAAGTAAAGTGGCACAACAGCTGTTGAGTCCGCTGTGCTAAGTTCCTTCTGAAGCCAGTACCTGAACCCAAGAATACCAATGCAAGACTAGGCTATAGGGGTGATACCTTTGTGTGTGTGTGTCATTGTTACAGTCATGAGTGACTCTTCGTGACTCCAGGTCCATGGAGTTTTCTTGGCAGGAATACTGGAGTGGTTTACCAGTTATTCCCTGGTGGTCTCCCATCCAAGTACTAACCAGGGTCAACCCTGCTTAGCTTCTGAAATCAGTTGAGATCGGATGTGCTTAGGGCATCTGGGTTATAGACCACTAATAAAATAACAATGCAACTTCAATGGAACAAGAATACTAACTGCCAGTAGCAGTCAATTACCAGAAGATGGTGCTCTCCTATTATTCCCTCACATAAACATCAAGACCAAGCAAACACCTGTCTACTTAAAACTACTGTATTTGTTCCAATGAGAGAGCTTTCATGGATATTTGGGCTGTAGGCCTATATATACAGCATACTCCCTGAAACAAGTTTCACTGTGGTATTAAGAAAATTAATTTTCATTTGTAAATAAAGAGGAAAGACAAATAGCCAGCTAATAATTCCATGCTGACAAGTTGTTTCCAGTTTAAATGATGACCCTTTCCAGGAATTTCTAGATAAAGTGTACTCAGAAATAGTTTACTGCTCCTTGCCCAAGTCTATACTGGGTGGCTGGGAGGCAGTTGGAAATCAAACTCTGAATGTCTCGACTACAGCCTGCTGACTGAGCTATCCAGCCAGCTACAGCCAAATGAGGCATATTTATTCATCCAAGGTGTGGCGGCTCAGTGGGCTAGAGTGCTAAAATTGTCAGCTGCAAAGTCAGCATCTCGGCGGTTCGAATCCCGGGTGCCATGCAGCGGAACGAGCTCCCGCTGATAACCCCAGCTCCTGCCAACCCAGCCCTTTGAAAGCATGCAAATGCAAGCCGATAAACTGGTACCACCATAAAAAGCAGGAAGGTAAAACAGTGTCCTGTGCACAGAAATGTGTTCGGCCATGCTGGCCACTTGGCCAGAGACTTGCACAACACGGGCTCTTTGGCTTGAATATGGAAATGAGCACCACCCCTAGAGTCAGAAACGACTAGCATGCCTGTGCGGGGGGGGGGGGACCTTTACCTTTACTATTCATCCATACAGTACAGTATTGTGGAATAACAGCATACTGCGCCTGCCAACAAAATTTAAATACAAAACCTCTCTGCATAATCAACTAAAAGACCACTGAAGACATGGCAGCCAGCTCATAGCTGGGGCGTTGTGAATGGGTTCCACATAAGGGAGTGTGTCTCCCTCTAGGTCTGGCCCTAACATAAGCCTGGGTGATGTAGCCAGCACAGGCAGCAAATACTAGGTTTGAAGGGGTGTGTGTGTTAATGATTAATTTCATGGCTGGTTTTCATTATCATGGGGACAGTCACTTGGGGATTTTGTGCTACATTGTCCAAATAACTGGTTTGGCACTGGGAACTATGCACTCTGACTTGAATGGGAGAGAGGCGCCGTTGTTTGCTCTGCCTCAGGCTGTAAAATGTCTTGGGCCAGCCCTGTCTCCTTGTCAGCCCAGTTCCTTGTAAGTACAGACAAATAAATGGCTTCTGATTCGGATTCAGAGACTGACTGTCGCTTATGCACAGAAGAGGTAAGGCAAGTATTCAAGAAGGATAAAAGAGGGGAAGAAGGAAGCAGGAACCAACCCTCAATGCCCTTCAAATAAAGTAGCCTCAATCAGAGGAAGTGAAAGTCCTCTTGCAGTGTTCCCACTTAGGATCTGCACATGCTAAAAATATCGGGAGCCTTGTTTTCACTGTGTTGAATGGTCTAGCAGATGTTAATTTTCTTTGAAGAATCTTGAGGCTTGCCAGGACTAAGCTGCAGTATTTCAAGCACTCCCATTTAACTTGGAAGACTGGAGGAGTGAGGGGAGTACATTATCTGGTGCAACGTACAGCTAGTCAAAGAGAGGAAACAAATCCTAGCACATATAGATAGAGGCAAATCCATGGAGCAAAGCCCATTCGCTGTGTCCAAATGCTGATTTTGCTTCTACATCTGCGCAAAAACTTAATCCATATAGCTACATGGAGTGATTTGAAGTGAGTATAGTGGAAAATGACTTTTTAAAACTGTATGGACAGCATTGTAACAGTGAAGACCACAACTGACTATTAATTGTGACTGTCTATCAACACTCAGAAGAACACACGACCACTCGCACATAAACTGAAATGCCAAGACTAACATGGCGTGGATGCTTCCAAAGAAGCATTCCTTTTGGAGATGCTATTTTGCAGTGTTTCCCTAGTATGATCATTTGCTGTCTGAAGAGTCAAACCTTTTTTTTTTGTAAAGCTAGTAAATTTTGGAAGATCTTGAAAGTATAATCCAAAAAAAGTAACTTTTCCAGAATCTAAATATGGAAGTGGTTAAAGAACTGAGCATAGATTAGGGAGGGTGCCACCCACAACATCTTGGCCACTACAAAGAGGAAACGTGAAAGGACACCGCTTGTTTTCAGCAATAATTTGGTATCATCCAGGTTTCCTCTTCTTTGCAGTAGCTATCCCTACCATGGATCCTAAAGAGGAAAACCATCAAAGTGTGCTGCTTTGAACATCAATCAAAAGGCAATATAGGCAAGACATTGCAGTGGCAACTTCTTAAGTCTATTCTCAGTTCTTTAAACAGTCCAATAACTAGATTTCTATTCATACCTGGCCTGAGGTACTCGATCAATTGGAAGTTACTGAAGAAGTCGTGCTCCAGGACAACTATGAATAAAAGAACCTAGACTGATGTTTTAGTTCTCAGCTACACTTGATGCCTTAAGTCCAAGAAAACTTAGCACCAGTTTTTCTATATTTTTGTTCCGGTCTTTGTTTTTGAGCAACTGTACGTGTGTATGTTTGTTCTATGCTCAGGACCTGGAACTGTGCCTAGAGAAACAAACTGAAGTCCAGCATTTTGTAGGGGAGGGCTCAAAGCAACAGAACTAGCAGAAAAAACGGGCCTGCAGTTCCAATCCAATGGTTACATAAACCGTTGGGTACTTTAGCCCATTGATCTGTCTTTAGAAAGATCTAATCTATGCCAGTACCGTTTGTGACCTACCAAGTCAGCTTCCATAGCTCACTAAATATATGTCCAAACAACCCTTCTACAGCCTGCCTCTTAGCCATGTATTGTGATCTGCAAGGGACAGCAGACACAGACATGTGGGGGGTGGTGGTGGTTCCCAAACATTGGACAGCTCAGATGGTGATCCATGTTCAGCTTGGTAAGACCCAAGCCACAAAGCCTCAATCAGGGCTTAAAGCTTGCCAGGAAATATACACAGAGAAAACACAAACCAGATGGCAGTCCCTACTTTCTGCTTTCCTCCCCCCCCCCCGCCCCAAGATCAAGAAATTAATGCTTAAAATGAAATAAAAGAGTTTCAATACTCCAAAAAGGGACAAGCCTGAAAGATTGTTATCTGAATCAGTACTTAATTTTAAAAGCTGTAGTTTAAACAGGAGTGCACAATTCCCTACTGTGCCTCCAGTGGAAACAGCCAGTCTGTGTGGCTTTGGGCAAAACATGGGAAGCAGGGAGGCAGAAGGAAATGGCAAACCATCTCTGAATATTCTGTACCTGCAGAACCATGAAAAAGATCACCATAAGTCTGAATTGATTTGATGAGACATGATGATGATGATGATTAGACACACCTAACTGTAGTACTATTTCAAGGATGATTTGAATCATATGATAGGAAAGATAAGAAATAATGTTGTAACACCTTAAATATGAGAAAGCATTAATTGGTACCAGCTTTTATGGACTTGAGTCTACTTTTGCAGCTGCAAAGCTTTGCCAAAAATAAACCGTTAAGTTATTAAGGTGTTTTTGCTACAACAGACTAACATGGTTACTGCCAACAAAATGACAGCAAACTAATTCAGCCTTCAGGAACAGGAGGGGTAAAACACTAAGAGCCACTTCATGCAGACATCGCTTGATTTATTATTACCCAGTGCTCTGGGGACAATGGCAATAAGCCAAAAGCATCCTCCAGGCCACCATGTGTGAGCTGTAAGGAGCTTACAGAGAAATATATTTGTATGAACTGGCATCCCCACATGGGATTATGGTTTTGTCATTTGCAAAAATGTGGCAGCCTTCCTGAGCTGGCAAACCATTTGGGCCACAAATACAGGCTCTACCAGGTCACAGGCATGGCTTATCCGAGTTGCAAGCTCAGAAACAGGTATGTTTGGTGACCACAGGATTGTGCAGCTATACATTCAGTTAAAACGAAGGATTGTGCCTGAAATGCTATGAAAAAACCTGCCTGTAGGGCTTGATACATATTTACTCATGGAAATAACCTCTCTCTATATAGAATGTGCTACATATGTACACGGTCCTTGGAAAAATGTGCAAAAAAAGACTAAATTCAAAGTATGTGTGCAATTCAGGAGTGAGTATTGGTCAGAGGAAGAAGGCACTGTTCATTCTTGGGATGGAATACCACATCATATTGGGCATCAACTAGGCTAAAAAGTAGGCCAGCAATTTAAACTGAGGCTTTTCAAACACATGCTCTGTCCAGAACATATTTACACATTCATGCTATAGCAAAATATATTTGCACATTATAAAAATACTGCTTTGTTGCAATACAGTAGCATTCATTTCATGATGTTACTTTGTTGATACACTCAAGGTTGATTTCCATGGTATAGGAAAATGTACAGTTTTTGACCTGACAATAATGGGCATGTGAATACGGTACTCACATTAAAATGTATATACATTGGTACCCCAACAAATGGAAATCCTGACTTAAAAGCAAGATTCCATTGGTTCTAAATCCCACTGCCTTATAAGCAAAAGATAGGGTTTCCCCAACTTAAGATTTTTTTTTTTTTTTGAAAACTGTTTGTCCCGTGGCACTTTGCGTTTGGAAGGTTTTAAAATACCTGCGCCATTTTCCTGCACTTCTCTACTGCGAGAAAGGTAGGTTGATTTTTCCTCTGTTATTTTTATATACTGAACTATAATTTTTTTTGCATGTTTGCTGGGGGGGTCTTTTTTGTTTGTTTGTTTGTTCATTTTTAATGTTTAAACAACCTGCGCTTTCCCCCTTAATCAGGGAAAGTGCAGCTTGTTTAAAATGTCTTTGAACCATTGAGCCAAGTGGTTGCCTCAGTAGCTTAAAGACATTTTAAACCACCCATCACTTCTCCCCCCAACGTGCTGGTGTGTGTGTGGGGGGGGGAAGCTGTGGGTGGTTTAAAATGTCTTTAATCTACCGAGGCAACCACTTGGCTCAATGGTTGCCTCGGTAGCTGTTCGTCCGGAACAGATTAATTGACTTTCAATGCATTCCTATGGGAAACCGCTCCCCGACTTACAAGCTAATCGACTTACAAGCGTACACTTAGAACGGATTAATTTCTTTAGTTGGGGTACCACTGTAGTCTAGGTAACATGGTATCTGTCAACCCGTGTAAGACAAATACAGGTACTGTTTAGTAGAAAGTAGGGGTGTATGTCAAACAAATAAATAAGGATGAAATGACTCTTGCTGGTGCATTTTGAGTTTATAGCAGTATGAAGAAGTACTCTTATCATATCATCACCCTTCTTACCCAAGTTCCTTCTTCAAATGACAGAACACTGTAGTTGGTAGGAAATGCAAGGCCTAAGGCATATTAAAGCACCTTAAGAACCCTTTACCTATTCTTGTTGCCTCTATTCAAACAGTACCACTAATAAATATATTAATCAGTTTATGTGAATCAGTATGAATATGGCTCAATATAAATTCAGTTTTGTTGACTACAACCATCACAAAAAAGACTAAATCTCTCATAGCACTGTTGACTGATGTGTCTCTTTTTAACCTTATCAACTTGTGTATGGCAGCTTACCTGTGACTGGACATAGTCCCATGCCGTCTCAAGTGTCCTATTGGTTTCATCATAAGGGTTGTAATTCTGGACCAGGTCACTAACAATCACAGACATTTCTGAATTGAGCTAGGGAAGCAGACACAAAGAAAATTAGTGACCCCTCCCCTACAGATTTTAAAAGGCATTTAATACAGTTGAACATACTGTATATTTGTTATCATATTAAGTTATTTAAACTTAAAAAAAACCACTTATAAAAACAAACCACCTCAATTTAGTCACTTAATAAACATTTATACAATCTAGAACTTCATGAAGGAGGAGAGGTCTACAATTCTACATTGGCCGACTGGACACAATGAAAACTGTAATGGCAGTTTTTTTTCCAAGGTAAGTTCTATCTCTTGGAAACCAAGAGAAGGAGCAGTTGGCAGTTCCCTGATCTGGGCACCAGTTCCAAAGGTGTACTGAGCACCTTGAAGCTTCATTGTCTTCTACTTCCACAGGCCTTCCTGAGAGAAAGATGGGTGGGGTGTGTCACCAATAGGATGCCTGCAAGCATTCTGAACCCTTTTAGAGAATGGCACACAGCCATCACATAGATGGCAAATTCATAAACAGGCTATGGACGAGTGCTAGGTATAATCACCACATTAAAAACAGTACACTGGAGGGGACAAGTATGAGGGCATTGATGCTATAGGCCAGTGTGGGCGAAACTATGGCACGGGTGCCAAAGGTGGCACTCGGAGCCCTTTCTGTGGACACCCGACATCACCCCTTCATAGCCACCTGTCTACAGGTTAATTTACTGTATTGGCACTTTGCAAAAAAAATTAGTGGGTTTTGAATTGCAGTTTGGGCACTCGGTCTCTAAAAGGTTTGCTATCACTGCTATAGGCTTATCTCAGGGATGTGGTTAGCCACTGTGCAAACTGAATGCCTGATTACAAAGGATTCTTTCCTGACTCTGCACAGCCCTCCTTATGTTCAGGAAAAAAATGAGAATGCCTTTTATTGGCAATTAAATTTATGCCACAGATTTCTTCGCCCTCCGATTTCACAGTTATGCCTGTCTATGACAGTAAACAGATTTCTTTCATGCTAGATTATGCCAATGCCTGAAACCCATGAAGCTGGATGGCCTAGTAACTGCTCTTAACACCATGGCCAGACTGTCTTTTTCAGCTTGTTTAAAGGAAACTCTCCCTCCATTTCCTCATAACCAAACAAAGTGGCCAGTAATCCAATGCAAGGAAACGGAGCTAGTAATTATTATAGAATCATATATTCATGAAGTTGGGAGGGGCCTGCAAAGCCATTGAGTCTAGTTAAAGGTTAAAGCTCCCCCACCTCGCAAATATGTGCTAGTCATGTCCGACTCTAGGGGCAGTGCTCATCTCTGTTTTTAAGCCAAAGAGCCAGTTTTTTTTAAAGAGTCCAAGACCCCTGAAAAAAATAAAAAAGGGGGGAAGAGGTTGCAGGCTTTCCTTTTCCTTTAAGCCTGACCTTGCAGGCTTGAAAGGACCAGGGATACAGGGCTCACCTTTTCTTTTAAGCCTGTCCCTGCCAGGCAGCCTTAACACAAAAAGAAACAACACTTCCCCTGGAGAGCCATTGCTGGAGGTTTGCTGGTTGCGGGATGCGGAATATGTGGCACATGATTTGTCAACCTTGACAAACCATGAACCAAGATGAATCACCATTTTGGCAGCTCATCCCCGTCTCTAATACAAATCAAAAAGCTATTTAATCATTTATTTACTGAATTTTTTATTCCACTAATCTAGCAAATAGTTACTCTGCCAGGCGGTTCTCTAAATTCCTCTTGAATGCTTCCAGCGTTGGAGCACTTACCACTTCTCAAAGTAACTGGTTCCATTACTGGACTGCTCTAACCATTAGGAAGATTTTCCTGATATTCAACCAAAATCTCGCTTCCTGTAACTTGAGCCCGTTGTTGTGTGTCATGGACTCAGAGATGATCAAGAGCAGATCCTGCCGCTTTTCTCTATGATAGCCTTTTAAGTATTTGAAGAGCGCTAACGTATCTCCCTGCCCCCATCTTTTCCCCCCCTCAAGTCTAAACATGCCCAGATCTTTCAGTCTTTCCTTTCTTTCAGCTTTAAACAGACATACAATATACTAGTAGACAAGGTAGCTGTGTTAGTCTGTGCAAGCATTTTAAGTAAAAACAAAATAAATGTTTTTTAAGAAGACCATTAAAAAGACAAAAATGTGGTGTCACCTTCAAGACTAGCTATTATATATCTTTTTATTGTAACCTTTTGTGGATAAGTCCACTTTGTCCCACATAAGAGATACAATGGTAAATGTTTATACATGGCATCAAGATATAGATATCAAAATGCACAGATCATGGTTAGAAAGAAAGTCAGTGGGTATTTAACACTGTGATGACAGCGTCTTTGATGTGCAGGTATTTCACTGGCGATTGTGCTGTAAAATATGTGAGAACTTCTTCATAAAGTAAAAATGTTAGAGTAACATGAATGTTAATTAGACGGGCTTTTTACAGTTGCTAATGTAAAACTTTCCTTTGTAAGCAGTTGCAATGGTGTGTGAATTACCCCCCAAATGATGCATGACTGATTGTAAGAGCAGAATAAAGAATCTGTTTTGCAATATGTTGGGACTCCACTCAGTTCTGGTGGAATCTTGCATTTTGAGCATATATATACAAAGGAGCCCCAATGTTTATTCTGATGGCTGCATACCGAATACAGATTAGTCTCCCAGCAAACCTGTTCAGAAAAGAAGTGGTGTAGCCTATTCTTGTATTTGTATTTTGCAATGACCATGCGGCTCCCCCCTTTTATTTCAATCATCTGCTCATAAATTCCTACTAGCCAAGTGATTAGATGGAACTAAATAATACAATCACCATCCCATCATCCTGGCTGACACAGAATCCGGGGTCGCTCAGTTTACAGTGGCCAACCCTTCTCCCATTCACAGGGCGGAAACAAATGAGAAGCACAGCAACTTGACCTGATTCCTGCAGCTAAGGCGATTGGTCTTGACCGATTTTTTTTAATAAGCCAGAAAAGGGGGTGAGACTGCAAAGCTTTTGTTCTTTCTGTTGTGGTATCAGAAAGCAGCTTTTCAATGTCTGGCTCAAACCTGGGAAGCCCAGAGGTGATGTTGTCGGGAAATGTCAGTGGCAAGTATTCTTCCATGATCGCAGTAAGATATCATGCTTAGTATTGCTTTTAGGTGTAGACCAGGGGTTCATATACATTGAGCCTGGAATCTGTTCTGCAGGGTCTGGCCTTGAATTCAGAAATGTGTGAATTCAGAGAAGCCTACTAAGCAATAAGGACTGTGTTTTTTCCCCCATTACATAAGCAGATGATTGAAAAGGGGGGGGAGCTCTCATGCCCCTCACATATTAAACACATGTAAACACCCATAGAAAGAAGCTCTTTTTGCACAAATAGTTTATATGTTGCCCAAATTCACTGAGTCTATAACTACATTCAACTAAATTAATTAAAGTATTGTTATAGGCAGACTTAGTGCCTTCTATAACAAAACAAAAGGCCACCAAGAACATTTGTATGCACTAGTTACTACTGTGTGTTGTGCATTAAAGATGTTTACAATGTAAGGGGGGGGGCAATGCAAGTTATTTTTTTAAAGCAGCTTGGTTAAAATTAAGCCTGAATATTGGCATGGGAACCCATATTTATTTTTTAAGCAAATTAATCCACATCCCACCATCAAACACAGTGAAATCACACTGATTACATGCATGACCATCGGAGCCACATACTTCCTCTTTTACTTCGCACCCATTTGCTCACATGATCTTCTCTCATATACTAGTTATTTCCTGCAAACCTCATTTGGGCCAGGAACCATGCTCTAGATTCACTTTTAGTACAAACAGGAAAAGAAGTTACAGCAACTACTACTAGAAAAATGCTTCAGTCTTTTGTTTTTTTTTTGTTTTTGCAGCCCTGCTGGCAGGATACTATCTAACAGACAGCTTAGGAAAAGCAGAATTGCCAGTAAGGAGGAGCTGTAGAAGCAGAGGAAAGAAAACTAAGCCCGAAGAGAAGAGAAAAACATACTTTATTATTTATTTATTTATTTATTATGAGATTTACTTTATTATTTATTTATTTATTTATTTATTATGAGATTTGTATCCCGCCCATCTTCCCATAGGAACTCGGGGCGGCTTACAATGAAGTGTGAGAGTGGAAGTGTGAGAGTGGAAACAGTGACTGCTGTTTGTTCTAAGAGTGCAAAGGAAAATGCAGACCCCTTATGAAAGACAACCTAATGATTCTCTCTCTCTCTCTCTCTCTCTCTCTCTCTCTCTCTCTGTGTGTGTGTGTGTGTGTGCGTTTGTGGCACTAAAGGATATTGCAAACTACTGACAGTATGCCTTTTCTGCAGGACAGAGGTGGAACAGCAGGGAGGGAAGATTGCTTTTAAGGAGCTGTCCTCCTCTCCTCCAGCACCTCTGTACTTCAGGCAAAGAGTATGAGGAGATAGCCTACATGCACATCCAGAGGGCAAAGACATATGGGGAGGGGTGAGTTCCTGCTGATTTCCCCAGTCCTAGGTAACAGAATTCTTTATCCTGTTTAGCTTCCCTAACATAACGAGGTGTGTGTGTGTGTGGGGGGGGGAGAGAATCAGGAAAAAGAAAGCTCTGGGGACCTCCTACATATTATATCAACTATTCCCATGTGAGGTTGGAGGCTTCAGATCACTCCCACATGACTAGTAATAAAAGGAAGCCAAACTGAAAGATTATTAAAATCTGTCTTGTTCTTTGCATTTCCTGTATCTTCTGCTAATCTTTCCAATAAAGACAGATTCCAGGCTTGTTTATATCATGGATTCAAGGAAAATTGTGTAGGTTCTTTCCAATGTTTTGCTCCTTTTTGACAATCAAATATAAACAGATAGGTAGCAAGATTCTTATGTAAGATCTAAGCATTCTCTGCAAGAAAGACATTTATCACAAGATTTGATTGTTTTAATTGAAATTGCTGTGGATGGGAGACTGGCCCCACATTATGCCTTGCTCTCCAGGGTACTTCCACAACTAGGAAGTCTGGAAGTCACCAACCAGAGCTCTGCTAGATTGGTTCACTTGGTCAAGCATGTGGCAGAAGACTCGTGCACTTCATAACCTCAAGTAAATGTCAAGTTGGCAATATGCAAGTTGTGCTCTTAATCTATGTATGGCACAAGCAATGTCTGGGGTTATTGTCTGGAAGCCCTGGTATGAGGTCAGACAGGAAAAGGAAAATGTTTCACAACTTCTCCCTGATGAGAGTTTGCAAAGTGGCACAAGGTCAATGGTTCCATTTAGAACTCAGAGTTCAAAGTGGCACAAGGTCAATGTATCTATGTACAGTAGAACTAATTCACTGGAATACAAGTCAAAATTCCTGTTTCTCCTTTTTCTATGCCAACTTAATTGATTAAGTGATGGGTGGGGGAAAACCCTATCATCTACAGAGGGCAAAAACCAGATGGGGATCAAGGATGTGGACAGAATGTCAACAAAGTGCACAGTGGCCAAGATCTGTTGAGAGTTTACACAGACACAACAGAAAGTTGCCATAGCTAGTTGCAGTTTGGAGCACAACCAGGCACAACGCAGCACCTCTTCCATTTGGCATCACAATTTACATGACTACTCCATCAGGATTTTTCTCAATGAATTTTTGACAGCAAAAGCCATTGGAATTATTGCACTCTTGTATGTTGCCTTTAAGGGTTTTTGGCTGGAATGAACCATTCTGGGGTGGGGTGAATGTCAATCAATCCAGTAGCAGCCAATTGTTCCCTTTATGCCTCAGAGCTGGAAGGAGATTTTTCCTGCTCTTTTCAGTCATGAGTCAGTGATTAGTTAGCAATGCAGTCTGTCAGGGGGCAGTTTGAGTCATGACAATATCAGACAATCTGGAGAGACAGCAACAGTCAGCAAGTAACTGTAGTCATGAAACTAGTTACTCAATTAAGTTTTGTTAATGTAACCAGTTAATATTGTTCTACAGAATGCTGTTTGTTTGATCTATGAAGAAGTGTGAGTAAACTGGAATTATATGTGTGGCAATAATAACCAGTTACTAACAGGAGACAAGGAAAATGCAGAACTACTCAACAACTTCTTTGCCTCCGTTTTCTCCAAAAAGGAAGAAAGAGATCCACTGGGACAAAGAGTAGATGAGGTAGGATGGAAATTGCAACATAGAATAGGTAGAGAGCTGGTAAAGGAACACCTGGAAACATTAAATGAATTCAAGTCTCCTGGGCCAGATGAATTACACCCAAGGATATTAAAAGAACTGGCAGAAGTAATTTCAGAACCATTGGCAATAATCTTTGAGAAGTCCTGGAGAACAGGGGAAGTCCCTATTGATTGGAGGAGGGCTAATGTACCCATCTTCAAAAAGGAGAAAAAAAGAGGACCCAAATAATTTATTTATTTATTTATTTATTTATTATTTATTATATTTATACCCCACCCATCTTCCCGTAGGAACTCTGGGCGGCTTACAAAAATAGCAATAATAAATAAGATCAAACAAACAGCATTCTGTAGAACAATATTAACTGGTTACATTAACATTACCGCCCAGTCAGGTTGACTTCAATTCCTGGAAAAATCCTAGAGCAGATTATTAAACAGTCAGTCTGCAATTATTTAAAAAACAATTCTGTCATTAAAAGAAGTCAACACGGGTTTCTTAAAAACAAGTCATGCCAGACTAATTTGATCTCTTTCTTTGATAGAATTACAGGCCTGGTGGATGAGGGGAATGCTGTGGATATTGCTTATCTGGACTTTAGTAAGGCCTTTGATAAGGTTCCACATGATATTCTTGCTAAGAAGTTAGCAGAAAGTGGGAAAGATAGTGCTACTGTTAGGTGGATTTGTAATTGGTTGACTGATCACACCCAATGGGTGACCATAAATGGCCTCTCTTCAGCATGGAGAGACGTGACCAGTGGGGTGCCCCAGGGTTCTGTTCTGGGTCCAGTGCTGTTCAATATCTTTATTAATGACGAGGAGGAAGGAATAGAGAGTATGCTAATTAAATTTGCAGGTGATACCAAATTGGGAGGGGTTGCGAATTCCCTAGAGGATAGGATGAAAATTCAAAAATACCTTGATAGATTAGAGTGCTGGGCCAAAGCTAATGGAATGGATTTCAACAGAGGAAAATGTAGGGTGCTACATCTAGGTAAAAAGAATGAATTGCACAGATATAGGATGGGGGATACATGGCTGGAGAATAGTACCTGTGAAAGGGATTTGGGAGTTTTGGTGGACCACAAATTGAACATGAGTCAGCAGTGTGATGCGGCAGCCAGGAAAGCCAATGTGATTCTTGGTTGCATCAACAGAACCATAGTGTCTAGATCAAGGGACGTGATAGTACCTCTCTATTCTGCTCTGGTCAGACCCCACCTGGAGTTCTGTGTCCAATTCTGTGCGCCTTGATTTAAAAAGAATGTCGACAACCTCGAGCGGGTGCAGAGGAGGGCGACCAGGATGGTTGAGTGTCTGGAGGAAATGTCTTATGAGGAACGTCTTAGGGAACTGGGAATGTTTAGCCTCTCTAAAAGAAGGCTGAGGGGCGATATGATAGCTATGTTTAAATATTTGAAAGGATGTCATATTGAAGAGGGAACAGGTTTGTTTTCCATGGCTTCAGAGACTAGGACTCTAGGAGCCATGATCAACCCCCAGAACCCCTCTTGAATGCGGTCCTCTCTCCCTCTTATTCTCTCTGTTTCAAGCCTACATCTTGCAATGCACAGATGCATTTAATATTGTGTGCAACATGGCTTCAAGCATGAGAAAAATCATGAATACTGCTCTCCGGAAATCTAAGGATGTCACAAGATACAGCAATGCATGGCCATTAAGGTGTTCTGCCGTACATGACAACCTCTCAAAAGAAGTAGCGGCTGGTGAAGGAAACAGGGAGGAGTTATCTGACTGTATTCTATGGGGTTAATGGATACTGTACAGAAATGGTACTTGAGCCACTGAGCTACACTATGTAAGTGCTGGGCTTTGACTGAAGGGACCTGGGTTCAAATGCCAGCCCAACCGTAAAGATTACTAGGTAGGATAATCTCCTTGTACAGAGATTAAGCATAAAGTCTTAAATTCAAAGAGAGCTGAAAGATTACTGGAACCCAGCAGAGAACCCTTGGATTCATTATGTCTACCCACTGATTCAGCATAGTCCAATCTGTGGCATTTTAATCAAAATTTTCGAACACTGTACTGTATATGGAAACAAATTAATGGCAGATACACTCATCATATCAAGATATATGATATAGTGCTAGAAAAAGTTGGCTTTTGGGTGTGGGGGGGAGGCTCCAGCTTCTACAACCTCCCCAGCTTGGCTAGGGCATTCAGGGAGTTGTAATCCAAGTCTCTTAGCCCTGATGCAAAGCAAGGAAATACCATTTCCCCCCTGCCTACCCTGACCTGTGGAAAGCTGTGACACACACCAACACACCAAGTTGGAGCAGAGGAGGACTGTGGTTTCCATCTCAGCATCCCAGCTTGAGCTGGATGCGGGCCTGCCTTCATCCTCCACAAACATGTGGGGAGAGCAGATCCGTGTGCCTGACTCTTCCTTCCAGAAGGAGGCCTGTGATGTTTCCAAAGTTGCTTCCTTAGTCTAGGCAGAAGAAGATAAACCCAGGTTTCTGACTGACCTCTGTTGCTATGGCAACCCTAAGGGAACATCTGCAAACACAGGCCTCCAACTTTACCACAAGTTCTAACAAAACATATCTACAGAAATAAATGGAAGGGAAAGGGAGTACAAGGTCCGAGGAGTTCTCAGAATTTGTTGGACCCCATGAAGCCAAGAGAGTTTGGAGGCACACACGAAGGAAAATATCTCAAAGGTGTGACAAAGGTAGGCAGCAGCCAATGAATTATTTACACTAAAGAAAATCTACTCCTGCTTCAAAGAGTGGCATGCTTTACAAAAGAGAAAGGTAAACAAAGCCCTCTAAATCCCACTCTGAGAGGAGGCTGGGATTAAGTGGAGGTGCTTTTCAGCTGGTAGGGTGAAACTCTGCCAATGGGGAGTTGGGAAAATCCATGACAGAAACCACAAATACGTCCATGGAAAGAAGCGCAAGTGTTGCAAACAGTCATGGGAGGTTGTGAAAAACAGATTTCTAGAGGCAAAACAGTCATTCTGTTTTGTTTTGTTTTGTTTTTTACTTTGGCCTCCAAACGTCCTCCCCTGTATCATATAGCAACTTCCCCATCATGGAACTGTGAGGAAAGCATGTGCAAAAAGCTACCGGGGGGGGGGGATAATTTCACCCCCTCCCCCTCTCCATTTTCCTGCTCTGGCCAAGACAAGCCAGGCTTTGGAAATGGCAAGCAATCTATCACTTCTCAGAGTGCTAAAAATGGAGTTAAATCTTTTGTTGGCTTCACTGCAACCTACATATGATGCCTTTGAGAGGTTTTGGCTGGGAGGGTTTTTTTCTGGGCTGGGGTAGATGCCAATCAAATCAATAGTAGCCAACTGTTTCCTCTCTACCTAAGATTCTCCCTCCACCTTATTTTAAAGGATCCAGTTACAATTATATTTCCAAGATAATGAAGCACATTTCCCCATCTATAAGACACCCCCATGTGTAACACGATCCCCATTTTCCCAGCCCAAAATTACAGTTTTGTAACCACGGTTTTCTCATCAGCTTACTTCCATGTATAATACGACCCTCAATTTATAGTTTTATAATTTAAGACAATTTTATACAAAAATATAGTCTTATATGTACTTTTAGTTATACTTACAGTGACAAAATTCTTTCCTCTCTTTAGTTTTAAGAAGGAACTGACCAAATACTTTTAGTTAGCTGATTTAAAAACCTGACATGCTCATAGTCAATGGTCTGGCGGCGGAAGGGGTGCTGTTGCCAAGCCTTAGGGGAAAGAAGGACTGCTAGGTGGCGGAGGGTACAAGGCTTCCTCCTGCTGCTCCCCCTCCATGCACCCCCAGATTGCTGCGCCTGGGGCAGATGTACCCTTCTGCCCCTTACTAGTTATGCCCCTGTTATAACTTTGTAGTTTTAATGTAATGTTGTCTATTAATGCTGCAAGATGTCCCTCAATTCCTTGTTCTCAAATACTTGAATATGTCTTATTTATTTATTTATGTATTTATTTATTTATTATATTTTTATACCACCAGTCTTCCAAAGGAACTCTGGGTGGTGTACAATGGGTTAAAAAACAAAAAAACACATGGAAATACAATGTAACAATAAAAAAGCCATCAGCAAGAGGCGTCAAAGAAAAACAATTAAATTAAAAATTAAATTAATTAAATTAAAGGTCACCAAATGCCTCCTGATAAAGCAGGGTTTTAAGTGTTTTTTGAAGGCGGGCAGGAACTGTGCAAGGCGCAACTCACTTGGGAGATGGTTCCCGAGTGAGCCACAGAGAAGGTTCACGGTTGCGTGTAAGTGATTTCCGCGCCTCCCTAAGCATGGCCACTCGGAATGAGAGCGCCTGCGACATTCTAGTGGGTCGGGCCTCAGCTGACTTTTGGGAGATACGCTCTGACAAGTATTCAGTTCCCAAGCCGTGGAAGGTTTTGTAAACCAAAACCAGGACCTTGAACCTTATCCATGGGCAGCCAATGCAGACGGGCCAGAACTGGGGTGATGCAATTGTATCTACGCACACCCACCACCAGTCTGGCCACCGCATTCTGCACCTGTTGGAGTCTCCAGGTAAAGGTCAAGGGGAACACCACGTGGAGGGCACTGCACTAATCAATCCTCGAGATCACAAGGGCCTGCACAACTGTTCTCAGGGAGGCCTCATCTAGGTACGGACGAATCTGGGCGATCCGGCGGAGATGGAAAAAAGCGGTCTTGGAAACAGACGTCACCTGAGCTTCAAGGGATAGGGCTGAATCGAAGACCACGCCCAGATTCCTGGCCGGAGGGTGACACCCCCTCAACTGGGGAGGGGGCCATTGTACCCAGAGAAGGGCACCCCGAAGAACAGAACCTTGGTCTTCTCTGTATTAAGTCTGAGCCTGTTGGTCCTGGTCCATTCCATGACCGCCTCCAGGCACAGATTGTAATTAATTGTACTAGACTGTATATTATGCCTCATTACTATAAGCCGCCTTGGGTCCTTTTCCAAGGAGAAAGGTGGGATAAAAACACTTTAAAATAAAAAGAAATAAGATAGTGCTTGAATCATACAATACTCTTCCCATGCTATAGTAATTATATGAGTAACTAAAAATACTATATACAGTTGTGCTACAAAAGAAGGGATGCTACCGGTACCTCTCATTCAGTTACAGCTGCAATACAATGCTATTGTCTATGGGGAAAGGAATGCATTATGAGTAACTAATTATTATAGTCACTTCCAAGGTCTGAATACACTCAGCCAGTGCAACCACCTAAGAAATTCTACTGCTATCACAGAAGATTATAAAAATTCAGCCAAGTAGCAAGCTTTATCGCACACCTCATTTCATGGCATAGCGACAAGGAGGGACACTGGTCTGTCCGGTTCGACAATTAAATTAAGCCAGGATGGTCAGATACAAGACCAACACTTCACAGATGGAATATTCCAATTCTTAGACCAAGAACTCCTTCCTAAACCTCCTCCTTCCTACCGTGCCCACCAACACCTGAGGCCTGTTGCTGAAAGCTGCACTTCACATACTGCCTGGGAAATTCATTTATCCCTACGGGCCTGTTCAGCACTGCTCTGAAAGCCAAAAGCATGTTAGCAAAAGTACCAGGTGAAAGAGATGAGTTGTCTTAAAACAGGTTAACAGTCTGAGAGGTAACTTTGCAGCTCCAAATGACAGCTTGGCAACAAGAACATTACGAGAGAGGGAAGTGGTTAAAATGTTTTATGCAAAGTTTTTTGGACTATTTATATTTTATTTCCTGCATGTTAAACATGGAATCAGATGTCAGACTTAAAGTGCAATCCTCCCCCGACACCTTCTCATAAATGAGGCCCATTACGGTCAAGGGTGTTTATTACTAGTTAGGTTGGAACAGGTTTGCAGCTTTAGTTCCCTTCATTTTCATCCACATTGACTGACTATATAAATTTTTGAGCACTTGATACTGACATGAGTGTGTAATAAAAATCTTTCTGGAGTACTCAATATTTTGTATTAACTGCTGTGTACTATTTTCCTATGTATAGCAGGGACTTTTTTTAAAAAAAATGTTTTTGGTTATTTTTAGTTATGGTTCCACTGCTGGTTGCAAGCAGCTTTGAAAATGCAGAACTCGGAAAGTTACTAATTAGAAATAATTAGCTAGACTTCAAAGCCACAGGCAGTTATTTGCCATTAAAGATAACATCTCAAAAAGCAACTTTATTTTCCCATTCCTTGCTGATCATGAATTCTTAAACTCCTGAGAACACCTTCAGCTGCAAGGCAGCTTTGCTTAGCCTGTGAGCGATATTTTCTTTGTAATTTTGCTATTTCTACTTCTCCTCCTGGAGGCTCTACATGGGCTATCAGACGGTTTTAACAGCTCTGGAAACCTTTACTGCTTCCACAAATCATGAGCAGAGCTGCAGATTTCAATCTGAGCAGTATTTACCATGTGGAGATGTACCTACAATCTCCAAAACCAAGAACAATTAATAGCAGGTGCCTGACAGTGGTATAAAGGTTCTCTTCCATTTCTTTCCATTACCAGGAGTGCTTGATTGGAAATATTTGGGGCATATAAATAACACACTAGTTTTCAGGTTGAAACAACGCCCAGGGCAATAAGAGAAAGCTTAAAGCATTTTCATTTCCTTTCTCCACCCAAACTCTTAGCCTTTCATTCTCATAATTAAGTCTTTGCATGGTATAAGCAAGGAAATGTTGCCCCTCTACTTACTGAAAAACTGAACACTGTGTCATGTAGGCAGGAAGGACTGGACATATAGCTGTAGACAGAAGTATACTGATCTGTGTTTTTCAACTACAACTCCCAGAATTCCTGGGGCAGCTATGTATACATTTACAGTGGACCCTCATATAACAAATGGTTTGTATAACATAAAATCTGTACAACATAAAAATTCCAGAGATAGGGGAAATTTGCTTAACAGAATCGCCTATGGGGCGAATCTGTACAACATAAAAATGGTCCCGATTAGGGATTATTGCGTTTTCAATGCATTCCTATGCAAAATTTGTACAAAGGAAAATTTGTTTAACAGAATTTCATTTGAAACGGATTGATTCCTTTATACAAGGTACCACTGTAATTTGAGATCTTCAGGAGAGGCTCTCTTAAGAAAACTCACCCCTTGAACCCTGCTTCACATGCTCTAGTCTAGAGGGTTTCCTTGAATCACTTCCAAATTACAGGAGATCCTTCCTTCAGAGTTACACTTAGCCCTCATGCTCACTGATTTCGTGAAAGAAGTGAAAACGCATTTTTAAAAAACTGGTTTAAAAACAACTTTGTTTTTTCAGATTATTTTGACTATCTATAAGCTGATTGCAATGGGTTTTACGGCTGAATGTTTTGTTTTTTTAAATCAGATTTTAATGGTTTTATGGCTGACTTCATTTTTATTCTGCTCTAGCATGTCTGTGAGCCACCCTGAACTCCATAGTGGAAAGACAAGTGGGGGGGGGGAATGAACCCAGTAATAGTGGCAAGAGTAGTAGGAAAAACAATAAGAAAGGTAAAATAAAAAATGTGGAAAGCAAATGTCACTTGATAATGATGTTTGATGACAGCGTATATGAAGCTTGATTTCAAGCATGTGTTTGGAGTGGAACATGTATTTTGACTTTGAGTTCTGAATCAGAACTAGGAATGCTCAGTTAAAACCCTCTCATCAGATGCCTTAACAACAATAAGACACAGCACAGGAGATAAAAAGACACTTACTTGATCTCGCTGAAAGTAGATGAGAAGGGCAGCAGCTATCTGGGCTAAGAGGATCAGCAGCAGGCAAGTGAAGTACTGAAAAATAAACCAAGGAGACACCCATCACCTTAAAAAAAAAAGGTTTTTTGGAGTATTGTAGTGGGGAGCGCTATGGAATAAACAAGAAGCCACAGCTTATAAACTAGCAGACTGTTTGGGATATCCATTTGTGAACTGCAACACATTTTGTAAGGTGCAACCCCCAAATGAAATGCCTTCATCTTTAAAGTACAAGACTATGTGTGGTTTTTGTGGCAGCAAACCCCAAAAGCAACATCAGCTACATCCCCTCCCCCCCCAAAAAAAGAAGAGTGGAAGCCAATCTGTTTCTTTGGGCATCCAGGATATCTTTACCAATGTATCATTTCCTATTGTTATTAATGCACAGAATCAACTAAGCTGGCTTCAGTCAGATGTTTCAACAGGCTCTTGGTTGAGATTTACACTGGGTGGTTGAGCAGGTCAGTAGCAAGGCAAGGGTCATCTGCTGGCCCTTCCTGCCTAGTATTAGTTGCAGCACCCTGAGGATCTTCCTTCTATAAGCTCTCGAGTAGCTCATTCATTATGCAAAGGAGAGAAAGGGCAGCTGCCAAACTGAGAAAAGCGCACAAAGGCAACTATCACCGAGAGGTTGGCTCAGCCCTCGACAGCCAATGGGCCCAACAGGACACAGAAAGGGCCTGCTTGCACCACCGGAGGTCTTGTGAGACAAATGGGAGATGCAATA
>JAHTLZ010000016.1:40118221-40169079 GCA_023846285.1 Phrynocephalus versicolor
ATATTCCCCTTTCTTCAACTCCTAGTTATTTTAAAAGAACTTCCAGATGGCACTTTTGAAGAAGGATATTTACCATTTTTTAAAAAACTTGACCACTGTATCCAATGAAACAGCAAACTTGACCACTGTATTCGATGAAACTATCAAAGCAGAGAGCTGGCTATATATATACATTTTTAAAAAGGTTTCTGCCAGGCAACAAAAGAAATGTAAGGGGAGGCACCCTTGAGGAAGGATATCCACAGCTTAAGAGTGTCACAACCTACTCAAAAATAATAATAAAGAAAGGGTCTCTTTACAACTGCTTCCTGTTTAAATTTCCAAGGGAACCACAAAAAGCTGTGATAAGCCAAGGACATTCCTGATATAAATACGGGCATAAATACAGATATGGATGTATATTTGTCTTGCCAGAGTCTCTACGACAGAGCTGTGGAGCCCTTGGGGCTCCGGATATTGACTGCTGCTCCCATCACCTCCAGTGCATTTACTAACCAGCTCCTAAAGCCAACCCTTGCAGCAATTTCAATAATATTAGGATTCTCCCAACATTCCCTAGGGCAGACTTGGGCAACAAATATCCATTAAGTTGTCTGTGGACCACAGTTCCCCATCATCCCTCATGACTGGCACTATGCTGACTAAGCCTGTTGGGAGTTTCAGCACCAGGTAGACCATACTTCCCCCAAGAAATGATCCATCACTTGTGTTATAGAGATACTGTACTGTATTCCTAGATGCTTTAACCCAGGCCTGCCCAAAGTCCGGCTCGGGGGGTGGGGGGGCAAATCCGGCCCGCCAGGCTATTCTGAGTGGCCCACAGCTGGCTGGCCCACCCCTCCCTCCCCCTCCTTCACCCCATGTTTTTTTTTAAAGAAAGTGGGTGAGGCTTGTAGTGGGGTGGCAGGGGTGGGGAGCAACCGGCCCCTGACACATTCTCAGCCACCAAATCTGTCCCTCCTTACAAAAAGTTTGGGCACCCCTGCTTTAACCTGCAACAGAGTGGGGTCTGGGGGACCATTTTCTGCCTCTAGCATCCTCTGGTGGCTATATAGATTGGGAAAAAGACAGGAAAGAGAGAGAGAGAGAGAGAGAGAGAGAGAGAGAGAGAGAGTAGAACCCAGAAGCCTATTTCCAGACTTGAAAAAGTGAAAAGGTTGCTCCTGGAAGAAGCTGTTCACCTTTTTAACTTTGAAGAAAGCATTTTTGTGGAGTAAAATACATGGGATTCTGATGGTATTCAGGGATGTAACAACAGTCTTAAGGCCACCACATGCATTTCCAAAGTTGCAGTTTCCCCCACTGCTGGTCCAGAAAGAACTCAAGCAGAGGAGAATGGTAAAATCATTTCAGATGGCACATATCTATATCACTTACCAATCCCAAGAGACATCGAATCTCGTTGACTGCTCCGACACAACCCAGGAAGCCCATCAACATTGTGAGAGATCCAACTCCAATAAGAATATAGGCCCCAACCTTTAATGAATAGGACGAGGTCTCTGTGGGAACCAGGAGAGAAATTACACAACCTTTGAGTAGATCTCGTCACATCATTTTACAGGTTCTAGAACGAGAATTGCTCCGAGAGCTACAGGGACTCTGCTTGAGGAACAGCTGAATTCCGTTAAGCTGCGATGTAAGCTAAACATTTTTGCAGAGTCACTCAGCTTATTAGTCATGTTGGGCTTGAGAATGCAGCTGTTCCAGGCACAAAACAGTTGGTCCAGTGAATGGGCAAGGATTTAAAGGGGGAGCAGGGCATCCTCAGCTTTCAGCAACACAACTGTTTAGGGATCTGTCAGAAGAGCCAGACATTGGGAGCTTGATTTCCCCACTGTGCTTCCTTGACAGGGGCTGGGCGCGATTCATAGGTTCCCTTCCAGCCCTGAAGTTTTAAATCAGGCATCTCCAAACTTCGGCCCTCCAGATATTTCGGACCACAACTCCCACAGTCCTTTGCCAATGGCATCCTAAGCTTAGAATTCTGGGAGTTGTAGTCCAAGACTTCAGGAGGGCCGAAGTTTGGACATGTCTGTTTTAAATGATGCTGCTGGTGGCACTGGTGTTGGTCATCATCATCCACAGGAAAATGTGTCCATGGTGTGGGCTGAAGGAAATCAGGAACGGCTCCTTGTTTGACAACAGTTGATTCCTCTTATAAGGAAAGTTACAAAAGCTTAGCAGGACATCCACAGAGCACCAATTAGATATGTGCTTCTGAGGCAAAGCAGACTTTAACAAAAGCCAACTATTCAAACAAATCCAACAACTTTGGGATTTTACCCGTACCCCTTAGGCAGTGGAGGGCGTATACTCTTCAAATTAGTACTGGGCTGCAATAATCCCATAATCTCTCACTAATTGGCCTTGCTGGTGAGGAAGGATGGGTGTTACAATCCAGTGGCATCTGGAGGGACATAAATTACTGTCAATGGCCTGAAACCACTTCAGAGTTTTAGAACCTTGCATGAATTACAGGATTCATGTGGCACTGCTGCCATTTTAGCCGCTTAGGCCAAGGCAGGCAACCTGATTCCCTCCGTAGCTCTTGGCTATGTCGGCCAATGGCGCAGCCTGTAACAGCTGGAGGAAAACAGCCTGCCTGTCAGTGGCACTGGCAAAGCCTTCAAAAAGCCATAGAAAAAAAGAGAGGAGGCCGCAACGTTGCCTAAGCTCCACAGACTTCATTTGGCAAAAGGCATCAGTTCCCTTCTCACACCATCTTTTCCCTCTCCCTTTTCTGGGATGAAAGCCAGAGACGTACGAGAGAAGAAGGGAGGCCTGTCTGGCAGCAAACTGGAATGCCCTGCTGTGTAAAAGTTTCTTCCCAGACTCTGTTCATAAGGTTACCAAAGCCCGGGGGGGGGGGGGCAGGAGGAGGAGGCAGAATAAGAAAAAGCAAAAGGACAATATAAGGGAGCACAGAAAACTCAAGGAGGGGAACAGAATCTACACACTGAAGTGCCCCCCCCCAAGTCTTTAGCAATAAGAGCAGCCAGCAGAAACCCACAGCATTATGGTAAGAGAAGCAAGAACAATGCTTTTGAACTGCTCCGTCTACATAGCTATATGCCTTGATTCCAGGCCTCAGGGAGAAATCCAGGTCACAAATCAAGCCTTCGACTGTTTCTCAAGCTGGCTGCACACATTAAAAAGAGGGAAGCAGCTTGGTTTAATGCCCCCTTTTAGCTCAGCCCTCCCTCAACATCTCCCTTGTGGGCAGCACTACCAGCAGTGACCCAGATAAAGAACAGTTAAATATTCAGACATGGAGCATGGAAATAACACACACCGCCTGCAGGACAGGGAATGTCTTCCTTTCTGTATGTGTGTGTGTGTGTGTGTGTGCGCGTGTGCATGCATGCGTGAGTGTGCATGCACACTTTTAAAAGCATTTGCATGCGTGATTTCGCTTCCCCAAAGTGTCCTCAGACTTTTGTTTAAGTGAGCCAAAAGTTGCCTTGCCACAGAGAACTTTCCAAGGCTAATGCTCTCACTGTCTAACCCAGCATAGCCTCCCAAGCAAAAAAGCCTATTAACGATAGAAGGAGGCTCTTCTAAACCTACCAAAGAGTCACCTCTGCTTCTGACGAAGATGTGAAGACATGATGTTCAGATTTACTCTGTTTGCAAGTTTTGCATGTTAACGTACTGTACCATATTTTCCTGTCTATAAGACACCCTCATGTACAAGATGAACCCCATTTTTCCAACCCAAAATTACAGTTCCACAACTGCTTGGTTGTCTCCTTCAGTTAATTCCATGTATAATACTGTACTGCACTTTCTCTCTTTCACTCTCACTCTCACTCTCACCCCACCTCTCTCTCTCTCTCTCTCTCATACATACACACACACACACACACACACACACACACACACACACACACACACACACACACAAAGCTCTAAAGGAAAAAAGAGAGAAAAATGAGGAAAATTGTCTTACGCAGAACTGAAATGAAGCTACTTTTGTCAACCAAAATCCATATTCCAAAGCCAAGGATCACAGCGCCTAGGATCTGAAAAACAAGTTTTAGTTACATATAAACCAAACAAGTGTGCATGTTGAATTAAGTATTATCATCAGACAACTCATAATAAGAAACAAAATTGTATTTTCTGGCACCTTTAGATAGATACATGAAATCAAGTTAGATAATTACACATAGGCCAGAAACCCCTTGGGTTTCCATTCTTTTTTCTGACATATATTTACCCCATGCCTAGTTGCAGATTTGAGCATTTCCAACACCACCACCCAAGACCAAGAGGCATTGGGTAGCTCTACACACAAGTAGTGTAGTATGAACTTTACATAGGGAAAAACCCTATTTGGCCCTCCCATTGCATACAACAAATATACATCACAAAGTCATACTTTAAAAACAGAAAGATAAACTTAACATTTGCAAATGCATATAAACTTTAAACCCCCCAATAACATTTCTGTGAAGATTCTCAGTCATCCAGGTGAGGTTATCTGGAAGCTGAGTCATAGCAACTTGACTTTTTTCTTGAGAGATAGAAATGTTTTGCTACAGATCCAAGCACCTTTGTCAGTGTGAGGAAAGTTAATGGTGAGTCCTCCAATTTACGTTACCTGGGTGATGAGATATCAAGGTGAACTAGAAACTGGGGGACTCACCACTAACTTTCCTCAGACTGACAAAGGTGCTTGGATGAGTAGTAAAATGTTTCAATCTCTCAACCCCCCAGTAACACCTCTTATACAACAAGGTAGACTACTTATGTACTGTATATTAAGTTGGCAATGTATTCAACATGGTTAAGAAAACTAACCTCCTCTTTTGGGGGGAAATCCTTCTGCTTATTTTGGAAATGCTGTCTCCTAGTTGCTTACATACTAGTAAGTCTTATTCATTTCCTATGTTTCCGTGACTGTTACAATTCAAGAGCTAAGCCTGCTAGTACAAAAACAGTGATAGCTTGGCAAGCCTTCTGATGGAGTTCTCATGAAATATCTATTTCGATGTAATCGAAGATGCTGCAAATGTAGATTTATGCAGCACAAGAGTGGAGAGCCTCTGGACTTCCACATGTTTTAAACTACCATCCCATGGACCTGTACCATTGGTTGTGATGGCTGGGGTTTGTGGAAGTGAAGGTCTAAACCACCTGGAGGAGACAAAACTTCCCCACATTGCTCATAGGATCACAGAACTGTACAGCTACCAATCAGCTATCAGGCACAATTCAATGGACTAGAATGTGATGTAGCTTCAATCACATTCATCTTTTTGAGCTGTACAGTTACGAATCCAAAAACAGATGTGAAGATAAATAACATGTATTTTAGGGCTGAAGGCAAGCAAAGTAGAGAGTAGAGATGGGCACGACTTAGCGGTATTTTCGTTTTCGTTTTTCATTTCCGTTACGTAACGAAACGAAAAACGAAAAACGGCTCAGAACTGGAACGGAAACGGAAACGAAACGACTAATTTCGAGCCAATTTTCGTTTTTCGTTACTGAAAAAACACATAATGGAGCTAAATGGGAATAAACGAAAAAAAATTGTTTTCATTTTCGTTTTTTCATTTTCGTTACATAACGAAACGAAAATGAAAAATTTTGAAATTAGCTCACGAAAACGGAAACGAGCCGAAACGGGCCCCTAGCCGAAAACGAAAACAAAAACGAACAATTTTTCTGAGTCGTGCCCATCTCTAGTAGAGAGTGAATCGATAGATGTCTAACATGATTGAAGGTTCTTTCATATAAAAATATAAAATCCACTCAGAATACCACATCAGATAAAGGTGTTTTAACTTAACTTTAACCTTGATACCCACTTTCCATGCAGTCAGTATTGCAAGTGTTCACATACAGAATAGTGTCCAAGATACAGGCTTACTGTTGTAGTGAGAACTGGCTTGCATTTTTAAGTTTCCTATAGTCCTCTGCTTTTAAGGCACAAACTTGAGGAATTTATTACCGACTGCAGTCTCTCAAGGATACATGCTACTACTCACCACAAGACTGGCACAGACTTTTTAAAAAGACCAGTATTAGGCCATCCTTTTCTCCTGCTAATACACCACTGCAAACCAAACCAATCAATATATTTGCGGCAGAAAGCACCCCACGCAGTCTAGATCAGGAGCGTGGAAACACACAACCTTCTAGATGTCCTTGAACGGCACCTCCCATCAGCCCCAGCCAACATAGCCAAGGGTGAGGGAAAGAGGGAGACACACCCCAAGATTTGCAGGGTCACCCATTTCCTTGTCCTGGGAACAGACCCCTGGTGTAAAAAGAAAGAATACGAGGAAACAGCTGAATCAAAGCTGGTATCAGGCCTTTTATGTATGATCAACATTTCAAGGAAGGAAACAGGAAACAAATTGTGCTGTGCAGCCTCCTGCAATCAGCATGCCCACTAAGAAAACGGCCTACAAACAGGCCCAAATGAAGCCACAAGCTGCACAACATTTACACAGCAGCAAACCCTATGGCACAGGGCCAGTACTTGGCATGTGGACCACAAACACCCTGCAGTCCAATAGTGTTCTGCGAAAGGCTGCCAGCTGGCGGCCTTTGTCATCAGGAGACTGCACAGATTGAGAACGGGGCAATTATTGCCGCTGAGCCATAATCCAGCTTTGCTCCAGCTAATTACAAGCATTTCTGGGGCAAGACAGAAGGCCCGAACAAACTTCTAGACTGGGATGGGCAAAGTCAAACTACAACCCCAACGCTCTTCCCTTCAAGGCAACCTGTGTCTTTTACAAACCTCATCGCTTGAAAAGATATTTTTACTCACAACAGTCTCTTTTGCTGGAGTTCAGCCTCCTTGAGTTCTTTTAGGTGTCTGAAGGGACTTAGCCAGAGGAAATTTGTGATCACTTATGGTTTTGAAGGAATAAAAGGCCTTTCTGGGTCCCAAAACAGTTCAAGAGGGTGACAAAGCCAGTATGGCCATGTAAGGTCCAGGTATGGGCTTGGGCCTCTGGAATTTTACTACTCCTGCTCTAGACTTCCTTCTGAAAACTGAGTATCTTTGCTGCCTCCCCAGGCGAAAAGAAACACTCTGTTTCAGAAGCAGAAAATGTGATGGTGTGTAGGTGAGTGGGTGGGGAGTCGGAGAGTAAATATCAAACCCTTTGTCTGAATTTTGGGATGGAAAATTCCAACCATACTGCGAGGGATGGTGTTCGAGACCACACACATCTAGATGATGTTTGCAACCTTAGCCTGAACTCACTTCACATGAGCCAACTTGGCACAGACATCTTCCTTGATGAATTTTGGGGGCTCTTATCTACATTTTTTTACAAAAGGTATCCATGAAAGAATGACATGAAGAATGACATCTTCATGGAAGCTTACAATCTGCTTTAATTTTTAGTGGCACAATAAAGGTATCAGCCTAAACTTGCATTTGTGCAATCCTAAGAATCATGCAATCTTTTCCTAATCCTTTAGCAGAAGAGATTGACTTCTAGAATTTCATATAAGATTTTAAAAAAAAAACCATTCTAGACATTTTTCTCTTCACTGTGGCTTCCTTTCGTGAAGTTCAGAACAGGAATAAAAATTATTAAAAAGGAATTTGTATGCACCTCTTTCATTGTGAAACTGAGTCACAGAGATCTATCAAGAGCATTAGATCTATCGCTGAAAGCTATTTCCACCAAAACAAGGATGGAGAAAAGCCAGGAAAAAGTAGGGGGTCCTAGCAAAGGTCCTGGAAAATTCTATTCCATTTCATATCCATGATGTTCTATTTAACATAAAGGTTGAGAGGAACCTGGGTTACTAGTTTGCTCCATCTTTCCAGTTTCTAAGGGATTCCATTCCCATGACTGTAGAATTTCAAGAAATAGTAAAGTGTAGTCGTCATCCATCAGCAAGCAAAAATACAAGTACAGAATGACCTTGCTCCTACTTGCATTTACACTGTGGCCAGGGACATCAGCTAAGCAGAATTTGCAGACAAAGAACAGAACTCCACATGGAGCTGCATTTCTAGACAGCTGTTTGTTGTCAAATTGCAGGAATAAAACCATACCATGCTACAAAAGGAATCTACATCTAGCAATGCACGTGGTACTTGCAGCAAAATGTTGCAGAGCAAAGAGTTCCTGTTCAAGGTGCTGACTTGATCCATTCCATTCTCCTATCATAATTCCTTTTTCTTTTGCTGTTCCTTTTAAAATCTGGCCCTTGTGTCGCAATGGTTAAACTGTTGTCCTACAGCTATTACTGTGCTCATGACCTGGGGTTCAGTTCCAGGAAGCAAGTTCAAGGTTCACTCAGCCTTCCATCCTTCCAAGGTTGGCAAAATGAGAACTCAGCTTGCTGGGGGTGGGGGCACTGTGTAGCCTGTATAATTCAATTGTAAACCGACCAGAGAGTGCTTTAAGCACCATGGGGGATTTATTTATTTATTTATTTAAAAGCTTATATCCCGCCCATCTTCCCTGGTGGGAACTCTGGGCGGCTAACAGTATCAAAAAAAACCCGACATAAGATAAGTAGAAGAACCAACCGAGCAAGAAGCAACGGAGGGCAAGATGGCGGGAAAAGTAGGGACGGGGAAAGGGAAAAAAAAGAAAAAAAACTAACTAATAAGGTCACCATAGGCCTCTTTAAAGAGGAAGGTCTTCAAGGCCCTCTTAAAGGCAGGCAGGGACTCCAGCAGGCGCAGCTCAGAGGGGAGATGGTTCCAGAGTGAAGGCCCCACCACAGAGAAGGTGCGGTTTCGCGTGAGCGTTTTCCGCGCCTCTCTGGGTGTGGCCACTCTCAATGAGCGCGCCTGCGACGATCTCGTGGGTCTGGAACCGGATGCCCTCTGGGAGATGCGCTCCGCCAGGTATCCTGGTCCCAAGCCGTGGAGGGCTTTGAAAATCAAAACCAGGACCTTGAACCTGATCCGGAAGACAACGGGGAGCCAATGCAAGCGGACCAGGACTGGGGTGATGTGCTCGTATCTACGAGCACCCACCACCAGCCTGGCCGCCACATTTTGCACCCGCTGTAACCTCCGGACCAGGGTCAAGGGCAACCCCACGTAGAGGGCATTGCAATAGTCGATCCTGGAGATCACCAGGGCCTGCACGAGTGTCCTCAGGATATATATAAGCAGAATGCTTTGCTTCCTCTTCAACAGTAATCAATAGAGATGGGCACGAATCTGAAAAAATGGTGTTTCAGTTTTTCGTTTTTCATTGAGGGGTCCGTTTTGGTTCATTTTCGTTTTTTGCAAATTTGTGAAAAAATGTTTTCATTTATTTGTTTTTCGTTTTTACCTGCTTTTTGCACGATTTTTAAAGCATTTGCATGCACGGGCATCCCCCAACGCCCCAGACCAGAGGGAAAACACTAAAAAAAATGATGCTGGCTGAGACACGGTATAGACTAGGTATGCAGGGAGGCTGCAAAGGCGGCGGCGGGCGTTGCCCAGGGTGCAAGGCAGCCGCAGAGTGACTGCACTGTGGGGCAGGGGAGGGTACTCACCGAGAGGTACGCAGCACGCATGCACACAGGGAGGCTGCAGGACTGAAGCTAGAGAGAAATCTCTTCTTTCTCTTCCCTAAGAGCCAGGCTGCAGCCGGCAGGAACACAGAGACACACACCTGCCTGGCTGGCCTAAAGTGAAAATAATGAGTCGCAGAGACAGCAATCCCACCCTAACTCCCACCAGAGACTGCAAGGAAGACGGGGGCTGCCAGAGCCTTTTATGCCCTCTGTGACTGCCAGACCTGCCCGGTCTGCAACCTGGGCATGTTATTGGTTGAAGTTGTCCAAGAATTTACATGATCCCATCACATGGCTTGCTTCCATTTTATGGCTGGCGACATCCATTTTGTCACCCTTAAAGGGAAAAGAAAAATACATCGCGATGGGAGAAGACAAAAACAAACATTTTAAGGACCCCAACCCCCCGGTAGGTATTATCAGACAGTATAAATAATTATCGCTGCATTTTTATGGATGTCCAGTGTGTTTTTTAACATTTAAAACAGCTCATTTCATTGTGTGTCGCCATTAACGAAAAACAAAACGTAACAAACCTAATTTTTGTGGTTTTGTTCGGTTCGTTCCAATTTCATCACAATGTTCATTATTCGTTTCGTTACATAATGAAACAAATAACGAATAATGGAAACAAAAAAAGTTCATTTCGTGCCCATCTCTAGTAATCAAGATAGCATTCATTTAATGCCGAGTGAGCATGCTCAATCCCCCCATCTTCGTCTGCAAATATTGGGGGACATAAACGCGTGTGCATGTCTGTGTGAAATCATTCTGGCTATCTAAGGACTGGCAGATACAGTCTGAACACTATCTGGAAGTTGAGTCATGGCAACTGGACTTCTTTTTCTTGAGAGATAGAAATGTTTCGCTGCTCATCCAAACAGCATCATCAGTATGAAGAAAGCTAATTGTGAGCCCTCCATTTTATATTTCACTTTGACCTCTTGTCAACTGGTCTGAAATAGGCTCATAAAATGAACAATGGCCTGAATAGGCTTAATAGGTAGACAACAGTATCCATAGCCTTAAGGTGAACAATGGCCTAAGGTGCTGAAACCCATAAGGGTCGTTAGCTATGGCCTTGGTGGTGAGGGCTATGGATACTGTTGTCTACTTAACAAGCCTATTCCGGCCATTGTTCATCTTATGAGCCTGTTTCAGACCAGGATGACAAAAGGTCAAAGCGAACTATAAGATAAAAGACTTGCACTAGCTTTATTCAGACTGAAGAAGCTATTTGGATGAGCAGCAAAACATTTCAATCTCTCAAGAAAAAGAAGTCCAGTTGCCATGTCTCAAGTTCCAGATAAACTCACTTGGATGACTGAAAATCTGAACACTAGAAACCAGAAATAAAGGTTCGCCAAGAGAAAATAAACCACTGGGAAAGTTATAGCAAAGGGGTATATTTTGCATGGAAATGGGCGAGAGAGTTTCCTCCCTGGAAATATGTCTTCAAAGCAGAAATTCAACATAGGAACAAGTAACAACAGTTAGGCCATGCCTTCCCCCCTCTGTGAACATTGTGCAGTTCTGTGCAGTTCATCTATATATTAATCCATTCTGTTGCATTAGACACCATGGACTGAAAGGGAGGGGTACACAGGAAGACATGGGTAGAAGCAATAAATATCATGTTGTAAACCGCACAGAATAGACTTGATGCCAGATGGGCAGTATAAAAGTATAATAAATAAATAAAATAAATAAGTAGTTTATGTATGCAGCAAACCAAATTTACTACTTAAAGAAAACAAAACCCAAAAATACAGGGAAGGAAGAGTGGAACAAAAGTTAAGATTCCTGCTATTGTCTGGAATAATTACAGGAAGTATCGTACCTTTAATGAAATATATGCTTACATCTAGAAGAAGCTCAAACCCTAGAGCACAAAACAAGCAAGCAAGAGAGAAAGAAAGAAAGAAAGAAAGCTGTGGTATAGTGTGGAATACTTGTGCACTGGTGCAGTTTGCAGGTCAGGCAGCTGCAGGACTTTGGAACAGGGAGAGGGGCATCTTCAGGCAACAACATTTCCTTGTTTGTTGAATCCATGGTATTGAAGTATCAAAATCATTTTCCAACGAGATTTTTCCTCTCCGAGTGACAAGAGTTAATTTAAGCAGAACCTACATGGACATGTTTCCAAGTCATAAACAAAGTGTAAATCTAGCAGGAATTTAAGAGCTCCTGTGTGCCGGCAACCATTTAAAAGACAGGATTGTGTATTGTGCCATTTTTAGCCTTGAAACAACCATTCACTATGTGGGCACCCAAATATTATGGGCCTCTACAAAGGTGAGTAAGAAGCTAAGGGCATCCAAAAAGACCCACAGATACTGATCTGTTCAGTTCCACAGAAAACTGTGATGGAGCATGTTTTTTTAACAAAAATGTGAATGACTTCTATGAACAGACAGATGGAGTTGCCATGGGGAACCCCTCAGCCTAGTAAAAGCGAACTTGAAACATTTCAAAAAACAAACTCTGGATGCGGCAGCCTTTGCACCCACAGTCTGGTTCCGATACATGGATGGCACATTCATAGTCTAGAGCCATGGTGAAGATAAACTGGAAGAATTTCTAAACTACCTCAATGATATCCACCCAAATATACAATTCACTATGGAAGAAGAAATAGAGGGGAAACTCCAATTCTTAGATGTCATGGTCAAACACAAACCGGACCTCCAATTAGGACACAAGGTCTACAGAAAACCTACCCACACATATTGGTACCTACATAAAAATTCCAGCCACTACCCATGACAAAAAAGAGGCATAATCAAAACACTTGTAGACTGTGCAAACCAGAACTGTGAAGCTGAATTCCTCAACAATGAACTCAGCCACCTGACTTGGGCCCTATAGGCAAATGGCTATTCCAAGAACAAAATCAAAAGAGCCATCAAACAAAAAACGACAACAACAACAAACTGAAGAAGAAAAACAGCCTCCAACAAACAAAGTATTTCTGCCATACATAAAAGGAGCCACAGACCACATTGACAAAGTGTTAAAAAAAAACATAACCTACAAACTGTATTTAAACCCACCACAAAAATACAACAGATTCTACAGTCAGCAAAGGACAAAAGGAATGCACTCGCCACTGCAGGAATACACCGGATACCTTGTAGTTGTGGCTGGGTATATAGACCAATAGTTAGGCCACTTTATGAGGGGAGGTGACTTTGTTCTGTCAGGGCCATGGGCTGTCATGAGATGATTATGTTGTCAGCAAACATAGAGTTCCTTTTAATGGGTTCAGAGCTGATGCTGAATAATTCGTCACAGGTAGAGAAAACCAGAAAAACCTGATCCGGAAAAAAAAAACCCTCAACAGCATCAAGACAGTTAACCTGCAACAGGTGTCCTGAAGGCAAGGTGTAGGCTCCTGTGAAGTAAATAGTGGTGATGCCGTTGCTTGCCCAAATGGACTTTCCTAATTGTATTTACTATAGTCTTGCTTTTACAATTGGAACAGCCAGTGTAGTGTAGCGGATTGATTAATGGACTAAGACTCAGGAAGCCTGCATTCAAATCTCTACCCAGCCATAGAAACTCACTGGGGTTATGGAGCTGGCAAAACCATTCCTTGACTATTTCACTTACACTGGAAGCCCTGCTAGGGTTGCTATAAGTTCATTCTGACTTGAAGGCAGTCATTTCAGTTAGAAGTCTGAAGCCTAAGAGCACCTATGTGTTGTCCAGCCATCTATCTATCTTGCTTGGGACATTGAACAACAGCCTTGTTTTAAAACACACACACACACACACACAAACAAACACACACACACACACACAAATATGTTCTTCCTCAGCAGGACTGTTCTATAGATCATAGGATGTCCAAATGCATTATAGCCGCTCGATAGCAGATGTAATGTTTACATAATGAGTTGCTTGCTCACCCCATGTATAATTTCCTTTCTTTATACCGTTATGTCTAAAAGCCACATCTGTGCCACCTGAACAGGATGTCTCCACATCAAGTAGATCTTCCTCTACGCATCTTACTATAATAATAATTCGAGCTGTTCCACACTCCAAACCCCAAGGGCTCACTTCTGCACATAAATTAATTGGATTGCTTTGTAACTCCTATACCCAAGGTAAAAAGATAGCTTTGTCTGACCACTTTCAGCTGTATCAACAGGGGGGGGGGGGCGAGACGCCCCCATCACCCGGGGGAGGGGAGTCAGTGTGAAAGCTAAATGAAAAAGAAGTCTAAACGACCCTTTCTTTCTGCAGCCTGTGGCCTAGCTAACAACAACTGCAGAAGAACTCATAGGAAGAAAAATCCAACAGCCTTATTCCCTCCCAGCCATTTGCTTCCCTCTGAGAGAGCCAAGCCCTCGGAAGACTTTCCAATTCTCTCTGTGTAAAATGTGGGAAAATACTTTCCTATTCAGAGCGGGATTTATTCAGCCAAGCACCTCCTTTCAGTTCAGAGGCTTCCCATTAAGGTTCCAAGCACACACTTGGCTCTACTAGTGAGAGAGCAAAGCTCTCTCTCTCTCTCTCTCTCTCTCTCTGTGTGTGTGTGTGTGTGAGAGAGAGAGACAGAGAGAGTGAGTGTGTGTGTGTGTGTGAGTGTGTGTGTAAGAACTGGAACTAGATTAAGAGCTGAAAACATCAATTTCATTTAATTGCCATGCCAATGAGAAGACGAGTGAGCGCTGGCATGAGACAATGGTTTGCTGAGAGCCATTGTAGATGCAGGGCTTCTTCTCTCACCATACTCAGATTACATTTCCATAAGCGCTTTGCTCCGTTTTGTTATCCTTTGTGAAAGGGTTGCTATAGAAATCGCAGACTGAGCCCTTGACCCAGCCCAATCAATTCATCTGAAGCTTCAAATCAAAACCAGTTCACACTTGATACAGTAGACACGACGGTAGCATGCACTAACACATCAAAACATAGAAAAGAAGAGGGGTAATGGGTCCCGATGTAAAGGTTACATCTCCTAACAGCCCTAAGCAGCAGAGGCAGTAGAGAGGAGAAATAGAAGCAGAGGTCCAGTAACCTCTGATGGGCTGTGTGTTCTCCAATTGTGTTGCAAAACCAATAAAGCTTGGAAGGAACCAGCATTAAGTAAAACAGTTATCTACCCTTTTTTGTAACAAGGGTATAACTAAGCTCTATTTCAAAAGTAATATTAGTAGCAGTTTCAAAACTATTTTCAATTAAATTACTTTTAAAGAGCATTTTAAGGCATTTTGGAGGTCTTTTAAGAGACATTGTGGAGGAGATTTGTCAGTCTTGCAGCAAGGGAAGTAGCTTGTTTTCTTGCGTTGTGTTTTTATAAATCTTCCAAGAGTGGCATATTAGAATGAACCACTAGAGAATGTATCTCTATAAAGAGCACTAGATGTTTTCCCCTCTGTTACGTCTCTATTTTTCTGGCAATTTGAACAGCACAACTCAATCACTGAAGTGCAACAAATTATATTGACCAGAGCAACTATAAAAAGAAAGTCAACCTGGTTGCCATTAAAGCAAGTTATGGTAATAATTCAACAATTTCGTTTTTTAAAATTTCCAAATTGTGGTTTATGTACCATCTGAATAGTGAAATAACTTAACTGCTCTTCTGCTTCTCAAAGCATTTCCAAATGGCCGTTCCCTGCTCACTATTTCACCCTCTTAGGGCTTGTAACACGTAACAGAGGATACAGAGATGCTGCCAACCTTCACATCCCATCTTGTTTCCCTAAAAAAAATGCTTTTACTCAAGATCACACGTTGACACGAGTCATGTGTTTGTGTGTGTGTTTCTGTGTGTATCAGAGCAGAAAAAAGGAAGGAGGCATGGCATTGCTGTCAAAAATGTGCAGATTGTATAACAGAATGATACTTAATGAAGGGATTTTAATTCATGAAAGCTTGCATTAACTAGCTGTTATGAATTTATCGGGCTGTTTGGCCAAACACAACGAAACAGCCCAAAAAACCCACAACTGCCATCTGATTCAGGCCGTGAAAGCCTTCGAGAACACTTGCATTAACTGAGCCTCATGGCACAGTGGTTAAAAGCCTGTACTGCAGCTAAAACTGTGCTCATGACCTGGGGTTCAACTTCAGGTAGCCGGCTCATGATGGACTCAGTCTTCCATCCTTCCAAGGTTGGTAAAATGAGTACCCAGCTTATGGGGGGGGGCAATGTATAGCCTGTATACCGGAATTAAACTGTAAACCACCCAGAGACTTCGCGAAGTGGTATGGGGCGGTATTTAAGCAGAACACTTTGCTTTTTGCTTTGCTTTGTTTGATCTTTTTTTAGTGGCCTAATAAAAGTGTTGTATTCTTTTGTACTTGAATGATACTAGGGAGACCTTATTAAGCGCAAAGGCCCTGAAAGGATGGAGATTGTTTTTAGATTCATGATCAGCTACCAGACCCAAATAGAAGCACCATTTCAATCTGGATGCTAGAAGACTTCAAACACCCAAGAGGGCATATCCGTTTAACTATTTTTCTGTAAAAATCACAGTCTCGTGGAACCTTAAAAACGAAAGCATTTTATTTTGCAGCAGTTTTCCCTGTACTTCAGCCCACCTCTATCTTATGCCAGATGCAACTTGTTAGTCTTAAAAGTGTCATGAGACACTTTGTTGTTTTTGCTGCTGCAGACCAACACTGTGATGCTCCCCTGCAATTTCTCTATGCTCACAAGACCATAAAGTACCTAACAAAAAGAATTGAGGAACTAAAAAATAATCTCCAGAGCAGCCCTTGCTCCCCTCACCCTGAGACCCGTCACCAAGGGACAGAATAGTTGGTTGAAGAGGCAATGCAAAGAAACACTGCGGTAGAACCAGAAACAGGGGATGAGTTACAGAAGATGTCCAAGTTGGTTAGGTGCTCCAGCTTTCCCTCTGTACTGCAGGTCTGAGCGTGGGACCAGATGGATATTCCTGTGAGTTCTGCCCTTTCCATCCTGAAGGACACAGTCCTTCTCCCTTGCAACAGCGGGCCTTTAAAAGAGAGTCCTCCTCTGTATGCTAAAACCATACACGACCTTTGGTCCCTGGCAGCCTTAACTGGAATGCTGATTGCTTGGGAGATGGAAACAACAAAGCTTACAGCAAGGGTAAAAAAAAATGTGGCATAGAAAGCAAAGTGAAAACCAGTTCCAGATGTGTCCCAGACGCACCAGCTGGGCAAGCTTTCCTGGATGCCTAGTCAACATGGCACAGAGTGAGAAAGTGGCAGTGTGTGAGAGAGGGGAAAGGAACCACATATTCAGAAAGCATGCCTCTTTTATTTATGTTGTGATTTACAACAACTTGAAGAGAGGAAGCACACACAGGTTTAAAAAAGAGAGCCATCGTCAGTTTTCCTGCCGCTGCTCTGCAGGTTAGGAATCTGCAGATGCAGAAGTAGCATAAAACAGATGTGCAAAAGCAGATGCACACATGGCATCCAAACCACCGCAGGAAAACCCTGGATGCCTCTCCTATAGCAAACACTTGTGAATGTCACACACAAAGTGGTCGTCAGACTGCTGCATCACTTGGGTCATCAATATACAGGGTGGAAAAGGTGGAAATATGAAATTCTCAGCTTCACCTCCGAGAAAAGCACAAGGGGAGAGATGTTTTCAACATCTGGTCAGGGCCTGCCCCCTATATAGTAGGGCAAACTGCACAAGCATTAAGAGAAAAGTAGCATAAATGTTTTTTTATGGGTAGCCTACTGTTAATACCTAACGTAGTTGAGAAATTTCTTCTTCTATATGTTGTTACCTCTAGCAAACAAACAAACTGTGAGAGATGGCAGGAGTTGGAGTTCAACCTCCAAAAAGGTCACACAAGGGGAAAACACTGTCAAAGACAAAGAGATCCCATGGAAGTAAATACAAATTCCAGTACTCTGCAGTATTATGTGCAGGGTATGTTTAAGTGAAGTCATTTATTTATTACCATTGATCGAGAATCCCTGAGAAGGCTTTACTAAATGTGATTTAGAGCAGAACTCTTTGCTGCAAGTCAGAGAGGACACAACAGAAAAAAGTGCTCGGGGGGGGGGGGAAGCTCATGCAGGAAGTTATACCACACCCCCTTGCTTCTTCTCCTGTGCAAACACATCTGGAATAGGTGCCTTAACCATGCAGCAACTTGGGCTATGGTTATCTGGTGTCGTTCTGTTTAGAAGATGATAGATTATTCCAGATTGTTTTTAAACTTGTCGTTTCACCAGGCACGAAGAAACAGAAGTGCCAAATGCCAAGAGCAAGAAGGAAACGGTGCAATTTCCTGAAGAGACAGTTGAACTTTCTTCCTAGGAAACAAAGGCTAGTGAGTAAGTAATCCACCAGCCCAAAAGGAAGAATGTTCCCACTCCAGTCTCAGTTCCCTCCTGTGTAGCAGTTCCTCAAAAATGATTTCCAAATTTGACTTTTTATTTATCTATTTATCTATTTATCTATTTATTTATTTATTTATTTATTGAGTGAGTGAGTGAGTGAGTGAGTGAGTGAGTGAGTGAGTAAGTTAGTTAGTTAGTTAGTTAGTTTATATGCTGCCCACTGCCTAAAGGTCTCTGGGTGGATTACAACAATTAAAATGAACAATTAAAAACTATTAAAAACAATTAAAACATTAAAAAGCAATATACTAAAACTGCCATCAGGACCCATAATCTATAATATCAGTTTAAAAAACTTCTGGAACAGGACAATTTTTTTACATGGCGCTAAAATGTCATCAATGTTGGTGCCGGGGGATCTCACTTGGGAGGGCATTCCATAGTCTCACTAACTGCTCAGAAATACAAATATGTCACAAATAAAGAGGAGGAGTCCATGAGGAAACTCATGACAGTTTTATATCATTATGGAGATACCATAGATCTTGCTTAATATTTAAACATTTAAAAATTCACCTTGATCACCCATGCTGTTACTGTATGACATAATTACATACTCATACGTACAGTCATTCCTTAGTTGGGCAGCCACAATGGACTAGCCTCTCTCTCTCTCTCTCTTTGACATCAAATGTCCACATGGAGAACAGCCTCTCCTGGTTTCCCACATCTAGCTACTGTAGTCCACTGTGGTATTTACTTCCTGGAATTCTGTTGTCTTCCTAATCATTTGAATTGCCCAGACATACAAGAAAACTAGAAGGTCAAGCAGCCATAAAATAAATAGAGCAAAAACAGAGCACAGATAATTTATTACAAATACAAATAGCAACCCGAAAACAAATAAAGTACTACACCTCTCAGCCCCTGGAAACGTATTTACCAGCACAGAGTAAGTTCTCACACTAAAAAAGATTGCCTGCAAGGCAAGTGTCAAATCCAGCACATGGGAGATGGAAGGGGCTAAAAAGGATGCCTTGCACTGAAAGATACAGTGTTTTTCAAGACTATATATTTGTCTAAAATTGTTAGACTAAAAATTGAGGGTACACGGAAGTAAGCTGAAGAGACCTGTGCAGATGCAAAGCTGTAGTTTTGGGTTGGAAAAGTAGGGGTCGTCCTATACATGGGGTGTCTTATAGATGGAAAAATATGGTACAGTACATGCTTTTTATAACAGCAGCCAGCATATTATGATTCTTAACTCTTTTAAGTTAAGAATTCAGGACCCAATGGATTTTCGAGTTTAGGCATGTGTCTGCTCTTAAATCCATTCATTACATTCCCCCTCCCCCCCAGCATTTTGGTTACATCATATTATTTAGATCACATTTTTAATTTGCATTTATTAATGCATATTTAACTAGCCAGCTGATATTGTCCTCATTTCAACAAAAACCTAAGACCTGGGTTTCAGAAAAAAAGCTTTTAAGACCCAAGATTTAGGATCTTGCTTATGATTTGCCACTGCTGATATGAATACAGTAGGACCCAGGTATCCGCTGGGGATTGGTTCCAGGCCTTCCCGTGGATAATGAAAACTGTGGATAAGAGAGAATGCCTGCCTACCCACCCACAAACTGCTGTTTCCTGAAAGTACCTTGCTTTATGACTGCTGTTTTGAGACAGTAGCTTGCTTTACGACCACTGTTTGTTACAGTAGTTTGCTTTACAGCTGCTTTTTGTGACAACAGCTCGCTTCACAGCTTGCTTTGTGGCTGCTGAATTCTTTAATTTTTTCCTTTGCCAACCGTAAATAACTGAATCAGTGGATAATGAATCAGTGGATATGGGGGGTCCTACTGTAGTGAATTATTGTTCTTTTTTGATTCTGTGTCTAATTGTTTTTGTTGACTGTAGTCCCACCATTACTTGTGCTGGCTAGAGCGCTCAGTGAGTTAGATATCCGGCTGTGCAGCCAAAGTTTGGGAGTTTGATTGCCCGCTAATGCCTCTTTGGAGAAGAGTCAGCCTGTGCGACCTAGGGCCAACAGCACAGGGCACTTCCCAGAAGAAGGGAATGATAAGCCTGTTCTGAAAATGATGACCTAGAGAACCCAGAAGAGTCACTACAAAGCGGAAATTGACCTGGTGCCATATCATTGTTATTACTGTTATTAGAACTACATGTACAGGGAGCACTGAAAATGTTTTAAAACAGTATCAAAAGGACATATCTAAACACATCCCTTTGCAATTTAGGATTTCCTATGCAGTGTGTTGCTCTGTGAAACAAGAACTAGACAGGTACCGTATATACTCGAGTATAAGCTGACCCGAGTATAAGTCGAGGCCCCTAATTTAACCCCCCAAAACTGGGGAAACATGTTGACTCGAGTATAAGTCTAGGTTGGGAAATGCAGCAGGGCCTGGCAGCTCCTCCTTTGTGAGTTGGGTAAGAGGTGTGTGATGTTTAAAATGACTTTTAGCCACTGACCCAAGCACTTGCCAGGCCCTGCTGCATTTCCAACCCTAGACTCCCCTGTGATACAGAGGGGGGTCATGAGAAGCGGCACACAATGTTTAAAATGACTTTTAGCCACTGACCCAAGCGCTTGCCTCGGTGGCTAAAAGTATTGACCCGCATATAAGTCAAGGGCCCCTTTTTTCAGCCCAAAATTAGGGCTGAAAAACTAGGCTTATATTCGAGTATCTGCAGTATATTCAGGAAAGGTGAAATCCTCTGGATAACTATCTTCTAATTGCACGCATTAATCTGGGAGGGATGATTGACATCATTCTGCATCAGAGCTGACTAGTGTCAGATTTTCATCCTTCTAAGTAAGGGCGTTTATACACGACCCCTAAACTCCGCAGCAAATGGCTGCAAGGTCCGGAGCTTAAAAATGTTTCCCCACCAGCTTCGGACCTTACAGGAAATTAAGTGCGACCACGCCCCCATAAGCACGTCCCAGCGCACTTTTCTTGTACCTGCTCTTCCCCGGTGAAAATTGCTTGATGCGGTGTAAGGATAGTGAGTGCGGGGCTCTCCTCGCTTCTGTTTGCTGTTTTTTGGCTCCTGCCCCTTTAAGAGCTACTGGAATGTTAAACCAGCAAGAGCCGGCAGAACGAGGCAAAACGCAAACGCGAGGTGAGCCACGCTCTTTTCTTCTTTTTTTTCCTCCCTCCCCTCAGGCAGCCAGCAGCCAGGGTGGGGACGCACGAAGCGCGACAAGCCCCTAAGATCACTGGTCCGAATTTAAGGGACCAGCGGATCTTAGGGGTCGTGTAAAAGCGCCCTAAGAGTTTCTAGAAGTGATCACCATCACTCGAGTGTTGACCAAGAATAAATGCTTTAAGGGTTTTATTTCTTTTGTTGTTTGTTTTGAAAAAGATAGCAGGCCTAATGCTTCCATTTACATTCTAAACTAGATGAGCTGAAGAAAGGAAAGCAGAAAGGGGCATGAAAAAAGTGCTGCAAATCACCTTGATAAATTAAATATAATGTTTATAACTGATGAGTAATAGGTAGCTTGGATAATCATGGTTAAAATTTGCATAACTGAGACGGAACAGGAAAATTGGGAAAGAAACTATTTTCTCTCCTGTGTTTGCCAAAGTTTCCAGAAATTGTTCGTCTCTAAGTATGGATCAAAAGATTGTTTCCTTTATCATGGCTATAAATTTTCCCTTATAGGCATCAAACATCTAGTGTTTTCTATCAATTCATTTAGGAAAGAAAATGCTCAGTAATTAGACAGCAAAGAGTGCAATACCTGTGATCAAAAGGTGCTTTAATGGCCTCAAACAAAGCAATAACTGAGATCAGTAATGAAGTGTATTAACAGCATTAAGCTGCTGCTGGAAGGCAAGTTACCCTCTTAAGAGAATTGCTCTTAAGGGAAAAGATGAAAGGGCGTCTATACATTCAGGTTAAAAAAAAAGATGTTAAGGATCAAGCATTATCAAAGTGTGTGTAAAGTACAAAGACATGTTAGCCCCAGGGATGTCCTCTGTTTCATCTGTGATATATGGGAAAGGCTTTTACCATCAAAACTGAAAACTGTGAATCAAATTTCTGACTGGACTTAAATTGGCATTGTGATGTGTTTCATTAATAAGGCTGCTCTTCCAATATTAGAAATAGGTTATGCAGATGTACTTTATCTCCTTACCCGGAGTGATCTATAAAATCAGGAATATAGGCTGTTAGTGTACAACAAAAGGAAACCAACAGATTTCGAAAGAGCTGATCAAGCTACATTTGAATTTAAAGTCTATTTTGTATGGCATATGCCAAGTCCTTTGCAAAAAGTAGTTATCAGGTTGGGAGAGTGACCTACAATTAAAGACTTTCTGAAAGAAATAAAATCTGCACCTAGCCAGGATAATAGCTGTATAGTCCTGCAACGGTACATTTGTATGCCCACACAGATTAGGAAGCTGCAAGTAGAAGTGAGTTAGTGACTTTCATTAGAAACCATAAATTTTGTGAATGTACACTGGTTATTGGGAGAAATAAGCAGTTCTGATTGGAAAAGCAATTTGAGATGTGTTATATGGCAGATGTATTATATATACAGCAGGAGGAAATATTTGCCCTCTAATATTATTCTGTTAAGTCACTTGAGGAGTTCTACAGAAAGTGCTTGCTGTTTTTTAAAATTATTATTGCTAGCAACTGGGAGAACACTTGTAGTGAAACACTTTAGCTCTACAAAATTGCAAGTCTTTAGAAACAGGTTCAAAAAATTGGACTATTATTATGGCTGGCACTGCAGCTCTTATATCCGCTCAGTGGGGAAGATACATCATGCAGTCGTTCATGGAGCACTAGGGTAGGATACAAAGAAACCACAACCATATATCCCTGCTATAAAGCTGAGCATGGCACATTGTGATCCAGGGCTATATACAGATCCATGGCTGTTTTTTAGAGCTTCCAACCCCACCCAGTACCAGCTTCTTCTGTTTTTTGGCAAAAGATAGATAGATAAGAGAGGGGGGTAATTTGCAATTAACCTCCAATAAACAGAGTCATCTTTTCTAAAGGTTACAGCAGTGGTTCTCAACCTGTGGGTCCCCAGATGTTCCTGGACTGCAACTCCCAGAAGCCTCCACCACTCACTGTGCTGGAAGGGATTTCTGGGAGTTGCAGTTCAGGATTATCTGAAGGCCCACAGGTTGAGAACCACTGGGTTACAGCCTTCCTCCAGTGCACCCTAAAATACCATTTTTTTAAAAACTACTGCAGACAATTCCCATGTATAGGAAACAGGCCCTCAGACCCAACCAAGTTTGTTACCCTTGCAAGAAAGGATAGCAAGACTGTACCTTGATGGAACTTTTTGAAATACAGTGTTTGCTTTTTCATTTGTTACAGTTTTGTTAACATTGAATAGATTTTAAGTAACATCTCTTCATGCTTCTATTGTGTGTATGTTTATTGAGCACAAAGAAAAATTGCCAATGGAAAGCTGATGTTAGCCCAAGTTAATAAATCAAAATACAGTGGTACCTCGACTTACAAATTTAATCCATTCCGAATGCATGCTCTTAAATCGAACTACTCTTAAGTCGGGGTACCTATCTAAAAATTTGAAAAAATAAGTTAAGAAAATGAAAAAAATGAAAAAAAAATATTTGTCAGTCGAGCAGACCATATCTAAAATTTGTAAGGCAGCAGTTTAAATGCCATGTTTCCCGCGCTTAAGTTGAATTGATCTTAAGTCGAGCTGCTCTTAAATCGGGGTACCACTGTATTAGTATAAATAACAGACAGCCATGGTACAAAATAAACATGTGGAGTCCGTAATGTGGAGCATGTGTTGATGGGAGTACATATCACCAGTGTTAAAATCAGAGTGTAATGAGCGCACCAGAGAAAACAGGAACATGACACTTCCATTCTCTATGGCAGCAGACAATGCAGATAATTTTGCCATAGAGAACTAGTTGCCACTGGAAACTCACAGTCCAATGAAACAGAAGGGGAAATATCAATGTAAGCATGAAGCATGTATTCCCTCTATACACAAAGAGGGTAAAATACACAAAATCCTAATCTGCCATGACTCAGCTTCCAAGCTAATCTGCCAATGTGATCAATGCCATTTTTTTGCCACTAGACATAAGACTGTTAGGAAAAATTGCTTTAACCCCCCCTTCTGTTTTTCTTTGTGTCTGTAATTGTCTTCTTGATGTAACTTTAAAATCTCTTGGCCCTCCAGATGTTTTGGACCTCAACTCCCACAGTCCTTTGTCACTGACAATACAGGCTTGGAATTCTGGGAGTTGTGGTCCAAAACATCAGGAGGGATGAAGTTTGGACATCCCTGCATCTAACTCAATCAGTTAACAGCATAATGGCTGAAACAGTCTTCATATCATTTTCTTTCAGACTCCTGGTTCTTCCTGTCCGGTTTTCTGCCAGATATAGACTTGATATATACTTGATATACACACTTGCACAGTGTTTGGAATGATTCTATGAACTGCAAAACTGATCCAGAGAAAAACCTCATTCAGCATTACTCCGGTTATAACCACATATATAATGGCTAGATGTTCTGCAATGTTGTTGCAAAGTACAGCCAAGGACTTAATTAAAATTAACCAGCCAGGAAATTGGCTTTGTTTGTCTCGAAATAGGAGCACACAGTAAGGAAGGAATTTACAAAGTTTCACACCATTCCACCAGTTTTATGCTGTTAGCCTCTCTCACTATTTTGCCTCTGAGTTTTCTGTTCCTACAGTAATTACAAGTAACTTAACACAGATTTTACCACAGGTCCCAAAGGAGGGATTGGATAAGGAAATAAGTACTCTCACACAGAAGCACAAGATCTTTGAATAAAGCCAAGGAACTCTGCAAACGCTTCTATGTACCTCTCAGCTAGGCTGGTGAGGAAAGCAGCATCACTCTGAACATACTTTTTAGGCCAAGAATAAAAAACCACAAATATTTTAGAAGCCTCATCATAACAGAGAAGAGTGAACAGATGTCTAAAACAAAGAAAATCTAGATACTCTGGCTTATATCATCACTTCTGGGAAGACAGGTATGATTTAAAGAATGGCATTAGGTGGGTGGGATGATGGGGGACACCTGGTTTACCTAAGATCTGTGCAGATGCACACATCACATCCTGCTTCTATCTGGACCACAGGCCTTATCTACCAATCCTCAGATAGACTTGTGTCTCAGTTGTGGGGGTGGGTGTCTGGTCTACTCATGACCTGCTTTGATCAAACCTCCACCTGGAAATCATCACTGTCTGCTCCCCCACATTCTAGAAGGCTCCTGGTTTACTAAGGGTATTTGTACACAACCCCTAGACTCCGCGGCAAATGGCTCCCAGCTCCAGAGCTTAAAATTGTTTCCCCACCAGCTCTGGAGTTTACAGATAATTAAGTGCGACCACGCCCACCTAAGCGCGTCCCAGCGCACTTTTCAGGTACCTGCTCTTGGAGGGTGATAATTCCAGATCTGGATGTAAAGGAGTGAGTGCCCGGCTCTCCTCGCTTGTTTGTTGTTGTTGTTGTTGTTTTGCCTCCCGCCACTTTAAGAGAAGGAATCAGGACGACGACGGGGCGGGGAGGCTTGGACCGGCAAACAGAGGTGAACCTGCATTCTTTTGTCCCTTTTTTTCTCCCTCCCCTCACGCAGACAGGATCAAGGAAGTGCGGAGGGGTGGGGACACAGGAAGAGCAACGAACCAAGATCTCTGGTCCGAATTTAAGTGGCCAGCGGATCTTAGGGGTCGTGTGAAAAGGCCCTAAGCTCCATGTAGACCAGTCCCCCTATAGAGAAAGGTCTGGTCAATCCTTGCTCCAGTAGATCATTCATCTGGAGACTATCTCCATTTGTATCTGGGCCTGAAGCCTACTGTACCACCCCTTGGATAAACCTACCCTCCACAGTTTCAGCAAGGCTTGGTTTAAGGATCATCTGTCTTTTGTGAGCCATGGCAACCTGCTGGCTTACAAAAGCTATGGTAGCCTACCATGGCCCGGTCTACCACATCTTTTCCTATGGCAGTAGACCAGACCAATCTATGATGTTTGGGAAGAGTTTACACTGTAAAATGGGTCTCTTGTAGTAAAACCCTGTTGACCCATACTAGGTACATCCCTGTTCTTTCCCCCATACAACAATATATGCCTGCTCAGGTTTATGCTACACAGTGGTTAACTTTAAATCAGACCTCACTCTTCCCGCTCCGCATACAAATACTTACAAAGAAGAGGAGATTGAAGAGGAAAAGGAAGTACTTCGTGACCTTCAGGCAGCCAGAACCCATCTTCTTGGTTTATGAAACCTGGAAAGAAAAGACAGAGACACATCAGCATATGGCCTTTGCACAGGCAGACAGAAGAATCTTTTCCCAGAGATGTTTTCTGCTTCCTCACACACAACCCCTTGGAACCGAGAGCATGTGAACAGATGCTGTTTCTAACAGATAGTCTACTTAGCAGGGTAGGGGGAAAGTTCGTCTTCTTAGGAGAGCTTTTTACTGTTTTGCTCAGATTTTTAGTTTTACCATCTACTTCCCGCTGGCTTGCACTGCACAACACTCCACCATCAATTCATCACCCGCCCCCCACCAAAAAAAGTTTCAGGAGCAGGTCAGCCAGACTAAGACCCTGGAATGCTTTATTTTAAAAATAGCTACAGGCACAGTCCGAAGACTCCACTGCTCACTCCATGGTTTTTTTTAAAGCAACTCTTTATCTTTCCATTTTCTCTGAATTTTACTGCAATAACTACATTTAAAATTGCTACTCATTAAAACAAAATTTCAGTACAGGAAGCCACCAGCCCATGGTAAAAAGCACATTCTCATCCAGTCTTCTTCATTTCACTTCCATATTCACACAGTGCACAAGGCAGCAACAACACTAGTCAGTACTTTGAACCACTGGATGATTTTCCTTCCCTACTATCATGTTATGAGGCTACATCATATAACTATGAACATAACTAAGATGCTAAATCAACAAACTGCAAAAGGAGTGACCCTCATTAATTTACAACTATAATGTAATGCAGCTACACATTTGTACTTGGGAGGAATTAGTTATAAGTTACTAGTTATTAGAAATGAATTATTTCCCACCTCTGGCCAATCTCCTTTATAGAGGATGCTCCACAATACAAGGGTAAACCATATCAAATATCTGCTAATGTTCAGTCATGTTTGCTACTTTTTTGTTAGGGAAGTGTGCATGTTATAATCATTAAAGGTCCTCTTCTCATCTATCCCAATTTCTTTTTAAACTAAGAAGAATCAAATAGACACACATGCATCACAGGCTGTACAGGCTGGCCGGGTATAGAGAAGTCACAATGCAGCTGATGCAGTTTTAAACTGACTGCATTTTCTACTGCAGGCTGTAAAGCTTGCTTTGATCATCTACTAGCCTGTGCCTCCTCCAAGAATGCATTTCTCTTTTGTCCTTCCACTTCTTAATGTTATTGTTTTTCAGTCTTTTAAGCAGGCGGGCATCTCACCTAATTGACTTGGGATTTCAAGGAGAAGGAGGGAAAGTTGATCGTTCTTCCACGGGATCATAGAGAATACCTTCCCTCTCCTTGCCTCATTCCACAGATGAACAAAATGAGTCTATCTGTTCATTTACAAGGCAAGTTCCTATTCTACCTGCAGCAGAAAAGCAACAATTGAGTGCTCTTCAATCTCCACATTAGATAGCACTCAAGGTAGGCTTCTGCATGCATATGGAGGTGTTCCATGTGGGAATAGACCCTCCAAAATAGCACCCATCCTTCTGCTTACAAGAGGGGCAGGATAACATCAGTAAAAATCCTTTAAAAGTAGACAAACTGGTGCCTTCCAGACATTTTAGACCACAACAACTCCAGTAACTTCTACCCACCGGTCATGTCTTTTGGGGTTCTACAGCAGTTATGATCCACAACATCTGGAGGGGAATAGGTAGTCTATCCTTACTGCAAAAATGAACTCCGCTAGCCTTTTGCTTTAAAAATGATACAACCAGTAGTATACAGACGACTTTAGTTTTTAACTCAGCTGTTTGAAAGATTCTAACCTACAATACTGGCTGAGTTCCAAAACACTCAAATGGTTTTATTTTCCTCAAGCTCTCAGATTTGTCTGTTGATTTTGCAAAACTGCCAGTTGAATTGCATTGGCTCTGGCACTGAGCCAAGGCATTCTCAACCAGCTGTAAAGTTTACTGCCTATTGCATGGTAGCACCTGTAATAGATGTCATTGCTATTTCAATCCCATAAACTGTGTACACACATAAAGAGATTCAGAACCACTTAAACCCTAGAGGTGCAGCACAATAGAAGCCTGAAAGTGTGGAAGGCTCAGAGAAAAGACAAAAAGGGCCAGGAAACTTAAGCTTTGGACAAAAAAAGAAAAGACACAATACTTAGATGTTTCACTGTTTTGGCCTCTACTGCTTTGTTTTGTTACTAAATCTGGTACATCTGATTCTGCTACAAACTTGCAGAATATAGAAAAGAAAGCAGAAGCATGATTGGTTTCTGAGCATATCAAGACATCTGTTTGGCTGTCTTATTCCTCTGGTTTTACCAATGTTCTAGTATTTGCCAGTGTGCTTTTCTCAGCATCCAACACTAACCCAGCTGAAAAACTGGTGCATTTGTATCGCCAACGGCGACAGCAAGAGAGTAAAGGTAGGAGGCAGCAGAAGACAAGAGATGCCCTTGGGGAGCACCCAGCAAAGAACCTGAAAAGAGAAGGTGGGCAGAGAACTACAAAGGCAGATGTGGGGAATGGTGAGTACCCAGCAAATAAGAAATACAAGGGGAGGGAAAGGGAAAGGGAGAAGGAAACAGAGGTTTATAAGATAAGAAAATTCTCAAAGAAGCAAACCCTATTTTAACACTGAACCTAATGAGAAAATAGGATTTGATTTAACAATGGTTCACTTTACAACTAGCATCAGGGAGCCAATTAGGTTGAAAGTGTGGGAGTCAGCCATGTTGATAAATATCCCACTTGGCTAAAATCCTGTTGTATAACTTTGTGTAAGCATAACCTGGATAAGAAACTAGAAACATTTAAACTCATGGAACCTTTCCTATCCCCCTTCAGGTTCCCAGTCTCCCTGGGCCCTTGTTTGTTCTGAAAAAGCCTTTGAGAAGGTCAGGACACCGCATGCGGTGGTGTGTGTTTGTGTGCTTTAAAAGTTTTTTAAATGGTCATTCGGTTACCATTGCTAAGACTAGGACCGTCTGCAGCGACCCACTGGCATTTTTAACTATTTAAAATAACACACACACACACCAAAATCTAAAAGGGTGGATAGGAAAGTTTGTATGAATTTAAATTAAATCTTTCCAGTACCTGATCCAGGTTGTACTGGCACACAGGTCTGCCAGCAGGATTTTGTAAAGTACTACAGTATAAGCCTTCAAGTGGACTCCTTACCTCTACTATCAGACTTTCACTTTTTTCCATGCATTTCTCCTGCTAACACAGGAAGAAAAAATTTCAATCCCTATTAACACTCTTGAAGGACTAGCATTTGACAACATCCTTAATGGTCTTGTGTGACAATGCAACAGGAAACAAAGCATGACCAAGGGTAAAAGCAGCCAACACATCATTTTTGCAGCAGATCTGTTCCTAGCTTCCTAATACTAGACTGTGCTCAGCAAAGGGCAAAGGATCAAAGCAAGTTATTCCGTTCCAGTCTAAAACCTGCTTCTAATCCTATTAAGAATATTTAGGTCAGGACTGAGATCAGGATGGAACTGGAGCATCATTCTAATTGGATATCTCCTTCTCTCTGTGTGGGTCTCTATCTCTCTGATCGGTCAAAAGCAGTTTTCAAAAATATACCAGCTTTGCCAGGCAGGAGGAGAGGGTGGTGGAAAAGGAAAGAGATGGCACCTCAGTTGTACCCAAAGAAATTACAAAATTCATGTTTAGTTCTGATTCGGGGGGGGGGCACCTACACTTGGAAGGGCTTCTTGCGAAGACGATTTCACAGGTCTGCCCAAGGTCACTTTTTATTAAAGCACAGTTTTCAGGGAAGAGGTCTTGGAAACAGAAATCAAATTTGTAGGAAAGCAAACTAAATGCCCATCTAACCTTGCAGAGCCTTTTGCAGGAGCCTCCCGCTGTAGGTCATAACTCACCACCTATGACCCGATCCTTTGAACCTCAAGATGCTGGAGGATTCCTAACCTGGAATCCTCCATGTACAATGTAGGTGCTCTGCCAGAGAGCTATGTTAACTCTCATTTGAAAGGTACATGTCACTAGTCCATTTATTGGTAGACTTTGGTTCTACTCCTGTCTCGCTGTAAAGCAGACATCACCTATTTCGGGCTACAGAAACTGCAGTTTGCAGTTCCCTGAAATAATTCATGGCAGCTTGCATCCTTTTGTATAAATGTTCAAGAGCCAATTGTACTGCAGGACATGAAAGGAAGATAGGTCATTCAGATTACTGACTACAAGCACAGGGCACACAGTTAATTCCAGACATACACTTCAGTTGGATCAGTTCAGTCTGTTTCAAGAAAATAAAAGCACCCAAGAGCTACCCCTATGGCAAAACATGCCCTAATCACTGCATTACATGTATGTCCCTATGAATAAGTCTGTTAACCACACATGTGTGAGAGGTCGGCTGTATTATAACAGCTACAAACAACATTGTAGAGAAATGCAGATGTTTAGAATGCATGCTTGGCTCCATATAAGAAGGCACAGGGATGGGAAAGGCATGAAAGTTATCATGAGAGTTTAGACCCAACTTGGTAAATCTATAGAAAAAGATTTAGTAAGTAATACAGTGAGGATTAGATTTTTGAGCAAGGCTTCAAAAGATCACAGTGAGATAATTTACATCCTACAACAATATTAATGCAATCTACTCAAAGTCCCATGATCTTCCTTTTCTAGGAAGAAGCAGTTTTCCCTAAAATTCTCAAACACAGGAATTATTTAAGTGTCTCACACTGGGAATAGAGTGGATCTAATTAAATCTGCACAGCTACAGTAAGTATTAGAAGCAAAATAGTATTCTTTAAGGCTGCCTTCAATAGGTTTCAAAATTTAAAGAATACAGGAAGCTATTTAACTCAGAGATGTCTCACATACCCTAATAACCATCACTTTCCTGTCCCTATGGTCAAGTCATCCTACTGTAACTTCATCTTTTTCTTGACTACTATTTGCCAAATGATGGTGTAAGAGCCTTTTCACACGACCCCTAAATTCTGCGGCAAATGGCTCCCAGCTCTGGAGCTTAAAATTGTTTTCCCACCAGCTCCGGAGTTTACAGTAAATTAAGTGCGACCACGCCCACCTAAGCGCGTCCCAGTGCACTTTTCAGGTACCTGCTCTCCGGGGGTGAAAAATCCCTGATGCGGATCTAATGTAGAGAGTGCCAGGCTCTCCTGGCTTCTGTTTGTTGTTGTTTTGTCGCCCCCCCCCGCCCCTTTAAGAGATCCGGGAACAAAGGGAGACCGGCAGAACGGAGGTGCCGGCATTTTTTTCTTTCTTTTTTTCTCCCTCCCCTCACGCAGCCAGCAGCCAGGAGTGCGGAGGGGGTGGGAACACAGAAACAGTGACAAACCCCCAAGATCTCTGCTCCAAATTTAAGTGGTCAGTGGATCTTAGGGGTCATGTGAAAAGGCTCTAAGACTGCTAGACTGAGTTTCTGAAATTTACCGGTAATTTCTGGAGGTGAAAGCTATTGAAAGAGTAGCTATGAGACCAATAAACAAAACTATTGTTACATGAAAATTCATCCCTAGTATTTTTCAGTTTCTATTTGCAATACTGGAATATAAAATACTGTATTACCTGGAAAAGAATCCACAGAATCATTTTGATGACTTATCTCACTTTTTACTCTAACTTCTGGTGCCTTTATTTTCCCATGATTCTAACTGGTAAAAGAAATATCAAAGGTGTTTTACCTGCAGAGGCAAAGCACTGGCTATGTTTGTTTACTAACTGGAAGACAAATCCATTGAGAGTGTTTTTCCCTTAATCAAAGTTGGCACAGGACGGAGGAGCCATCATGTCTGTACCGTCTACTTGGCATACTCAACCCCGACAGATAAAAACAATGGCAACTTTTAAATCAACTTTTTAGAAGGTTTTGCTTAATTTCATATTGAGGCCTGAGATATGAGATAATATTCAGGAGTGTGTGGCAGCCCACACGACTACTACAGTACAACAGATTTTTTTTTAACTTTGGCATTTAGAAAGCAACTGTTTTCCCACTCAATTTAAAATAGATAAGCAGGGGAGAGGAAGAAAAGAATGGCAAGCACAAGTAGCGCATTCTCTTTTTACAACTGGTTTGCCTACCCAAACTGCACAACAAAGGGAATTGCTTAAACAAATAGTCAACTGTGGTGAAGCTGGAATGGCCAGAGGGCTAGTGTTTGAAGAGAACCTCAAAATAAACTCTATTGACTTTGAAAGCCTTCACTTCCAGAATTCCACACACAGATTTGGTAGTGTGCACTGAGAGGAAAGAAGGCAACATGTAACCTTACCAACTTCCAAGATTATAGCATGCAATGAATCCAGTCCCTGGACACACATACACTCAAGCAGGTTTTATTCTTGTCTTTTCAGAGGACTGGCCTGCTTGCTAAGGGTCAAAGAAGGTGGATTTCTGACTCATTCATTTCATTCCTATAACATCGTGAACATAACATGAACACAGTTAGCAGAAAGACCTCTAAATAAGCCCAGTACATCTATAGGTATCTTCTCTTGCTTCCAAATAGACTAGAGGAAAGTTGGAAGAGGGTAGTGCAGAAAAAGCAGAAAGGCCAGGAGCAAGTACGCATCCCACCTTTTAACTGGAAAAAGAAAAAACCCATCAAGTTATTTCTCAGGTGCGTCAGGAAAATCTGATTAACAAAGCCATCATAAAGCCAAGTAAGTAGGGTACAGGAGCCACTATGGTTTTGTCGGGTGAATGATGTCCATGATATATCCCACTGAGAAAAGAATAGTAAAGACTGCTTTTGGACAACTCCATAACTGGGGGTTTATTCGCTGATACTGTAGTAGTTACACCTCTGCCACTTTCAAAGGTACCAGTCTATTTCTACCTTTCACCCAAGTGTTCAGTCCAGAGCAACAATTAAAGGATGGGTACTGTGGTTTTCTACTCTTGCCACACTCAGATTTGGTGGAACACATCTGATCTTTGAATAGGTTTCCTGGAGGAAGACTTTGAGCAGCATACCAGCAGGAGGCAGATTTATGACTAATAACCTCTACTGGAGCACTTTGTGGTGCAGTGGTTAAATTGCTGTACTGCAGCTAAAACTGTGCTCAGGACCTGGGGTTCAATCCCAGGGAGGAGGCTCAAGGTTCAACCAGCCTGCCATCCTTCCCAGGTTGGTAAAATGAGTACCCAGCTTGCTGGGAGAAGATGTGTAGCCTGCATGATTGAACTGTAAATGGCCCAGAGAGTGCTTTAAGCACTGTGGGGTGGTATGTAAGTAAGAAGAATACTTTTACTGTGCATGACCTGTTTCAGAGACAGTCTGAAATGGTAACATGTTGCCCTCACTGATCAATTTATGTTGGCTGGGGACTGTGGAGGATATGGCCCCTCAAAGTAAGTTTTCCCATCTGTAGTAGAGAACAGGTGAGTTCCTATCAGAGCTCATGATGAGTTTATGACCATATTCCCCAGATATCATTATGCAAATATACCCAGGACTCCATTGTAAACTGGGAGGTAGTCCTATACCAGGAATTGTAATCTGAATGAGGCAAGCAAGTAACAAAAGGCTTCCGAGCACTACAACACCAGGTCATTAGGAAGCTACAGAAAGAGTACCAGAGAAAAGATGTACAGTGTTCTGTTGTATAAGCAAGTTATACACACAGCATTACCTGGCATGAGCTAATGAGTGGTGGCAGAATTAATGACTGCTCTGTTTACTAACAACAATACAATCACAAGAACCTTTATTGGCATACATTGGTATAAACCAGATGCAACAATATGTAAAATAAGAGGTAGAAAATAAATAAATAGGTTAAAATGATTAAAAGATTGGGTTAATAGCAGGCCTTGGCCCCAGACTATTTACTAATGTGTAAAACAGTGGCCAAGTATTCGGCCACTGAGGTTGTCAATTCTGGGTGTTTGTCCTCAAGGAGATGCTTTGTTATACTCTCCGGGGATCCAGAGAAATTAGAAATGTAAGGGGTCAGAAGGCGGAGGCGAAGCTTGTGGTGGGAGGGGCAGGAGAGAAGGATATGAGAGGTTGAGTCCGGTTCCAGTAAACATACTTTACAGAGTCTATTCTCAAATGGAACGTTGTAGTATCTCCCTGAAAGAACTGCTGAGGGAAGGATGTTCAGTCTGGCGAGCATAAAAGCACGCCGCAGGCAAGGATTAATGAGATGTTTCATATAATTTGCTCCTAGTCCTGGAGTTGGCATCAAACCATAAAAGTGAGAACACGTTGGATTGAGCCCTGATGAGATGGTTTGACATTCAATATCCCAGATTCTTTGATGGATGATTTTGAGGATTAGGGATTCTTCGCAGTTGATTAGGGAGTCTAGGTCAATTCCAATACGATGAATTTTGGACTGGATAAATTTGTACCATTTTGAGACATAAGGGTCTCTTAATAGTTCATAAGCAAGGGAGTTGGAGTCAGAGTGAAAATGAAAACGTAGCCAGAACTTAATAGTGGCTGTCCAAGCAAGAGTTGATGGCAAATGGAGTCCCAGTTCATTAGCAATGGTGTAGAGATTGATCATATTTGGAACACCTAAGATACGATGAAGGAAGGTGGCAGCACTCCGGTCGATTTCGGAGTCGACAGCTGAAATCCAGATCGGGATCCCATACAAGAGCTGGTTTATAATTTTCGCCTGAAAAATCTGGAGGGCAGCAGGAACATATTGGTTCCCAGTGTGGAAATGGAACCGAGAGATAGCAGATAGATGGTTATTGATAGCTGATATAGCAGCTCTCCGATGATAAGACCAGGAGAGTTGATGGTGGAACAGGAGACCCAAGTATCTGAAGGATCTCACTTGTTCCACAGGTTTCCCGTCGACTTTCCAGGAAAGAAGTTTCCATGATTTGGAGAATATCAGGATTTTAGATTTCTCTGTGTTAATAGTCAGATCATTCTTGGAACAGAATTCTGAGAAAGCTGACAAGAGGCGAAGGAGGCCCAGTTTTGAGATTGAAAGGAGCACAGTGTCATCCGCGTAGAGTAGTATAGGGACCGGAAGTTGATTCAGTCGTGGAGCATGACTATCAAATTTGGCTAGATAACCTGGTAAATCCGACAAGAAGAGATTGAAAAGGGCAGGAGCAAGAAGGCAGCCCTGTTTTACCCCTTTGGTGACTGGAATCTTAGGGGTAAGGAGGCCTTCATGATTTAGTCGAACTTGACAACTATTCGCAGAGTGGAGCTGACGGATCAAGAATAGCAGGCGAGGGTCAATTCCCAAATTGTTAAGTTTGGACCACAAAAGAGATCTGTTGATAGAGTCAAAAGCTCCTCGGAGGTCAATCAATGCAGCAAAAAGTTTGCCTTTGAAATGCTGGGAGTATTTCTCCACCAAGAAGGATAAAATGAGAGAGTGGTCAAGTGTAGAATACCCAGCGCGGAAGCCCACCTGTTCTTTGCCTGGGAAGTTGAATTTGGACATCCAGTCAGATAGATGACGCAGATGGTGTTTAGAGTGTAACTTCCCAATTACTGAAAGTAGGCTGATGGGTCGATAGTTGCTGGGTATTTCTGGGTTGCCTTTGTTTAGGAATGGGATGATGATAGAAGATAGCCACGAGTCAGGAAGTATCCCAAATTTGTCCACAAAGGTGAATAGGCAGGATAGAGGTTCAGCCCACCAGAGTTGGTTAGCTCTTATGAGATCAGCCAGGATCCCATCCCACCAGGCTTCATGCTGGCTATGAGTTCGAGAATTTCTTCTTTGGAGACTCTGTTTACTAACAGGAGTCAATGCATTCCTTATAGGCAGTTGTCTGTGAAAACTCCAGTTACCAATCAAGTTAGGTTTGTCATCTACATACAGCTAAGATTGTACAGTCAAAACTAATTATTCAAAGCCAGTGGATTTTTAAACAGCATTAGTATGTCACCATTTTGCAACGGAAAATATACTCTGCCAGAGCTGTATCTTCATCCACCAACACAGAGCGCATCAAAAGTTGGCTTTGAAGTTTGCCGTTGAAAAACACATTGCTCCAACTTTTAAGGCAGCCTAAAGGGATCATCAGACAGAGTGATTTCCTAATTAAAACACTCTCCTTCCTTGGAGAATTAAGGATGTTTTTAGCCATCTCAAGCTTTCCATTTCCAAAACACAGAACTAGAATGTGGAAACTCAACTTTCTCTGACACGTCCACAGTGGCTCAGGAATTCTGGGAACTGCAGTCACAAGAAGGGATGGTTATTTACTTATTTATTAGATTTTTATACTGTCCATCTGGCAGCAGGGCCACACTGGGTGGTTTACTTTACAGTAATGTTTCAAAGGTCTGCACAGTACCAGCTGCCAGCAATAGGCGCTTGGAGGAAAAAGCCGGGACCTTCACGGCCAGCAGATCTTGTGGTTATTTCAAATTGTTGCTTTTCATAAGCACCTTTATATTTGTTATTTACCCGATTACCTCACACAGAAGATAATCTGATCATTTTGTTGCAAGACCCCATTTTAAGGCTGATTCACTAGATTACCACCTGAATATAACCACAAGGTGATAGCTTTACACCTGCTATGTCATGGCAAATGGCATTTAATTTTCTTCCGCACATGATCTACATTTCATTATCCCCCCATTACTTTGTTACTTTTATATCCCATGTTTTCTATAGCACAGGATTCTTCCCCCCCTCTTTTTTTTTAAAAAAATCTCCAAAATAATCCTATGAGAGTGAGAGACTGCATCATTTCATAGAGAAGGCTTCCCAAATCCTTGTCCGATACTCTAACCACTATACCACCCTGGGTCCCCAGACATTTTAAAGGCGAGCTGTTTCTTAAAGTGCCACAAGCAGGAACTGCAGTTGCAGAGAGAGGGGGACACAAGGACTTCTGCATAACTGTACATAGGTTTTTCAGAACTTTGTGCCAAACCATTCTGGAACTATGTGCGGCTCCACCCATCAATGAGTAATTAAAATATGTTGATGAGTGTTAGTCTGACTATGCGTGAAGAATGTCTACAATTGAAGAATGATGTGCTAGGCATTCATTAGCCCCACCACCTTCACTTGTGTGCTCCTTTTAGTAGTGCGTACTCTTTGCAAGTAGCTGGACTACAGTATTTTTATTACTGTAAGCCGTCTTGGGTCCTTTTAAAGAGGAGGAAAACAAGTTAAAATATTTTAAATAAATATATAAGTCGGAGCAAGGTATATGAGATTCTGGGAAGAAGCAGCTCCTAAAGATGCCTTCTAAGTATCCATCTGTGAGTCCAAGTTACAGTCCAACATGTGGTCTACAACGGTAACATTGCCAAGCTGGGTATTTAACAGATGCAGAAGTTTGCCTGAATCATTCACATTGTTGCAGCACTGAAGCACTGAATTCAGAACACTACCATCTCCACCCCCCTCCCCCTTGGCTTTTAACTCTTCCATTTACCCCAAACAGCCAGCAAGCACTGGAGGGGAGGGGGGTTACTGGGTACATTCAGTTGTCAATGGACTGTTTTATTCCATTGCGCAGATTTTTCACACGTCAGTACACCCTAAGGGTCTTTCAAGCCTGCTGATACTTCCCTCGTGCATGTGGGTGGTGCCCTCTCTATAGAAACAATGACCCCAACAGCCTACAGACTGGTTCCTCTACCTAGTAAAACTGGTGGTGAAGCTGTTTTAACTAGCCTTGGGAAACTGCCACTCCCTTCAATTTTTCCATGTATTGAGAAAGACGGACGAGGGATGGGTTGAAGCAATCTTCACGGAGCATCAACTGGATTATCATGTGGCAATTTTGTGTGTCTGCATTGATTTATTTGCTTATTTGTTTTTACTATGACACTGAATGAAAAAGCAAGATGATGTGAACATGTCAAAATGGTTACGTCCATGATACACTTCCACCATAGTGAGAGAATTGCAGGTCAGGAAGAACATTCACATACTACTTCTGTGTGTGGTGGGGAGTCAAGATTAGGACTCCTTATACCTCACAACCTTCACACATTTTGAACGTGCAAGCAACACTCTCAATCAGCATTAAAGTGCAGACTCCTAGTGAAAGAAAGGTGCTTTTCTGAAGCTATGGTGACTCCAAAAAGGAGGGGTCCCACAAAAAAGGTCAAACTGGCCTGTTCTTTGTTTAACTTCAGGCAAACTCTTAAAATGTAAGTTATGTGTGGATTCTGAGCAGAGTATTAACTCTAGGTGCAACCGGAAGAGCATTTGTCACATGCTTTTCCTGGATCATTGTTACATTTTGTTCAACAACCAGACATTATTGCTAAACCTGCACCGATTCAGTCTTTTAGGCTGAGTACATGGTCCATTCTGTTTTGTTCAGCAGGGGTTGTTGTTGCTGTTGCTATTGCTGTTGTTGTTGTTGTTGTTGTTGTTGTTGTTGTTGTTGTTGTCACACTCTGTTCCATGCTTGCTAAACTTAAGAACTACATTTTGAGATCAGATGTATTGGTCTTTCTGGACTGTGTGGGGAATGTCTTGAGAGCATATAGATCACATCAGATCCAGTGAGGCATGATGGGAGGGGGGGGAAATGAATCCTTTCGCCTATTGCTTCTACCAGCTTTCACTGCTAAGGCAACATCTCTTATTTTCTTAATGCCTGTAAAAATACTTATAAAACCATTATAGCACTAGATCGCTTACATAAGGGGCACAGCAAAAATTCCGCCCATTCACTATATCCTGTCAACAAAACAAACTTTTGCGCTGTACTGACAGGCTTGTCACTTCAGAGCTCATCAAACATCTGAGTGCAAATTGGTTTCAATTTTTTTTAAAAAACAAAGCTCTATTTATATGTTAACAGGACTATTATGTAAACATACTACTATCAAAAATTTGTTCAATATGTATCTCCAAAAACTGCTTACGTACATTATCTGTACCAGAGCTGGCAATGAGTGGCAGAGATAAGATGTAAACACAAAGGAAAATGTGCTGTGAATATAACGCACCATAACATATAAAGCAGTCTCACAGCAGTTTACAATTTAGTTATGGAGGCTACACATAGCAAGCAGGGTACAAGAGATGGGCACCTTACGAAAAATGACACACTATTTTGTCATTTTGTAAACTTTTGAAACGTCACAAAACGAAATGAGAAACAGTGTTTTGTTATGAAATGAAATGCTTCTTTTCCCCCTTTGAAATGAAATGTTTCATTACTCTGTAAAATGGTTCCCTTGTAAAAAGCTACCCACCAAATTTGATGCCTCTAGGACCCAGGGGAGCCACTTTATGCAGTAACGAATCGTTTGGTTATTTTTTCATTTTGTTACTTTTTTTTTTTTTACAAAAATTCATATTAAAAAAAACACTAGCAGAAACAAAACCAAATGAAATAAAATTCTATTTTTCTATTTCATGCCCATCCCTACTGGGTACTCAATTTACTGAGCTAGCTACCTAAAACTTCTGGGATCAAACACAGGTTGTGAGCACAGTTTTGACTACAGTATTGCAGTTTGAGCTGCGTGCCAGGACACTCAGATGAGTAAGCAAGTGGAAAATAGGAAGAAAATGAATGAAGAGAGAGTAGTAAGCCTACTGATAAAGAGGAAGATGGGGGTGGGTGCATCATGGAGGAGAAATTTTGCTCATCTGATCTTCTGTGTGAACAGCTGAAATAGAGAGTCCAGGAGTTAAAAAATAATGGCTATATGGACTCAGAAAGTGAATACAAATAGAAGTATCTCCTAGGATGTTGTACAAGGTGTATACATCAAGCTGAAACAAATCTCCCTCTATAGACATAACCCCTATATTAAAAAATGTTTTCCCTTGGACCTAATTCTGGTGAGTGATGCTTTGTCATTTCAAAATTTCTGAAACTCTAAATAGCATGTTGTTTTGGAAGCCATTTCAGCCTCTGCGCCGAAAGGTAGATGCCTTTAATAAATGGAAATTAAAATACTGGAAGTGCCATATATGATTGTTCCTGACATGTTAAATTTGCATTCCAGTTAAGAGATCCTATGTCATTTTAGTGGATTATTAAGATATTCATTCAGTGTGGAATGAAAACTGGTCAATTAGCATACCTTGTAAAATTTCCACAAATAATTATTTGAACGACTCAGGGTGCAATCAGATGTGTATCAATCAAAGAGCCCAACAGCCTGCTAATTTGGTCCACTGAAGGGATTGGGCTGGTTGCCCACTTTTTCTGGCAATAGCACAATGTAACCACTGGAAGAAACCAAAGCGTCCCCAGAACATTCCCAGCTACACTTTTCTGAGCTCCTGTCAGGGGCTTCTACTTTTAGCGGTCTAGGTTGGGTCACTCAAATTTAGTCTGTTCCAACATGTAACTGATTGCCTGGAATGGACCAAAAGTCAACCTCACAGCTGTCAAAGCTGTCAGGGCTTCTTTGACTGTCAACATGCTGTATTGTTAAGTGGCTTAATAAGCAAGCCACTTGAGGGAATCCGCACACTGAACACTTTCTCTGCTCCCTTGCCCTTCCTCTGCAGAAGAGCAGAGGAATGGAAACTTTTAAAAATATTACAGGATTCTTTTTAACAATTATAGGAATATACCACAGAGGCTGCCTAAATGCCCTAAGCACATCCGATCTCACCTGCTTTCGGAAGCTAAGCAGGGTCGGCCCTGTTTAGTACTTGGGTGGGAGACCACCAGGGAATACCAGGTGCTGTAGGCGCCTGGAGTAGGAACTGGCAAAACCACTCCAGTATTCCTGCCAAGAAAACTCCATGGACATGGGGTCATGAAGAGTCGGTCACGACTGTAACAATGCAACACACACACACAGCACAGAGGCACCCGACCCCCTGCTGTGAGCAGCTAATGACGATGGCCTGGGGAGGGCTGCTGCCAAATCCATACTGAGCCCAAGCCCTGATTGCCAGCCAGATAGATAGGAAGGCAAGCAGTGGATAGACAGGAAGTCATGGCCACCGCAAAGTGCCGATTGGGGCAGTGGCTCCATGCAGAAAGGCAGTGAGGGCAGTGGTACCACATGGGTGCACAGCTGGGGCAAGGAGGTGATCTGGCTGAATGCCAACCCCCACAGCCAAAGCAAAGGAAGAGAAGGAAGAAAGAAGAGGGAGAGAGGAAGGCCACAATCCACTGACCCGGCCTTTTCATAAATCTCCCTTTCTTGGTACGTGAAGCCCATTTCTTCTACAGCTGGACGGCAATACTGGGGTTACACATGGAGGTGGGATCAAACCAGGCTTGAATACTTTTTTCGGGTTGTGTGTGTGAATGAATCCTAGTGATGCAGGGGGAGAATCCCACCTTTTTCTCCAATTGATCTCCCATCTACTCTAATTCCATGCAGCTAAGTAAAGAAATGGGGAGGTGAATTATTTTGCTGAGCAGCGCAAGTGATAGAAGCCAGACCAAATAACTCAGGGAGGGGCAAGATACTATTGGGATGTGAAGATAATACCAACACCTCTATCCAACTCCAAGCAACCCTATTTAAGCCACCCCAGCTCACTTCTCATGAGCCAGTGCAGACAAACCCTCAATGAGTAGCACTTGAATGAATTCAATGAAATAGCTCTAAACAAGCAGGCAAAGGACAAATGGGATTATAATACAGAACATGTAAAAATGCAAAAATATACAAATTTACTCCTTAACTTCAAGTAACACTCAAAACATTCTATCCCATAAAAGTCCCCCCAAAGGTAGATGTCAGTCTACTGACTGTGATGGGAAGATAAATGCAGGCATAGAACTCTCTTTTAGACGTAGCCAGAACAAGGCTGCTTCTGCTAGCAGTGTAACTCCAACCTCAGATAAAGATGACTAACCTCCTTGGAACCCAGAGATAGAGTACCCGAGTCTGCAGTACACAAGAGTATCAATTCTGGCCTGGACCAGTAACGTGGGGGGGGGGGACCTCTAATTTTAGAACTGTTCCCCAAAGAATCTTTCTTCTGTGAGAGTTATTTCAAAATATGAGTTAAATTATTAATTGTAGTGAGTCAGGAATCCTGTGGTTAGTGATCCCAAGTTAGAAGAAGCTGGCAATCTCTAAGATGGTTTCTCAAGCATTTCCCCACCCCCACCCCTCAGTTAACTGAAGGGCAAATAATTTTGAAAGAGCTACACACAAGACAGCTAACCTGATAGTCTTCATTTTTTTCTAAAAGTACACCCACAAGCCAAGAATAAGAGCTATAGAAGCACAACTTTCTTCCTTACATAGAACATCAGACAACACAACCCTATTTCACTTCTGGAATGCATTTAGCAGATTTTATTCATTTCTATGTACATGGGAGTCTAACTTTTCTGTTCCCTTGATTTGTTTCTGCATCTTAAGCTGTCATTGCTTTAGAGCTACAAGAAACATCTGGCAACTCTAAACACACGCATCATGATCCAGCTGCCCAAGCCACTAACTATTCTCAAGGCTCCAGAGTGTCTCTATAGGACACAAATCCCACTGAAAAGTTCATGCCTGCACATGAAATGTCATCTCTGTTAGTTGTTTACTGTGGCCAAGCACTTATATGCATGCTGGCATCCTGCAGTCCTAGGCCAACAAACCTCTAAAGATGTGATTACAGAATACCCATTTAAATCCAGTGAAGGGCAGAACTACAGAAGGTGATCTGTGCTGAAACATCATGTACTGTATATGGGGACACCCAGTCCAGAAATGAACTTCAGACTACATTACCTGCTTAATATTTAATTCAAGACATTTCATGAAAAACTTTCAATGGCAAAATTTGCTTTTGGTCCACTTCTTGCTAAAAGTTTTAAAAAGTCAGAACACTGGATATCTGGATTTGACTTACTGTCTGTAAGCCATTCCTTAATCCTCCTCTTCCTTTATTTATCTCTGGAACATCACTGTATATATAATAAATATATCTGACATTTTTTCACCAAATAACAATCAACATCAAGAATATTTGGAGTAGCTAACATCAAATCTTCCACGGTACCTATTCAGGAGCATATAGTACAATATGTACTATATGTCAAAGCGTATTGAGGAATGCAATGTACCTCTAATCCTCTGCGCTCAGGACACTGGGTCACTATGAAACCCCCAATTTTCAGTCTTCTTCATCTGACATTTTCTGTATGATATGTTCTGTTTATGGATTTAAAAGATAGGGATATAAAATGCACCCTTGTCTGACACCTTGGGCTATAGGAAGCCATTCTGTTCTAATAGAAGCTGCTTATCCATAACACAAGTCACACATCAGGAAATTCAAATGCAGAGGCACACCCATTTCTTTTAGAACAACCCATAACTTCTCATGATCCACACAAAGGCTTTGCTGTAATCCAGTGGTTCTCAACCTGTGGGTCCCCAGATGTTCCTGGACTGCAACTCCCAGAAGTCTTCATCACTAGCTGAACTGGCCAGGATTTCTGGGAGTTGCAGTCCAGGAATATCTGGGGACCCACAGATTGAGAGCCACTGCTGTAACCTATAAATAAAGCATAGACTGGTCTGAAATTCATCTTCCCACTGTCACAGCTAAAATAATCCCTATACTGTAGTTCATTTTCTTGAGATCTGTGCAAGCCATGTCCAGCACAGCTGTTCTATGCTAAAAGGTCAATATGTTGATCTTGTTATGGACTATAGAATCAACTTTAGTTCTATAGCAAGTTCCCAATGTTTGATTTTAAAAAGTGTGCTGGAAGTGTGTACATCAAGGTAGCAAATCCTTTTGAGCAGTCATGGTGACAAGAGAAAAACTTCATAGGGCCACAGGGCCTGAATTATCAGGAGGAGAACTGAGCATGGTACCAGGTAAATGGGTGATCCTAATGGGATCCACGTGAGTAACATGAGAACATTATTCCTTCGCAGGACTGTCCAACCTCACACCAAGCCATGTCATGTACAATACGCATTATTCTACCCTCTCTTTCCACTGTGATCAGGCAGCCATGACCAGAAAAGTCTGTGCAAAAAGAAAAGAAAAAAGTTCTGGCAATGCTGCTGTAAGAGAAGCTAGGGGAGAACATACATATGGGATACATTCCACAGGAATTTGGCAGCCAAAGAAGCAGCAGCCAGAACTGGATTTGTTTAAGGATATATGTGTTGGGGGATCGATGAATCTCAAGATCTCCAGACATACACATATGGTATTCTGTTTCAGCAGCTGATTGTCTTGACAATGACTTAACCAGAAACAAAGAGAGGGTGGGTGGCCTCACCTAGGTGCTGAGCCATCTTATGTTCCAGGTTCTCAACAGGAAGACCTTGGGAGACCCAGAGCCAGCACAGAATAATGGCTAGTGGGCTTCTACTATAAGGTGGTCTATTTAAAGCACTACACGATATGGAAATGTTGCCAGTTTACAACTTTACAGCACTACCTATTACACTTTACCATGTTCCTTATTAAAGTAAGAAAGGGTACTCTCTAGGAAGATCACCTTCTTTTGTAATATTTCTCAAAATTAGGAAACAAGAACACAATCAACTATAAAAGCCTATGCCAAGAGGGACCAGGGAATATAAATTGTGCCCACATCATTGCAGGCTGGAGATTCCTCCCACTTACACATTTTCTGGAAATCTAAAATATGAAGTAGGTAGGAAAGCACTCAAACTTTGCAGCTAAAGAAGGCAGGAGGAAGACTCAGTTGAAAAGTAAAGCCTGGTAAGATCTAAAGAGAAGTTCTGTCTTTCAGCACTTTAGGTTCTTTCACTGGAGCACTGTTATATAGGTTCCAAAGAACTCATGCCTACATGTCCCAGAAAAGAAGTTCCAATTCTTTGTATCTCAAACAATATAGCCTGGATGCAAAACAAGGGTGGGTGATGAGTAGGAGAGGGCTGTAGCCATCTTACTATGATTATCAGTTGAAGCATTTGGCCAAACACCAATGAGAAGAAGTCATCTGCACTGACCTTTAATTTGACTCCCTCAGTTTGAGCTTTGAAGTAGTTTCTGTTTTTTCTGACAGCCCCTAGAACGCTGGTGGTGAATCTTCGGTGCTCCATATGTTCTGGACCACAACTCCCAGAATTCCATGCCTGTATTGCCAATGGCAAAGGGTCGGTGGGATTTGTGGTCCAGAACATCTGGATTGCCAAAGGTTCACCACCACTGCCCTAGAATCTACCAGTCAGCATGACCAGTGATTTCACTGATTGGGAATGGTCAAAAACATTGTCCAAACACAGGAACATATTCAACTTTTAGTAAATGTTAGCTTTCCTACATCACGAGATGGAAGCTTTACACATATCAAAGACACATCAGTGTAGCAACCAATACCATTTACTTATAGCTGTCCAACTAGGGCCAAAGGGCCAAATGCCTCAGCACCCTTAGGGATTCTGTTGATGGCTAAAAATACAGTTCCCACTACTCCTAGCACAGACAAAGAATGAGCTATTGCTCCAGTGCCTGAAAAGTTGCCAGTCACCTTTCACATCTCTACAGTATTTGCTCCAGGCCACAAACCTCGATGGCATACCCAGCAGGATGTTCTCCTGGCTCTGAGTTAACTCAACATAAGGGAACTGTTTTCTTGCAAAACAGTAAACAGACAAATTGTGGACCTTACACAAGACTGCATGCATTCACTTAGAAATGAGATGAATTTGACATTCATTGGGTGAAAAGAGATGGGGAAAGTTAATATACTTCAGCTTTGCAGAACACTGGGGGAGGAGTGTGTTGGGAAACACTTGAGGTATGTCTTGCTCCTATTTACATTTCACTATGAACTACAGTTTGTCCCACTGCAGCACAGCCTAGGGTATTTAAATACAGGGTATTTAGTTTCTGGTCTCTCAGTGTCTTGGCATGCTACTTGGGGTTGTGATAACATGCTCCACACATGGCCTTAGGGAGCACCACCATCTGTATGAGAGCACAACATCTTCCCTTCCCGGTCCTCATTCATATTTCTAGTCTGCCCAACTGTTTCCTCGACTGGGTCATCACAGGCTTCCTATTCTTGCACCACAATTAAACTCTACTCTTCCATGCTTCATTGGACTACATCTCCAGTGAGAATATACTTTTAGGCAGCATTCGACCGGCAAAATTTCTCTCTTTTAGTTCAAATTGGTCCTGTTGGGGTCTGTTGCGCAATCACATCACACGACTGATATCCCGTGTCAAGACTTCACTCATGTCTTGTTAAGCAGCGTACCCAGAACGTACGTAAAAATGTATCCAAATTATGCAGGCACAATGGCAAAAAAAACATTCTAAATAAATAAATAAATAAATGTTCACAGCCAAAGCTGCACCATAGGACTCCACGGGGGTGGGGTGGGGATACAAAGGTAGCATGAGCAATGAATTCTGAAGCAACTGAGTCGCACATAAAAGCAGCATGATAATGCAGAACAAAAAAATGTTGTATGTTTTCAACTTCCCAAAGTATTAATGGATTCATTGTGATAGGGGGCTGGAAGGTACAACGTGTCATCTCAGCCCAAAATAACAAACCTAGATTAAAAAGGGACACTCCAGAAACGTTTTTGCTGTGTGAACATAGTATTGCTCTTTCTCCTTGGTTTTGACTGCAGATCCCATTACCACGTGTCTGTAAAATGATGGGAGAACCACAACCAAACTTTGAGACCCCAACGCCAGCTTCTGGCCTCATGATGCAAATCATGTTTGACTCACTCTGAGAATTCTTTGATGCTCTTCTTATGACATAATGGAAAGGAAGCAATGTATTTCCACAAAATGCCGTGCAATCACCCGCCACCTCTCTTACCCACAATCAGCTTAAAGGAAGTGAGTCTGCCAAGTGACACGCCCCAGTAATAAGAGTTTGATGGCTCTAGTGCTAATGGGGCTCCTTAATGCAACCACATGATGGTGACACATATCACAACAAAGTGCTACAGTTTAGAAGACCAAAGCATGAGAAATGGGAAAGCCTACCCCTAGTGAGGAAGGGGTAGGTAAAATGTTGTGGCAGGAGCCAGAAGAGAAAGAGATCAGCATACAGCTAAAAGCAGCACCTGAACATCCGTACTATTAGTAAACTTTCACTGTTTAACTTTTTTCAAAGATTTGGTTTCTAGCAAAAAAAGAATGAGGTAAACACAGAGAGAGGAAATGTAAATGAGGCTCAATGCAGCTTTAGAGAAAGTAAGAGACAATAAACAGTAATTTTTAACTAAATCAGATTTTGTCTATATACCTTTCGGCATTTATGAACACTCAATCCATTGTATGGCTAAAATATAAGCTGCATTCTATGCTTAGTGGAATGTGTACACACTTGGCAATTAACACTGCACTCTGAAAATCGACGTCATCTCTAGCTTGCACATGGCACTTCAATGCTATTTTCATATTTTAATTCTTTTAATGGAGAATCTGTGATCCTATCAGAAAGCTGTCTCTGTCCTTCCAGGCTCTCTGGATTTCTCTGCTGTTTGCTCCTTTGTCCTTAGTACCTTTACAAGAGCAACTGCAGTGTGGGGCCATGATCTCTACAGGTCCCTCCCAATCATTCTTGAAAAAGAAATTCAGTCTCCCTTTCTGAACATATTATTTTAACATTAAAAAGCTGAAGATCAGCTGTATGTAACTGGCCAAACTCAATCACAGCATGAATCTCTCCTGGCCATTTCCTATATTAACTGCTACTGAGAGGTGGCTAACATTTCAAAGGGTCGCAATAAACAAGCTTCAGGAAGGCAGTCATCACAGTAAATGCCTCATGGGTGAAGCAAGGAAGATGCTTTAACTGGACATTTCCATGGCCATCTCATTCTGATAGTGCACCTTTTCCAGCACTGTGCAGAAACCTTGTTTTCATCCTTGTGGAAGTACCAAATCCAGTACTTGGATGCTATTTCCACAAGCTTTTTATACAGCCTATTAGCTCATGACTTTTAGAAAACAAACCTGGGTATTGTTCATGCTGATTGTTCCATTAGAATTATAAAACAAGGGAAACTGCTTCTCAGATGAAATATTTTAATTCAGCAAGAGTAAGGATACCTAATGTTGCCTAATCCCTCTGTAGGTTGTTAAATTCCAGAGCAGAAATCTTCATCAACTGGTCACAAGTATTATAAGGCTGATGGCACTGGGACCATCGTGCCCAGTTTGTCCTTTGTTGTTTGGCAACTAAAGAGTCTTGCTTTCTGGTCTCTATTGCTAAATATTCTAGAGTTAGACTAGAGCCTTTGCCATCTACACACATCTGGTATTTATATTTTATGCTGTGAATGATTTTGTCTTATTTGCAATAAATAGAGCATAATTCCTCATCTATTCATCTAAGGATCAATGCACATGACCTCTTGAAGCTAAGAAACCACCTCCCTTTTTTCTGCAGCACATAATCCCTAGAATCTGCTAATTAAAAATTAGGTTTGGCATGAAATTGTTTGGGTGTGAGGGAAATGAGGAGCCCAACCCTTACACAATTGTATTTGTGCACTGAATATATTATTCAGGGCTTGTTCATGATGTCTTTACTCTGCCTTTCAGCCCGTACATTCCCTAACCTCTGTTACGACCTGCTAAGTGAAGCTTTAATATTTGCTACAGGTAGTGGCAATCTGTTTTTATTGAGATGAGAAGAGATGTGAGCGTTGTCACCCTAGCAGATGGGTTGTATGTGTGCCAGAAGCCTTGGAGTCTCACCTCAGGCCTATAACCACCCTCCTTTCTTAGAGGTTGTAGAGATCTTGCTTGGCAGCCAGCAGCAGGCTTGGAGCACGTCTCTCACAAAAATTGCTTAGCACAAGAAGTTCTGCCCACTTGCTTAACAGTATGACCAGCCGTCTCTCCATAAAATCTGTGCTGGAAGGTCTATGAAGACCTAAATCATCATAGAACCATAGAACAGCAAAGCTGGAAGGTGCCTAGCAGGCCATCAAGTCCAACGTCCTGCTTCATGAAGGAGTACAAATCAGATTTGAATGATCGTATGCTTTGCCTCTCGACATCTCTCCACGTTTCTTCTAGATCAGTGGTTCAACACTTTGAGTCCCCAGATCTTCTTGGACTAAAACTTTCCAAAGACTTCACCACTAGCTGTGCTGGCCCAGATTTCTGGGAGTTGTAGTCTAAGAACATCCAGGGACAGTCCAAAAAAGGCACACTTCCTTTCCCCATTCCCACTCCAGGGGGTCAGATACAATCCTCATGTATCCTTCTAGGTCAGCCCCCCCCCCACCGTTTTATTGTGGACATGCCATTTTATATCTGGTAAAATATGTCATTCGACTGCCATTGCCTTGATTGCTCACCTCACCATCCCATGCTAGGTGGAACTGAGCCTGGCAGAGGACACGGACCAGGTCTTGTAAGACTCACACAGCTAGCTTAGTATTCAGAAGCTGAGTGAACCTGGTGAGGCCAATGGAGGTATTGCCAGTTTCCATCAGAGCTTAGAGAAATTCCATTTTCCAACTCTTAATTCCCAGAATCTCCAACTGGGAAATGTATTTCTGGGGCATTTCCAGAAATTCCCCAGCCCAGATTTCACTGTCTTTTTATAATATTTAGAAAGTGTTACACATTGCCATTGATGCAGTAAACGTAACCCTTTCAAAAGTGGTAGGGAACCCAGATTCTCTCGCATTGATGAGATCAATAATGCTTCTACATCTCCCTGGTGCACATCTGTGCAAGGAAATGGAATAAAAGTGAATTGACTAACGTTAGGGTTCTGATGAAAAACACACTTTTTCATAGATGTTGCAAATGCAGAAAGCCTTAAAAGCAGTTTCAGGTTTACTTGTTTGCACAACTGTCAAGTAGGTTTAGGAACCCTATTTCTCTCTCATTGACAAATGCAGCTCAATCAAGGGAAAGCAGCTAAAAAGCACTTTGAGCAATAGATATAAAGCCTAGCCCTTCCAATGGTTGCATTCTTTGTAAATAACCCCTCTGGCTGCCCTTTTCAAGCTGCTGGAATGGTAGCGGCAGGGGCTCCTTTTCCCTTCTGCCCAGAGATCTGAAGGCACAGTGATAGAAATGAAATGAGTGATGAGATATCCCTTGTTTATCCTGAAGTGCAATTTGCTCCTCAGTAAGCAACCTTTCTTTGCTTTTAAACAGTGCCAATAACAGATTTCATTAACAGTATTTGTACACGACCCCTAAACTCCGCCGCAAATGGCTCCCAGCTCCAGAGCTTAAAATTGTTTCCCCACCAGCTCCGGAGTTTACAGTGCGACCACGCCCACCTAAGCATGTCCCAGCGCACTTTTCAGGTACCTGCTCTCGGAGGGTGAAAAATCCCAGATCCGGATGTAACCTAGAGTGCCGGGCTCTCCTCGCTTCTGTTTGTTGTTGTTTTTTGCCTCCCGCCCCTTTAAGAGAAGGAATCAGCACGACAACGAGGCTCGGGGCGGCGTGGACCGGCAGACGGAGGTGAGCCTGCATTCGTTTGTCCCTTTTTTTCTCCCTTCCCTCATGCAGACAGGAGCAAGGAAGTGCGGAGGGGTGGGGACGCAGGAAGAGCAACGAACCCCCAAGATCTCTGGTCCGAATTTAAGTGGCCAGCGGATCTTTGGGGTCGTGTGAAAAGGCCCTTAAGTAGGGGGAAGATATGAGGTTTGGAAAGTTTCCCCAGAAAGGAGATTGATAGTGGTGTAAAAATGGAACCTAGTGGGTAGAGTGACAGACTAGGTCTCTAGAAACCAAAGTTTGAATTCCCATGCAGCCATGGAACTCATGGGCGGGGTGGGGTAGGGTGAGGTTTAGAACTGGTAAAACCCACTCCTTAAATATATCTCACCTATCTTGAAAGCTTGAATAGGGTTGCTATAAGTCAGTTCTGATGACAGCATGTAACAAGAAGAAGAAGAAGAAGAAGAAGAAGAAGAAGAAGAAGAAGAAGAA
>JAHTLZ010000016.1:40169089-40205011 GCA_023846285.1 Phrynocephalus versicolor
GAAGAAGAAGAAGAAGAAGAAGAAGAAGAAGAAGAAGAAGAAGAAGATATGAAGTCGTATACTGGAGCTAGGGATCATAGGTTTAAGCCCTGGGTCTTTTTGATTAGTAGGGACATATGACAACATTTTATAGCTTAGCTGCAATCTTTACAATAGAGGGGATGTGGGGGTGTAGGAGAATGGATTTTCTTGGGAAGGAAAACAGTATTTTGTTGTAAAATATTCCTGTTTGTAGTACAAAGTGCCCAAGAATGGTTTCGTCTCTGATGGGAAGTTAAGAGTCAGTGCTTTAAAAAACAACACACACCCCTCCCAGTAACTCTTAGTGGAAACAAAAAAATGCTAAAACTCTTTTGCTGATAACTAACAATACAACTGCCTAAATTTTTGGACACTTCTTGAGCCAGGAGATGGCTATGGAAACGATTATGATGAGGAACTGCATGTCCAGATTTGCCCATGTATGATGGCACATACAGTATCTGTAAATGCATAAATAGATGTAAGGAGTCACCACTAATCAATCAATGAGTTGTCATTTGTATCCCATAGCACTCATGCAACTCAGCACAGGGCCAAGAACGCAAGTTGCAACTTGTTAATTAGTGACAATTCAGGTCTGAGGATTGTTCAATTACACCTAGGTTGCCAAAAATCCCTTATAGGATTCTAAACGTTATTTTTGTTTTTATTTTGGAATACAACTCCCCACATCCCCTAGCCAGAACTCTTAAGAAGTATTACTGTCCCTTGTCCATTTATATAATGCATCTAGACTCCCGTAGCCTTCCTCCCACAACCTGGAAGCAGGGGCACATGGGGGGGGGGGGGAAGAGGGTACATCTGCCCCGGGTGCAGCAATCTGGGGGTGCCTGGAGGGGGAGCAGGAGGAGGAAGCCATGCACCCTCCTGCTGCCCAGCAGTCCTCCTTTCCCCTAAGGCTTAGCAACTGCACACCCTCTGCCACCTCCACTGCCACGCACCAGACGAGCAGTGAAGCAGGCAGGCAGGCAGGCAGGAGGACAGTGGCCATCACCCTCCTCCTCCTCTTCCTTGCCTTGGTGGGAGAGGTGTAAGGCGTGCGCACACACATGCCTGTACACCCATCCATGTGCACACACACACACCATGCCTGCAGGGTTTGGCTCCTCATTGCTAGGTGGGTGCGATATGTGTGTGGGGGGTGGTGGTGGCAGGAAGTGCGCCAATAAGAAATTTGTCCCCAGGCGGTCCAAATCCTGGCTATGCCTCTGCCTGAAAGCCTCTAGGACATAGTGGACCACAGCTGAAGATATTTTCAACATGCATGGCCAGCTGTTGGGGTGAGAGGAGGCTAGTTCAGATAAACACAGGCAGAGTGGGAAGAGGATAAGCTGTGGTTTTGCAAATGGAATTCCCTTCTGAGAATTTCCCTTAGTTCATCGTCTCTCACAAAGCAACTCCAGACAAAGGGTATTGCTTTCCATCTTTCACTACATTTTACAGGGTTTCAGAAGGGAATATGTACTGTTCTTCCACTGCTGCTTCCAGTATATTTTAATTGTGGAAAATCTCTTATGTTTGACTGGTGTAGAGAAAAAGAAACAATGGCTATATGTTCCTTTTAGTTACTAGCACAAGAAGCCTTCTGTCTGGAAACGCTCATAAACTAAATTCTGAGTGGAATAATGTCACTACTGATTTTTTTTAAGACAAGTTTTCATGGTCCCAAGGACTCTTCAAATTCTACACGTCTTGCCTTTTCTGGGGACTTGTAATAAATAAACAAGTTCTAGACTGACTGCTTTTGTCATTGCACTGATGTTGATTTTGGCCAGTGCCTTTGGGTTGCATTTCTTCCTCTTTCTCTGCAATTTTGGAAGACAGGCTTGTGTACATTTGACGGCCTACTTCATATCATTGGGTTCTTTCACAATGAGTTTGCCATACCTGCATTTGTTTGGCTATGTTCAATGGAAGTATTATTAGTGAAGGCCATAAACTGCTAATCAGTTAGGTAGCCAATGTAATAAATTTGCTGCATACTTTCATGTTTCTCCTCCAGAACATCCAGAAGTGAATACTGGAACCTCAAAACATGTTTATGAACATAATCCAAGTCCTCAATTCTGTTCCAGTCAACTGGCACCAAACGATAGGGAGCATTTCATTCGGTCAACAAACTGTTTATTCATTTCCCAAACAAATATGTGGATTAGTTATCCTTTGGACTGTCAGGCAAAAATAAAAAAACAAAAACAAAAAAACAAGAGACACAAAACATATGGCACCTTAAAGATTAACTTTCATATTTTAATGTAACATTTCGTGGACTACACGTCCACTGCTATATGTCTGAAGAACTGGACGTGTAGTCCACGAAATGTTACATTAAAATATGAAAGTTAGTCTTTAAGGTGACATATGTTTTGTGTCTTTTGTTTTGTTTTGTTTTTCTTTATTTTTGCCTGAAATTCTTGAAAAGACTAACAGCTACCCTCTCTGAAACTTCCATTGGACTGTGTGCTTCTCCTAATTTTATGATGCCACAGTGGAGTTAAAATTGAATACAAATAGACACCTATGTACAAAAACAAAACAAACTCCTCATGTCTTTACTGTTTAAAATTTAAAAAGTCTGTAAACTAATGTGGAAATGAGATGGGACCATTGGGAATCAGAAATGGATTCATTCAACCATCCCTTGTGAAACTTAAAAGAGTTGATCCAACAAAACTGAACATAAATCTAGTAGATGGCTGGCTGGCTGGCTGGCTGGCTGGCTGTAGAATGGGTGTCATTTTCCTCCTCTACAGCCAGCAACAGACACTGGCCTTATAGCTCAAAAGGACCACACTTCCTATATAAACTTGCTCAATCACTAAATCTGTCAAGATTCTCAGTCATCCAGGTGAGTTTATCTGGAAGTTGAGTTATGGCAACTGGACTTCTCTTCTTGAGAGATCGAAACATTTTGGCAGCCCCTTAAGAAATGCCTTTTTACACACACACACACACGAAAAAAAGATGTGGCTTTTTCTCTTGTCTTAATGGGCTGCTGAAGCCCAATGGAGCCTGGTTTAAACCAAGCTTAAAGTCTTATTTTTAATATATTTTGAAGTGGCATAGCACTAGATTTATATACAGTGCTAAAATCGAAACAGATGAGGAGGAAGTGTTCAACTGCAGAGTCTCCTGCTGTTCTTGGCATCCAAAACTCAATAAACCCTGCAGATGCCCACAGACACTCGTTATCCTGGCATACATGCCAAATGAGTAAAAACAATGTGTGTGCAGAATCAATTTCAAATAAACAATCCCCATGTGTCTGTTTTACAAATCCAATTCTGGCTGAAAAATTATGCACTCAGTTGTACATTGTGTAGTTGGAGATCTTTAATTCAACTGTACTAAACTGTATTAATTTAACTCAATGGCACTAAACCCAATACAAAAGAGGGTGGGTAAAAATCAATAATTTTTTAAATATCCAATTGATTTATATCACAGATAAAATTGTAAAAATCCATTTTAAAAATTTTAAATTGTAAAACAAATCTGATTTGATTTTTGTACTCAAGACCTGAGGATCTAAATCTTTGCCTCAGAAAGTGGTTTACCCATTATAGTTTCCACAGCTTAACAGAGTAGCCAGAGTTCTTTACCTGCCCATTGTGGATAGGTAGACAACAGTTACTTTTTAAAGTAGTTTTAGACAGGTTTTCAAGACTCCTGGGTAATAGGAAGCTTGATTTCCTAATTCTATATTCAACTTAAAAGGCACCAACATTCTACCAGCATGCTTGAAAGTCAACCACCGATAACCTGCACTCTTAAAAGCATTTTCATCTCCTGAAATGAAATGGAAATGGACCAAACATGATGCAGAAGTGGCTGGCTGCATCCAGAATATGCAACACTATATTTACAGAATGTGTAAAGCCTGGGTTTCTGTGAGATCCAGAACCAAACTAGGCACAAGTACGTGCTTAGGGGCATCAAGGGAAGAGGTGGCATCACAGAAATATTCCATAGCTGAATTTACTATGGGCCATTGCAATACTGCAAATAGTACAGCTGAACCAGAATCTGCAAAAAAGGGCCCACACATTAAATGAAAAAAATTAGTATATACTCGAGTATAAGGCTAGTTTTTCAGCCCTAATTTTGGGCTGAAAAAAGGGGCCCTCGGCTTATATGCAGGTCAATACTTTTAGCCACTGAGGCAAATTTGGGTCAGTGGCTAAAAGTCATTTTAAACATTGTGCGCCACTTCTCCTGAACCCCCATGTTTAAAACTGACTTTTTAAAAGGTCATTTTAAAACAATGTTTAAAATGACCTTTAGCCACCAACTCAAGCACTTGCCTTGGTGGCTAAAAGTCATTTTAAACATCACACACACACCCAGCTCACAAAGGAGGAGTTGCCAGGCCCTGCTGCATTTCCCACCCTAGGCTTATACTTGAGTCAATAAATTTTCCCAGTTTTGGGGGTTTAAATTAGGGGGCCCGACTTATACTCGGGTCGACTTATACTCGAGTATATAAGGTACATACAGATATATACAATAATAACAAGAGCACTCAGAGAGTATAGACCTCGGCCAAGGGTTATGAAATAAGAGGGGGGAATCCCCCTCACCCCATAAATGAAAGTAAGGGAAACTTTGTATGCAGTCAGTTGTCCACTGAGAATGAGACTGTGCAGGGGCACTAGTAGCTCACTCAGCATCCCATGTGCCAACAGGCAACAGCACATGTGCTAACATTTAGCTTTGTGTCAGGATCTGGCCTTCATGGTATGCAAAATAAACATTTGTGAGGTATGCAAAATAAACATTTTCTGTCTTACTGAAAGTTTCTTTAATTTCAATAAATAAAATTTTATTTTATGGTTTATTGTTGTTTGTATTTTGAATTACATATATGGGGGGGGCACCAAAATCTTTTAAGTGCTTAGTACTTCTAAGGGTCTTAATCCAGTCCTGCAAACACCCATGTGAAGAGAGGCACACAACATTCCTTCTACGCTGTATACCCAAACAGTGCTGCATTGGTTACAACAATCACCCAAGCTGCTGTTGCCAGCCTTTGGCTTCCAGTTACAGCTGGAAATCTGTGTGGGCAGAGTTCCCGCCCAGAGCTAGTAGAAATTGGAAGGAACTTTGCAGGCCGGTGAACCTGTTCTTAAAAAAAAATGTATCAGAAGTAACATACAGATGGAACTAAGTCTGGACCAAAATGGATACGGTTGAAGAGAACAAAAGGCATGTGCGGAGTATATGCACACCATCATGTCAGTTTTGGGGATGAGGCAACTCCTCTGAAGACAAAATCCTGAAACAAGAGTGATGATAAATGCTACCTGCAAAGAAACCAAAACTGGAAACTAAAGTTGCACTAGTGCCTCAATTCTGTTTTAAGAACTGCCTGCCTATTGAGAGGCAGGAGATATCCTTACTCCACAATATTGTTTCCTCTCTGCTCTGTCATGCTGCTTGTGCTTACTTACACCGGTCCCTCCTATATATAACTGGCCTACAGACCACAATCTAAGTAGATAGAGATGGTCACTAAGCTGACCATGATTGATCCCTCCCCTTCTCCACTGTTCCTTCCCTTACTGGTATCCTATTTTCTGCACTGGCACCCTCCTCAAAGGTTCCAGGGCAGAAGTGTGGAACCTAAATGGGACTATTCTGTCCAAGAAACCTTAAGTCCAAAACGTGGCCACCCTCTCAACCCACTCTGGGTTGGGTTGTCCTCTCTTAGTGCTCTGTAAGTCAGGCTTTCCGAGTCCAATTGCTCTTAGAAAGAGCTGGAGTTACTCAGTGCTGCCTCTTCAACACTCACTTGGAAAATATTTACAAGCTAGCCAAAGATGTGGGAGTGATTAAATCATTAGCAGAATCCAAAAATGGTTCCATACAGTTCTCCTGTCGGGAAAGAGGGATGTTTTGCACAGCCCACTGTCTTCCACACATGCATCTTTTAATTCATGGCGTGTGCTTTTTCTGCACGCTTTGAAAGCTCAAGTTTTGTTCAGCGGGATTTTTAACATCAGTTTTTACAGACAGCGCCAACTATCCTACTGCTAATTATGAACAACACGGCAGTCTGAGATCACGCAGGCTGTGCTGCTTATCTAAGCATGCAACTTTAAGCATCCCTGCCCCTTATGTCTCTCTTTCCACATGCTGTATTTTAACAACACAGGAAGCTGCTATATACTACAGTAATTCAATCCACTCTTCCACCATCTAGCTCAGTAGTATCACCACTGCTGATACTGGGTTTCATACAGGAGTTCATAGCCCTAGCTGGATATTTCTTTTATTTGTTTATTTTAGAGTATTTTACCCCACCTTTCTCCTTGGAAAAGGATAAGTCTGATTGTCCTGTTGAGACACAAACTAGGCTCACCTCTGCTTGGCTACCAAGCCTATAGAAGCTTGCTAAGTAAACACCGATTACAACACTAAATTTCAAAATAAACATGCTCCTCATATAAATGATTCTGACCAGTTTCAAACACATGTATTATGGCATCGATTTCAGAAACTACCAACTTTTTTCAGGTAGGAAAAAAGCACCCACAGAGGACATGCAATTGCACGTCACTATTCAGATCTAAATTTGCACATTTTAGAATTCCCTCCCCCCTAATTATTATTATTTGGGGGGGGGATAAAAGGAGGACTGGGGTGGTAAGAATAGATCATGAAGGTAATTCATCTCAAAGTTCAGCCAGCCTAGCAGAGTCTAGTGAAATAAAATCTCAGTCAACTTGAGAGATGTGGTGCTCAGTGTGTAGTCATAGTGGCCAGTGACGGTCTAGGTCCCAGGAGACCTGGGCATGAATCATTGGCCAGCCATGGAAAAGTACTAGGATGGGTGGGTGGGTGTGCATGTGCACATGATGGAAATGGTAAAACCACTCCCTAAACACTGTATCTCACTTCCCTTAAATGTCCTGTTAGGGCCACAGCAACTAACACAGACCTGACAGAAAAGGTCAGCTAGAACAATGCATATGCTTATATCAGTGTGGTGACAGGATGGAATCCAGCATCTTTCACGAAAGTTTCATCTCATCAAACATGTCCTTTTCTATGAGTCCACATTCCATTCCCTCCTTGCTCTTTTGTGTTCAGCAAGCTTTGAATCTTGGGCCCTTAAAAGCGGCAATGATAATAATTCTAGGATTCCAATAGATGAACATTTGCAGTTTACATGGTGTCGAAAGCATGTTTCCTTGGCATTTGTCATAAGAATGCCAACTCCAAGGCATTAAGATGACTTATTCAACATTCACAGAATCCAACACATAAGTGTTCAATATTCACCCATGCTGAGGACTGACTCCAGTTAAACAGGATCAAGTGTATAAAGGCTGAGAACAGGAATTTGTTGAAAATTTGAATAAGAATCATTTTTTTAAAAAAAAGTAAATTGTGATTTAATTTAACGTTGATTGCTTTGAGTAACTGATTTTTACCCACCCCCGTTGAGAATGATTATGGCCTGAAACCTGGCAAAACATTGTCAGATGCAGTAGAAGAGGCTTGGAGGTGGAGTGGCCATCTATGTCAAAGAAGGGGTAAAATCCAGAAAAAAATGGAGATTAATGGTGGGTCTGAATCCACCATAGAATCACTGTGGGTTAAACTACCAGGTCCAAGGAGCAATGTGATAGTGTGGGGGTGGGGGGTGGGGGTGGCTATCATCCACCAGATCAAAAACTTGAGGGGGACCTTGAAATGAGGAGACAAATTATGGTGGTGTCTAAGAGGGACAGTATAGTAATCATGGGGGACTTCAATTATAGTTCAGGAGCATAGAAATGAGCTCCTTTGAATTTAGTATGGATGCCCTAAGCACATCTAATTTTGCCTGGTTTTGGAAGCTAAGCATATCCTAGTTTAAAATAATCAGCCTCAGCCTCTGAACCATCATGGTTTTCCATCTTGGTTCTATATTCAAACAACCCATGTTTCACCCATTTGGCCATGTCAGTAGGCAAGGGCATACTTGGACAGGCTAAGATCCAATCCTTTCATATGTGTATCGTTTCTTTTCCAAACTGCCCAGTTTGAGAGGGACACAAACACCACTAACACTGATAAACTGCCTCTATTTTAAAATATAGCCACTACATGAAATAATCAGGCAGGACCTTGGTACAAAAAGCTCTGGTGGGAAAAAAAGACCGACTTTTTTTCCGAAGAAGCGTGGCCAGAAGAGTCGTTAGGGAGTTTCCCAAAAGTTCAAATGTATGCCACTGTAGCACAACATCGAGTCACAAATTCCACACTCAGAAACAACAATACAGTGCATACACTCTGCTAAGAATTCAACACTGCTTTTGTTATTATCTTGTCTATGGAACGGCCAGCTGTCTCCTCTAAACAACAAGATGGAAAACCAGTATTTTCTATGTTTAGACATCAAGCTTGTGAAGGACATTTAGACAAAGTAGAATATCCTTTTGAATTGGCAAATCCTGCCACGTGTTACAGTATTTTGGGTCAACAGCCTTGATATTTGAATAACACCATAAATATACATGGTGTTTTACAGTCAAATGCAAAGAAGGTAGCAAATTCCTGCCTCCGAGTTCTCAACTGAAATTTGAATAGGGCAGAAGAGGTGTGGAGGGATGAGCGAAATGCTACACACATGCAGCTGGATAGTCACAATATAGGATGGACTCAGGAACACAGGACAGTACATCATCTTTAGTCAGACCACTGGGCCATATAGAACAACACTGACAATCCTGACTAGGAGCAGCTGTCCAGGATATGAGGCACAATTCTTTTCAATTCTTCCACAGAAATCCTTGGTATTCCCTAGTCATCGCTTATTCCACATATTCTCTCTCTCTCTCTCTCTCTCTCTGTGTGTGTGTGTGTGTGTGTGTGTGTGTGTGTGTGTGTGCGTGCGTGCGTGCACGCACGTTTGTGTATGTGTGTGTCATGACAGACGTGGCCGACCCTTCGTGATTCCACATCCATTAAATTTTCTTAGCAGGAATATTGGAGTGGTTTGCCAGTTCCTACTCCAGACGCCTACAGCACCTAGTATTTCCCTGGTGGTCTCCCATCCAAGTACTAATCAGGGTCGACCCTGCTTAGCTTCCAAAATCAGGTGAGAGTGGATGTTATCCCACATACTAGTCAGGCTCAATCCTGCTGAGTATCTGATATTTTCCCAGATGGTTAAGCTGAGGTTCCTTCAAATTCTACACAAGCTCAGCTGCGCTGCTCAAAATAGAGGACACCCCCTTCTAAGTCAATGTGATTGAACTGCTGATTTAAGTAAGAGAACGAGTTGCATAGGAAATGTTTATACATTGTATTAGGTAACGTCTTGGCTGGTCTTCAGAGGGCCCAGCACACAATAGTAAGGGGAGCAGCCAAAGTCAGCTTGCAATTTGACCTTACTAAGGCTGAGATGATCTCCTTTTCAATACCAGGATGATTTTTCTTTATACAGGAAGTTAGATATGGCATCTTTAAAAACACAGGAATTGAAGAGGCAAGGAACACACAGTTTGAGGAAACCTGCATCTAGGCTACTAGAGAACACTGCTGATAATGTAAGCATTTTTTCCATGGACTATGCTGTTGTTCAGTTGATCAGTCGTGTCTGACTCTTTGTGACCCCATGGACCAGAACACACCAGGCCCTTCTGTCTTCCATTGCCTCCCAAAGGTTGGTTAAATCCATATTGGTTGCATCGATGACACCGTCCAACCATCTCATTCTCTGCCATCCTCTTTTCCTTTTGCCTTCAATCTTTCCCAACATCAGGGACTTTTCCAAGGAGTCCTCTCTCCTCATGAGGTGGTCAAAGTACTCTGCTTCAAAATCTGTCCTTCCAGTGAACATTCAGGGTTGATTTCTTTCAAGATAGATAGGTTTGATCTCCTTGCTGTCCATAGGACTCTAAGGAGTGATCTGGCACTAAAATTTGCCAGCAAACAAGCAAGCTCTGTAAAAGTAAGCATTCCCTGCCTGACCTCATCATTTGTTCACATTTGCTGGTCATCTACTGCCAAATTTTGGTAGTGAATGGTATGGTGTGGTGGGTCTCAGACAGGTGAAACTGGCACTTGCAGCTACTAAGTTTACCCATCCTGTTCCAGGTAGAATGGGAGAGTGCCTACTTCTTATGAAGCTAATGCTAGTTGGAAAAGAAGAGAAGACCAGTCTTTCTGTCATCATCATTCCTTTCCTTCCTCATCACAATCCTTCCCAATATCCTCTGAGTGGCTGAAACACGAACAGTTGGCCTCTTTACTAGTCAGAACGGTCAGGTGAACTTCAGAGAGGACAATTAAATCCTAGATGGAATTCTTCAGCATCCTATTGGTCTCCCACATGTTTTGGCACAATGAGATTAACCAATCCTTCAAGTCTATGGTTTTATACTAAAGGTATCCTAATGTACGACTGGAGCCAGGTGAAGATAACAGAATGCAGTAGCAGGTAGGAAAGAATAAGCAAGACCATGGCTGAACAATCATTTATATCCCCATCTCTTTTTTCACATTGTTAGAATCATAGAATCATAGAGTTGGAAGAGACCTCAAGGGCCATCTAGTCCAACCCCCTGCCATGCAGGAATCCCCATCACAATATTTCCGACAGGTGGCCACCTCTGCTTTAAAACCTCCAAAGAAGGAGAATCCACCACCCTTTGTGGCAGCATATTCCACTGCCAAACAGCTCTAACTGTCATGAAGTTCTTCCTAATGTTCAAATGGATTTTTTTTTCCTGTAGTTTGAAACCATTGCCCCAATGTTATTCAATGCTTCATCCACAAATTAAAAGGAATCAAGCAAAATTGACCTTTGCCCTTCACTTGGCCCTAAGATGGCTACAAGGACAATTGCACATATATATCGCAGATAAATTAATGCCAATAAATGAAGCCAACTTCAGTTTCTGATACAAACTTGTCATTGTTATGTCCTTGTTCATCCGGTCTTTTAGGCTGAGACAGCAGGATTAGAAAGAAACACATTTCAAACCCCTCTTGTTTGTTTGTTTGTTTGTTTGTTTGTTTATTGGATTTTTATACTGCCCATCTGGCAGCAAGGTCTTATTTTACATATAAGGCAGCCCTTTCATATATTCATGTGTCCATTTTGCCCTGTTCTGTGTATTCTACCTTTAGTACTCCTCCTGACTTAATGGTATCAATTCAGTTTGGCCATTTATCGTCATTTGTAATAAAACAATTTTCAATGGGGCAAAGGTGCTGAATCACCTTAAGCAGCACTTTGCTTTGCAAGACAAACAATAGAAACTAGTACAGTAATTAAACATCTTAAGAAGGGGGAAAAGCACCCAAAACAGAACCAGGCCAATGGTTCTAAATCAGGAGACCATATGTTTAATGGGAACTACAAGCCATGCAAGTACCAACTACTTGTTTGTGATTAGGACTGGCGCCAATTTCAATCAGGAATTGTTCCCATACCTTTTCACACAATTTATTTTCTTTTAACTCACCACTGTGCAGCAGTAGTACTGTAGGATACATAACCCCCCACCAAGAGGTTTTGCTGCCCCTTGCATTTAAAAAAATAATGATGGTGTGAATCAAAGCACAAGATGTAGCTCTATAAAAAGTTTCCACCATGACTAAGATACTGCCATCCTTGTGTGATCTCATTAGGAGCAGGCACTTTACTCCCTCGGCTCCCCTGGCCAAATGCATCCCACAGACCAATTTGTCTAGGTCAGATCCTTCATCTGGTGCAGAATGAACACTGGCAAGAGTAACTCATGTTCCATTCAATGCCACACAGCACTGCAGAAACGGCAGGGATCTCATTACTCAGATACAGAAAGCAGCTTTGAACAAACTGCAAATCAAGTCCCTATTGAGATCACCAGCTTTTGGATATTAGATCATCTTGAGCCTGCATTTAATATTAAACACAACCACTGCAGTGGTATTTTTCACTCTCGTGCTTCTTCCACTTGGGAGGAAAAAAATGGAGCTGCTAAGAAGTTTTCAGAATGCTGCAGTACCGAATCCAAATTCTTCACTGGGATTCATATATTCTGCTGAAAAATAAGTAAGTGAACTCAATGTGTTTTATATGCATTTAGCTCAACTATTCCTTACTCGTATTAGCAGCAGCAGGAGAAAGTTCTTTTTTTAAATTATATTGATTGGGTTAATATTTATCAAGACTGCAGGGTGTGTGGTCCTCATTAGTCTTATTTAGCTATGCCAAGAAGGGCTCAGTAACTGCAGTCCAACTTCATCAGGAGGGACATACATTTAACAGCCCGACTGTGCATAATGCAGATGTCTAGAGTCACTTAATAAGATCGCAGTGGATGTCACACATTTTATTCCAACAGGATACACATTCCCATCTATTTCGCTGCCAGGTGCAAGTGCCTCTACTGCTACAGGGCTCGCACCATTGCTTAGACAAAGCTCAAGCATCCCACAAAGATGTTGGAAATGGTCAAGAAAGAGCAGTTACTCCTTTTCCTGATGGAATCCTCAATGCTGTCAAAACCCAGGATGCTACAGAAACAGCAGTTTAGCCATGAAGTATCTTAGTCACCAACTTTTGCCTCTGGTTGAAGGCCTTGCATTTGTACAAAGCATTCTGGCCTGGCCTGGCATGACTTTTAGACGCCTCAGTTGCTTTCCTTCCGAAGCAGCACTGGCTAGTACCAAAGCCAGCTATAAAACAACACCGCCAGCTATTCGTCATTGAAGTTTCCACTTCCACTCTGCTCTACTTGTGGCACGCTGGAGTTCTGTGCACATATGAGACTACAATAGGCACAGAACGAGAAGCTTGAAACAACAGGATGGCAGAGCAGCCAACAGTGAATTGTGTTGAGAAACAATTGGGCTCCAGGCACACAGTGCAAGATGTCACAACACAGGCACGTGAAAATGAGATGTAAATGGACCCACAAGTGTAAGTGATAGTTTAAGATTAACAGGAAGTAACAAACAATTGCCTGGCATGTTCAAGGGTCAGATTTCTGAAGAAAAGAAACATGTGCATAGGATATAAGTAGTATACATACTATTTAAGGACAATGGGAGTGAAAAATGTGTTGTTTGTAAGCTTGAAGCGATGTGCCCCAGGGAATCTGTCCAGGGACCGGTGCTTTTCAATCTGTTCATAAATGACCTGGAGACAGGGATAAGCTGTGAGGTGGCCAAGTTTGTGGATGACACGAAACTTTTCTGTGTGATAAAACCCAGAGAAGATTGTGAAGAGTTCCAGAAGGATCTCTCCAAATTGGGAGAATGGGCTGCAAAATGGCAAATGTGTTTCAATGTAGAAAAATATAAAGTAATGCATATTGGGGCAAAAAATCCAAACTTTATCAACTCATGGGTTCTGAGTTATCCGTGACAGATCAGGAAAGAGATCTTGGTATGCTGGTGGACAGCTCAATGAAGGTGTCTACCCAGTGTGTGGCAGCGGTGAAGAAGGCCAATTCCATGCTAGGGATTATCAAAAAAGGGACTGAAAATAAAACAGCCAACATTATAATGCCATTGTACAAAATGACAGTAAAGCTACACCTGGAGTATTGCATACAGTTCTGGTCATGTGCATCTCAAAAAAGACATAGTGGAACTGGAAAAGGTGCAGAAGAGAGCAACTAAAATAATGACTGGGCTGGGGGGCCACCCTTGTGAGGAAAGGCTATAGCACTTGGGGCTCTTTAGTCTGGAAAAAAGGCACTTGAGGGGGGATATAACCGAGACATACAAAATAATGCAGGGCATGAGTAAAGTGGATAGATGGGCACTCTCCTCCATCTCACAAAATACCAGAACTAGGGGACATCCACTCAAATTGAGGGTTGGGAGAGTGAGAACAGACAAAAGAATTTTTTTTTACCCAGCATGTTGTTAGTCTGTGGAACTCCCTGCCACAGGATGTGGTGATGGCATCTGGCCTGGATGCCTTCAAAGGGGGATTGGACAGATTTCTGGAGGAAAAGCCCATCACAGATTACAAACCATGATGGGGATCTGTAATCTCCAAGCTTAAAACCAGGATACTTCAAGGGCCAGATGCAGGGGAGTGGTATCAGGAGATAGATATCTAGTGTTGTGCGCTCCCAAAACACATTTGGTAGGGCCACTGTGAGATACAGGAAGCTGGACTAGATGGCCTTTGGCCTGATCCAGCATAGCTCTTCTTATGTTGAAGGGACTGAAAAATCAGCAATGGTTCCTCATTCAAACCACACATATGCACACAAATTTGATCATACTCAATGTGGATTTTGGCCAGCCAACATATTCAACTGTATGATTCTTCCACCAGGTCAAACCAAGGCACTGTCACTTGGCATCGTTTTACTTTCCAAGAGAAGACAACTGGAGCACAAAGTAAGAAAGCTTCCTGTGGGAAGATGGAGGACTCAGCAGTCTCCATGGCCAGCATGGGAATCAGATCCATCCATGCCAATGGAGATGGTGTAGTGCTACAATTGAGAGAGAGTTGAAGGAAGTAAACCTAGGAAAAATCAAGTAAGGACGAAACTTAAATCTTCCCAACCCACGCCCCACAGGTTTGGCTAGGATTAGGCCCTACTCAGTAACTTGTAAGGGAAACAGGTAGGGTCCAGGTGTTGTACTTTAAAAGGAGTGCTAACTTTCTTCAGAGTTTGCCTGCCTATAACAGGACTCTGTGTTAGAAACCTGGCAGCACACGGAGCTGCAGTTTTTCAGTCAACACAAGAAAGTGTCTTAAACAGCTACAGTGTTATATCTGTTCATGATACTCATTTTCCACTAACAATCGGAACAATCTCTGGTTTCTCTTCTCTTTTCTCTCTCACTTTTCCACCCCAACATCTAAAATGGTACAGAAACTCAGCCCAAAAGCTACAGCCACAAGGCATATTTGCAAAAAAAAGTGTTTAAAAAAGTGGTGGTGAACAGAGACAAAGAGAATACTGTAGTATGTAAGGAATTTTTTAAATATTAAATACAATAAATATAAAGCAGCCTGCCTTCACTGTTTCTTGCCATTTTGAAAAACGGGGCAGTTGGGCAGGCTAAAAGTATGTAAGGAAGGGGAAGCCAAGGGCTGATTCTGCCGCTGCTCTTTTGCTCACCTTCTCTGGGTAAGAGAGCTACTCCTACTGAGACAGCTTGCCCTCCTGCCAGGACAACAACCCAACCCTCTCTCTTGTTCCCTGCATTCCACCTCTGAATGGCACAACAGGAAGAGACTGGCAGTCCCATCTCAGGGAGGGTGAGCGAGCAGGCAGTGCCAACAGCTCCTCCGCCTTCTCCACTCCACCTGCTCATTCCCTTTGAAGAAGAAATGATTTCTGAGTGATGGAAATCATGGGATAAATCAAATCCTCGCTTGCCCACTGGGACGTCGGATGCTCCGACTCTCTTTCTGAGTAAGGAGGTGGAGGAAGTGGAGGGAGGCAGGCAATCAAGGGAGCTCAGCTGCTCCCCCATCTTGTTCACCACTTCCAGGCATGGTGGCAGGACGGCTTGGACCGTTGGCAGAAAAAGGGTTACCTGCCACCTCTTCTTGCTCATCCTCTCAGTGGCTCATCTATATTCTCCCTGGGTAGGGAAACACAGACAAGGAACTTTATGGATGAGGGAGGGTCCACCCTTGCCTGGCACTGGGGCAGGCATTTTGACCCATGCCCAAAATCCTCCCACTAGGGCCACTGACAGGGAGCATGGGAACTAGAGATGACGAGCAATATCATCCTCCACTTCATCACTCAGATTTCTTTTCTCTTGACAAGGACCTGGCCATTGAAGGTCGCTGTCATCTGATTGGTGGCCTTGCCTTCTCTCTTCCTCAGCAAGACTCAACTTGCTCACTCATCCTCTGCCTGCCTGCTTGGTCTCCCTGGCTGGTGGGGCCAACCGCTCCTTCAGAGGCCCAGGATTGGGCCCAGGGGGTCATTCACATTCTGGGAGATGGTAATCTCCAGTGCCTGGAGAACCAAAGGTTGAGGGCTGCTAGTGTGGAGAATTTGGCTTCTTAGCCAAACCCACAACACCATGCCATCCGGAGAAGGCACAGAGGGCAACGAGCTGAGGTTGCAGCTTCCCCAGTGCCCCAGCCAGTGCTGATGTGTAGCCCAAATAACAGCTGGGCCGAGAAAGCATGGTCGACTCCACTCTGGGCAGCACTGTGGGCCCAATCCTCCCCGCTGTGGCACAACAAGAGAACAGGAGTGGCCATGGCCATCTGTTGCTCTCATACAATTCCTTGCAGGCGCACAGAAGTGACACCTTCAGAGGAGGAGAACCCACAGGGGTTAGGGCAGAAGTCACATCCCTTCCAAAGGGACTGCAGAAAGCAGAAAGATTGCTCTTCACTTCTCATTCTTTCTTCCTCAATGAGAGGGTTTTCCCAAAGCTACCGCATTAAGCAACATTTTTTTTTTCAAATACAGGTGCAGCTAAGGCCAGACCCAGACACCCACCCCCACCCCCATACACACAGCTTTAGAACCAGCCTGGCAGTGCCATTCCATTCATCCCTGGGAAACTGCAGCGGTACTTTGGCTTCAGAATGCAGCCTCTGGCCACGAGATGGACTTTCGCCTTTGAAAACTCCAGCCTCGAGGTAGGCAGGGAGTGTGTGTAGGTCGTACGCAGGGACGCAACAACAGATCGCTTGCCTCCGCTCAAACGCGATCAACAGGTACACGGCCTCCGAATGCCAGACCAAGTCAGAAAGAAGCGACAGCCTGAAAAACCTAGGGGGAAGGGGGGGATTGATTCCGTTTCCTCCATGTGAGAAGGAGGACTTGGAACTTCTACTTCAAATTAAGGACGGCACAGAAAACCCCTACCGACCGACGCCCCGCGAGAGAACAACCTTTAGCCGGAAAGTCCCTCTTAAGAAAGAAAGAAAAAAAAAAACCCATCATTTCCGAGCACGGCCCTCCACGCCGGAAACATCTTCACCTAGAGGACTTTCGCCTGACATACCCCTAATTAAAAAAAGGAACAGCGCCAGAAATAGCCGTAAACCAGCTCGTAAAGCTTTCCCGGATCTCTTCCCCGCCCCCCCCCCAACACACACACACTCCGCAGCCCCTTGTCAGAGATAAGTCCCTATACCGCGTGGGGGGGGCAGTAAGAAAGGGAATTCCGACGTGGCCGAGCAAGACGAGAGGGCGCGGAATTCCCCCCACCCGCGCGCGCGCTTCAGAAGAAGCTGGCGATCTCAAGTGAAGACGTGGCCCCACCACCTCCGCTCCCCTGCCTTTCTCCCCCCCCCCACCACCACGCATAAATCAACGTCAGCGTTAGAGGACGCGGGCAAGCATCTCGTTAGTAGACCCCCCACGGCTGGCGGGGAGCGCCGTCACATGTGGACGTCAGAGAGACGACCCCAGGCGCTCTCCCTCCTCCTGCCCACCCCTCCCCTCCCCTCCTTTGCCCAAGTTCCCCGGGAGCCCTTCCAACGCCCATTGGACTGCTGCGTCGTACGCCGCGTTTTTCTACCGCACACGATCGGGAAAGGTGGGGAGAGGGAGAGAGAGAGAGAGAGAGAGAGAGAGAGAGAGAGAGAGAGAGAGAGAGAGAGGCATGCGGAACTTAAGGCAGAGAGAGCCTTACACCCTCCCTCCTCGCCCATCGGTCGAGGGAAAAGGAGCAGAAAAGCGCTCCGTCGACTCAAAGCCAGCCCCTCGCGAATAAGCGCAACCAATTCTGCCCCCCCCCCCCGAAATTCGCCTTGCGACCCTCCCTGCGAGCTCCCCCCTTCCCTTTCCCAGTCCACACGGGCTCCTCCTTCCGTCCCGGGGCTGGGAGAGGGACGATCGCCGCCGCCGCAGGACGTCCGATTTTACCTGCCTTACCTGCCACGCGAACCCTTCGCCCGCCGCTGCCGCCGCAGCGCCTGGCTAGCCTTTGCGTGCCGCGGAAAAAGAACACGAGCCGATGTGGCTTTGGCGGCGCTCCTCGGCTCCAGCTGCTTCCAGTCGCGATCAGGAGGAGGAGGAGGAGGAGGAGGCAACGGCAGCAACCGTGGCCAACCCCTTGGGGCAGCCCAGAGACGCCTCGCACACGTAACCCTTGCTTGCCCGGAAGAAACAGGCCGGGGAGGCTGTGTCACCTACGCCGGGGAGAGGCCAGACGTCCCGGAGGCCAGGCAAGGCGGAATGGCCTCGTGTTTCCTCGACTGTTTGAAATGTTGACCACTGCGCACTCTCTCAGCAAACCAGAACTTTCGCACATACCCGCTTCCTCTTTAAAAGCGAACCAAAGCAAACAGTTAGTAGTTGAAAGTTATACAGTGGACCCTTGAATAACAAACGGTTTGTATAACATAAAATCTGCACAAAAAATTACAGAGATAGGGGAAATTTGCTTAACATAATCGCCTACGGGGCGAATCTGTGCAACATAAAAATGGGATCACTGTTTTCAATGCATTCCTATGGGGAATTTGTATAAAGGAAAATTGGCTTAACAATTTCATTTGTAAGGAATTAAGTCCTTTATACTTTGGGCGCGCAAGTTACTCCAAGGTGCGCTTCCTAGGAAGGAAGCCTGTGTGTTCAAAGCGGGAGGGTACGGGCTCCTGGGGGTGCGGGGCGGTGAGGAAGGAAGACCCCCTACTACCTCCTAAACTTGTTACAGTGGTACCTTGTATAAAGGAATTAATTCGTTCCAAATGAAATTATGTTAAGCGTATTTTCCTTTATACAAATTCCCATAGGAATGCATTGAAAACGGAGCAATACCATTTTTTGCTGTACGGATTTGCCCCATAGGCGATTCTGTTAAGCAAATTTCCCCTATCTCCAGAATTTTTTATGTTGTACAAATTTTACGTTATACAAACCGTTTGTTATACAAGGGTCCACTGTATTTTAATTACGTGGGAGATCTTATCCTTTATTTATTTATTGAAAATAAAATCTGTCTCATCATAGAGCTGACGGCGTCTTCCAAGTTATATAGGACGGGGGGATTGGGCTTTGCCTTCCCCCGGGAAAATCTCCGCTCGTGATGTGCGCGCAGTAGGGATGGCAGTGTTGTGCTCAGTGGGGCGCACTGAGTCGCACTGGTGCCTTTATTTTGCCCTCGAGGGCCGACGGAAATCCCTCAGCCGGTTGAAGGGCATAGAAATAAAGGCAGAAGGTGAATCTGGAGGCGACGGGAAGAGCCCGTTTCACACCTTGTGCCATCCCTTCTTCTAAAATACGGAAACCCAAGAATTTGGGACATTATTTTCCTCAGAACAAGGACGTTTTTTTTCTGCAGCAGATTCCACCCACCTGTATTCCACCAATATGCAAACTGTGTACATATTACTGCATGTACAGTCGTACCTTGTATAAAGGAATTAATTCGTTCGAAATGGAATTATGTTAAGCCAAATTTCCTTTATACAAATTCCCCATAGGAATGCATTGAGAACAGAGTGATCCCATTTTTATGTTGCACAGATTTGGCCCAAAGGCGATTCTGTTAAGCAAATTTCCCCTATCTCCGGATTTTTTTATGTTGTACAAATTTTATGTTATACAAACTGTTTGTTATAAGAGGGTCCACTGTATTTAAAACAGTCCGTTGTCACTATTGCCTTTCTGTCCACCTAGATTTCCGTAGGAGATTTACAATAATATCACACCATTTTAAAATGCTCCAAGAAGTACATTTTTTTAAAAAAAAACAATCAAAGATGCCACTTGCCGCTTTGGAGCAATGCCTCACTTGTTAGGATTCCCACAGCCAAGCCCTTTTGTACAAAGCACCACCCTCACTGACAGTTTCTCACTATGAATGCTAATTGTGGCATCCTGCCTCTCTCATGGTTTGGTTATGGTATGCTAACTTCTCTCAGTGTTAGGGTAACTGTACCCCTTAATGACTTTTCCAAGACCCTACTGTCTAACCCAAGAATGAATCAACTGATTTTCCATTATTTCTTATGGGGGAATTTGCTTTGATATAAGAGTGTTTTGGTTTATAAGCATGTTTCTGGAACAAATTATGCTTGTAAACAAAGGTATTACTGTAAAAATAAACAGAGAATGTTAAAACTATTTTTTTAAAAAATCCTAATAGCTAGTGCCGAATCAAGCAGACCCAACGAATCAGCTGCTGATGAGTACATCAATAGTTATGCAAACTCCATTGATTCAATAGGAATGACGCTGATAACATTCAGAACTGGATTTGTGCTACTGAAATTAAAAATTATTAGAGAAAGACTGAAACTGAAAAGCCCTTTCCAGCCATTCAAACAAATGTAAACTCCAGGAGATGGTTAGAACAGGTGTCGGCAGCAAGCTGTGCCAGCTGGCTAAGATACCAACAGCTGCCAAAGATGCCAGGTGTGCAGGCTGGTCCTGTCTAATGGTAAGTAGAAACTTGTGAGGACAAGCAGAAACAGTTATTCAGAGGCAAGAAATAGAGGCAGTGCCCATACAGGAAGATTATTCTTCCTTATTAATATTTCATGCATTCCAGAATTCACTATTGGGATTGGAAACAGGCCCCAGGCTGGCCGATAAATAATCCACTCCCCCCCACATGTCTGAAGAAGTGGATGCGTCCACGAAACATTACACTAAAGTATGAAATGTAGTCTTTAAGGTGCCACATGTTTTGTCTTTTGTTCTGTTTTGTTTTTCATTGATTTTTGCCTGACCCCCCCCATGCATAAAATCTGAATTCCAGCAATTTTTAAAATCACAACATTTCAGGAACAGCACATCTAGTAAAAACACAATTTTGTTTGAAATGGAGTGAACGGGTTAATGTGTTGTTGTTCTTTAAGGCTACAACTCAAAGGCCATACATTCACTGGGAGGGAAATCTCATTTGGTGGTGCAGGGTGGGGATGGGGAATACACAGGATATTCCTGAGAAAGTCTTGTCTCTGGTTCCTACCAATCAAACATCTTAAAGTTGGTTCAGTGGTCAGAGCTTCCAAAACTAGGACATCCCTTTTAGGAAGGACCCTCCTCCAATTGAAAAACACCCAGAGGAAAGTCCTATTATTGGCGGTATCATCCATATGAATGGCTGACCAGTATATTTAAAAAGAAACACAAACAAAGAAGAAGTAGCCTTGAAATTTTACATGCCCATTGATCCCCTGGACAGTAGATTGAATGAGCACACACGCTCACTGGTCACAGTCTTCTCTACTTAGAAGAGATGTACAGCATTTTAATTTTGTTTAAATTATTAAACACATTTCTGATTTTGCATCTGTTCATATCTGTATATCTGTTCATATCTGTCCTAATCTGTATATTATTCTAATGAGGCAGGCCTTTCTTTGTGGTGATGTGCTCCAAACCCACTTACTGGACCACTAGTATTTTAAACAGGAGCCCAGGATAAGCATCACCTGTGTTCTCTCTGGGCCCCAGGCCCATAGGATGTCTCCCAGGTTGCTGAATCCTGATAGTACACCCCAGCCTATACACACCTACTTGGGAGGGGAGTCCAGGTAAAGTTAAAGAGACCAATGGAAATTGGCTCTTACTATCACAGGTCCCCATAGAAGAAAAGCAGCATCAGATCTAATAGTTATGAAGTTTTTGCACTGTTTCACCATGTTCTGGAAGTTTTTCTTCCTGACGTTTTACCAGACTCTGTGGCTGGCACCTTCAGAGAGCAAGGAGCTCAGGGAACTAGGAGTTCTCTCTGTGCTATGTGGTATAGAGTGCTATGTGGGGGTTTTTAAGTTGTGGGGAAAAGGAAACTTGTCTGTGCTATGTGGGGGTTTTTAAGTTGTGGGAAAGAGGAAACTTGTCCCATGCAGGAGAATACGTGTTAGTCACAGACAGATGGAGTTGCCATGGAGAGCCCCCTCAGCCCAGTAATAGCACACTTTTACATAGAACATAGGAAAAACAAGCTCTGGATGCAGCACCCTTTGCACCCACAGTCTGGTTCTGATATGTGGATGACACATTCATAATTTGGAGCCACAGTGAAGATAAATTGGAAGAATTTCTAAGCTACCTCAACAATATCCACCCAAATATACAATTCACCATGGAAAAAGAAATAGAGGGAAAATGTCCATTCTTAGATGTCATGGCCATACACAAATCGGACCTCCAATTAGGACACAAGGTCTACAGAATACCCACCCACACAGATCGGTACCTACATAAAAATTCCAGCCACCAGCCATGACAAAAAAGAGGCATAATCAAAACACTTGTAGACTGTGCAAACCAAAACTGTGAAGCTGAATTCCTCAGCACTGAACTCAGCCACCTGAATAGGGCCTTACAGGCAAATGGCCATTCCAAGAATGAAATCAAAAGAGACATCAACTGAAAAAATAACACCAAAATGAAGAAGCAAAACAGCCTCCAACAAAGTATTTCTGCCATACATAAAAGGAGCCATGGACCATGTGGACAGTGTTGGAAAAAAAACACAACCTACAAACAGTTTTTAGACCCACCACAAAAATACAGTCAGCAAAGGACAAAAAGAACCCACTCTCCACTGCAGGAGTATACTGGATACCTTTTAGTTGTGGCCAGGAATATATTGGGGCCACAAAGCACAGCATCCAGACTAGAATCAAAGAACATGAAAGAACTGCAGACTAAAACAACCAGAAAAATCAGCAGTAGCTGAACACACCCTGAAACTAACTGGACATGAAATCCTCTTCCAGGGCACAGAGGCACTGGACAACACTACCAATCACTATGTCAGAGTACACAGGGGAGCCATTGAAATGTACAAACATAAGCACAGTTTCAACAAAAAAGAAGAAAGTCTAAAAATCAACAAAGCCTGGCTTCCAGTACTAAAAACTACAGTCTGCAAAAGGTCAAAGCTCAATGATTCCTACCTAGCCAGATGGAGCAGTGATCAGTTCGCACAATAGAAAAGTTAACAACACCCATCAATCGCAAACACGGATCGCTGCCACCCCTAATCGCAGTGATACTTCTTAATCCCTTCATCACAATGCAATGACTAACACCTATTCTCCTGCATAGAGCACGTTTTCCTCTTTCCCACAACTTAAAAAACAAGAACAACACAGTCTCACTCACTTTATAACCCAGAGCACAGAGAGAACTCCTAGTTCCCTGAGCTCCTTGCCCTCTGAAGATGCCGGCCACAGAGTCTGGTGAAATGTCAGGAAGAAAAACTTCCAGAACACAGCCAAACAGCCTGAAAAACTCACAACAGCTATCAGATCCCGGCCATGAAAGCCTTTGAGAATACAGCATCAGATGTTTTTTCCCTAAGAGTAAGTAAGTTTTTCTCCAATATTACTAAATGTAGGGTTTGGCAAATCTCCGTATTTAGCAATATTTGTTCTCCCATATGGGTCTTCCTACTTACTGATATCATATTTGAAGACCATCCTCTTCAACATCCAATAGTAGGGAGACCAAAACAGTACATTTTATGTTGGTCAAGGCAGAACTTTCTTTCCCATTCTATGCATAGAAATTGGCATAATCAATGTTTAAATTTACATAAACATTGGTGACGGGATAGGGCCCTCCATTGCACCTAAGGATTTCAAGCAGGTGTAAGGAGTTCAGGCAAGACTGCTTGGCTCACAGAACCCTCTGCACAGTATCATGACATAATCCATACATGTTACCTGAGGCAACAACCTCACTCTGTCTCATAATAGGGCTGATGATGGCCTTAACACATTCCTCAACCAAGTTATATAACTTGCCTGTTTCCCTTATCTCTACTTCTTTGCAGGGTATGAAAGCAGTTCTGATAGTTATTTAAACTATGGGAATAGCATGGTTGGCACCATATTTTAGCTGGGACCAAGGAGAGGGCCATTTCAGTAGCTACACCTAGGGTTTGGAACTCCTTTCTGAGAGGTATTTGGAAGTTGACTGACGAAGCTACTTGGATGAGTAGAGAAACCTTTCGATCTCTCAAGAAAAGTCCAGTCGCTATGACTCAACTTACAGTTAAATCACCTGGATGACTGAGAATCTTCACAGACATACTGTATTTCTGAGAGATAGTCATCCTGCTTCTGCTCTAGTGACATTTTACACATTTTAATGGAAGTTGGTTGGATGAGCCTCGTGGTGTTGTTCCACAACAGTTTCCATGGCTCTAGTAGCGTTGCCCACCTTCAGCTAATGCATCTGATAAGTTACCCATCTAGTACCTTCAAGAATTAGCTGAGGGTGGGTTATACTACTTATGCTAAATAAAACATCAGACCACAGGTGCCACAAGACAACTTAGTAAGTAGGTTTGTGTACAGTAAACTGAAGTGCATATTGATCTTAATTGTTTCTGAATTTTGCGCCATTTTACTAATGCTGATCTGTTATCTCATGATGCTGTGTTAGAGTGAGATTGTAAGTGAAATTGTGAAAGTGTTATGAAACTATAAATTATGTTTTCAATTGTTAATATGGGGTTTTAATAATAATTTATTTATTGTCATTGTGTGTATATACACAGTATACACATACAACGAAATTTATCTTTGTTGTAAACCAGCCTGAGCTATTAGGAATAGAGGTGGGCACGAAACATGAAAACTGATGGTTCGGTTCAGGTTCATACGAATTTTTTTTTAAAAAAATTGTACAAACCCAAGCTGAACTGGTTCGACTTACCTTACTTTGGCGGTGATCGGGAAGCAGAAGGGCTCACCGTCACCTCCAGAGCCCTGACCGCGGCTGCACCGGGAACTGGTGGAATGCCCCGCTGCCACCTCCAGAAGCCCAGCAGAGGCCACACCACGCAGCGGGAGGCCTCACTGACGCTTCCAGAGCCCTGTCCGTGGCCGTCCCGCTGCTGCCTCTGAAGGCCCAGTGCTTTTTAATTTTTTAAATTTTTTTATGTTTAAAAATCCCTGACACCAGGGGCTTTTTGAGGGACTGGCTTGCGGCCAGCACCTCTAGAGGTGCTAGTTTCCCCATGCCTTGGTTTTATTTTTTATTTTTTATTTATTTTTTCACCGCCGACCATGTGGCCCAGGAGCCAGGTCGGTGCTTTTTATTATTTTTTTAGAAAGCCAACCACGCAGCCCCTGGTCGGTGCTCATTTTATTTTTGGGTTTATTTTATTTTATTTTAGAGTGCCAACCACGTAGCCCCTGGGGCCGGGTCGGTGCTCATTTTATATTTTGGATTTTTAAAAATATTTAGCACGCCGACCATGGAGCCCCTGGGGCCGGGTCAGTGCTCGTTTTATTATTATTATTATTATTATTATTATTATTATTATTATTATTATTATTATTATTATTATTATTATTATTATTATTATTGATTTTTTTATTTAATTTAAAAAGTCCATGATGCCTGGGCTCTCCCCCCCCCCCGCCCCACAGCTGAGGGGTGCTGGCTTCCCTGTGCCTGGTATTTTTTTATTTTATTTTTCCTCCTGACCTGCAGGTCAAACTGGCTGGCCTGGGGCCAGAGGGATGTTTTTTAATTTTTAATTTTTTAAAAAACATTTTTTTTTATTTTTAAAAGTCCATGATGTGGGGCTCCTCCCCCCTCCTGCCCTGCGGCAGCTGCCAGAGTTCCACGGAGGAGGCTTGGATAGTGGCGACAAAGTAAGAGATGGGGAACAAAAAACAAAATGAAACAAAACAGAAATTTCTGTTTCATTTCATTTCGTTGTCCTTTGATTGGTTGCTTCGTTATTCATTTTGTCAGCTAACAAAACGAATAACAAATAATGAAATGAATTAAAAATTTGTTTCATGCCCATCTCTAATTAAGAAGAAAGGATGGAGAAAATGTTTTTCATGTGTTAAATGATAGATATTTGAACATATGTGGCAACTTGCAAGGACTGGTTACACAGTTATCAGGCATGCAGGTTTCAAGTGATTGCTCCGGACACATGTGTAAACAGCTTGAGATGTGTTAAAGCTGCATTGAACAAGCTCTATTATTCTGAAAGAATTCCTTCCCAGTATCCATGGGAGAATACTGGTGTCCTCTAGATTGAGAACGTGATTTCTCTGTGCTCTGTTTTCAACTCCAAAACTTGATGTGCAAAGGACATTTCTTGGATTTAAGGAAACTTGGCCAGGAATGTGTAAGTCTGAATCATAGCGTTCAGTGGCTTCAGTATTTATGACTTGGTTTTGTGTGAAAACCTACATAGGAGTGTTTCTGGAGATTAGGCAGTTGCAGACGTTTATATTTGTGCAGTACCTATTAAATAAGAGCTGCAATAATTGTGTGTTCATTGCAGGAATTAAATGACAGTAATTTATTTTTTCTTATCTTATTAAACATAATCCATTATTACATTTTATGTTTTTTAAAAAGGTAACTAATTTGCCTTTCTGTCTTGGGACTGCCCCCCTTCCCATCCAAGAGTGAGGGATTCAATTGTCAACACAATTGTGCCAAAGAAAATGATCACAACAGGGCAACATTCTGTTGCTTAGCATGGTCATTTACACTAAACAAGGCCCACTGGATGAATGGGATTTGGTAACTTCTCAATGAGTTCTGTCGATTCAAATGGGCCTACTCTAATTGCGACTTATTTGAGTTTTGCAAGAAACACAGTAGGCCCATTTGAATCAAGAAACCCCATGGAATAATTGACTCACCAAACTCCCATTGATTCAGTGTGTGTGTGTGTGTGTGTGTGTGTGTGTGTGTGTGTGTGTTGTGTTGTGTTGTGTTGTGTTGTGTTGTGTTGTGTTGTTACAGTTGTGACCGACCCTTCATGACCCCATGTCCATGGAGTTTTCTTGGCAGAAATACTGGAGTGGCTTGCCAGTTCCTACTCCAGGTGCCACTCTAATGAGGTTTATTGCACTAAGCAACAGGACATTTGTCAATGTGTCAAGTCAGTTCTGACTTACGATAACCCTTTCCAGGGGGTTCTAGGCATACAGTACTCAGAAGTAGTTTACCATTCCATTCTTCTGGGAGCACTTTGGCACTATGCATTTTACCCAAGGCTACAGAGGGTGGACCTTCTCCGAGAAGTCACAATGGTAAGTGGAACTCCCAATCTCTGACTCTCCAGTCAGATATATAAGTCTCTCTGAATCTCAGTGATTATAGACCAAAGTCCTGGGATTCTTACCTGGGAATAAATTCCGCTGAAATCAGTTGGGGGTTATGTGAGTTAAAATGCTATAATATCATTACAAGGCTTTAATGTTATTTAGGAGTAAATTCTGTTATAGCGCTTCCCTTTGTATATACTTTATTAGACCAGTCTTCCTCTGGAGAAAATATGATGTCGTTAATGCAGCCAGACAGACACAGGATAAAATCCAACATTAGATAAATGCTTTTGCATCCCGTCTGGTGGAAGAGAACCAAATATGTGCTTTACTCTCCCCTTTTCTAAAAATGGGGCTATGAGGAGTCTAACTATGAGGTACATTCCAAAGTGTAACTAATAAAACATTGCTTGCATTCCGGGGAATATAAAAGAGGCAGGATAACTTTTTGATACACACTTTTTGATATTATAAGAAAAGTGCTAATGACGTGTCTCCAGATTCTCTCATTAAAAAGAGAGGGGGAAACAGCTGAGTTAAACCAGTTGTTTTGAAAGGACATAAAGTGAAGCTTCATGTCTTTGCCAGATTCAAGCAGCAATCTTTATTTTCCATTTCCCCTCTCTCTTTGCCTACAAATTTTATATTCCATTTCCTCTGTGTTCTAATGGTAGGGGTGTGGGCCATCTGAACACACGACAGTGAGTCCAGCTCCTTGTAGATTAAGGCCAAACAAGTGAGAATAGTCCAAGAGTGTGCAAAGTGTGGTACTCCAGATGGTGTCAGATGGCAGTTCCCATCATTCCAAGAGAGCTTATAGCATGGAATGCTGGAAGGAGACATCTAAGAAGATAATAATGGTATATCTCTGCTCACAGTGATGATGATGCCTAGCTCAGAGGTTCAGATTGGCTATGGATCCTGATTAGAGATGGGCACAAAATGAATACAAATTTTGTTTCGTTATTCGTTATTTGTTTTGTTAGGTAACAAAAAATAACGAACAACCTCCTTTAAGGAAAATGAAATGAAATGAAACTGAAATTTCCATTTCATTCCATTTGTGTTTTGTTTCCCCACCCCACCAGTGTCTTTTACCTGTCGTCTGGGTCAGGGAGCTCCGAAGGCAGTGGTGAGGAGCTGCTGGGGCTCTGGAGGTGGCGGTGGCATGGTCCACCCGCTGCCCGGTGCAGCCACTGTCGGGGCTCTGGAGGTGGTGGTGAGGTCTCCTGCTTCCCAGCATGGATCCTTCTGGGTCTCCAGAGGTGGAGGCAGGATGGTACACCACTGCCCAGCGCAGCTGCTGCCGGGGCTCTGGAGGTGGCAGTGAGGCCTCCCGCTGCCCCGCGAGGCCTCCCGCTGTCCAGCGCGGCTGCTGCCAGGGCCTTCTGGGCCACCACCACCATCCAGGTAAGCTGAACCAAACCGAACTGAGGGGGGTCCAAAACAGAATGAACCAAACCATCAGTTTTCTGTTTCATGCCCACCTCTAATCCTGATGTGAGGAATTGGATTCCCCACTTAACAAGGGCTGGACTTGATGATCCGTAAGATCATTCCTTCCAGCTCTGCAGTTCTAAGATTCTGAAAACCAATCCTTCCTTGTCTGAATTTTTAACACGCATATATGATATCCTCTGGGGGACCACAGGTTCTTCACTGCTGCCTATGTAATTTGCTACCGGGGGCAGCGGGTGGGCAGTGGCGGGCAGCAATGGGTGGACAGTGATGGGCAGCTGGCGGGCGGGGGGCAGGGACGGCAGTGGCCACTGGTGGGGGGGCGGCAGGGGGGTGGCTGGCTATCCAGCGCCCTCTCTCCATTTTGGCACCCTAGGCAACTGCCTAGTTCACCTTAATGGAAGTGCCGACCCTGTCTGTGACACAATTTGCATTGCATTGATGGTGCCATTAATACTTGTGTACCACTTACTGCACTGGTACTTGCCAAAGAAATTTAAAAAGCCTTAACACCTCTACCATGTAAATTTGTTTTAATCAACCTTCCTTTTATTATGTGAAAATCTATCATGCAGATATTTATGGTATAGCTTTTTATTTTACAATTAGTGCCAGCAGATGCCTTTTTCTTGGCTGGTGTGACACTGTGCTTTATTAGGGTTTGGATCTTAGAAGATTATAAACAAATAGAAACCACTGATACCAGTCAATAACACAACCTGTTGCTGCATACTTAATGCCTACCCAGATGAAAGTGATGGCCTATGGTACCATTAAGGTGGGAAAAAGAAAAAGAAAAAGAAATAGAAATAGAAATAGAAATAGAAATAGAAATAGAAATAGAAATAGAAATAGAACTGGTAACAATATGAACACGATGGTTTTAATCCAGGGAATAGCCTGGGGATTTTTTTTTTTTTTAAATGAACTTTCCCACTGATGTCTCCACATTCAAATTAGCCACACCCCTGTTTCAGAAAAGAAAGAGAAAATTAGAAACACTGGGAAATACATGAGTGATATTTATTGCCTCATCTAATTTGATCCATGTTCTCACTAAATGTTATCCATTTCTGACCTCTTAAAACAAATATTCTAATTTTCCTTCGTTGTCCATTATGCATTCTAACTAAACATGGATACGCCATCACCCTTGTTTTCATTCAACAACCTGCCCTCTTCAGTCCATTTCAACATCCCGCATTCTCTACTGGAATTTTTCCTTTTACTTGCCTTAAGACACAGGACAATGTGACAAAAGATGTTACATCAAAGAACTTGATATAAAAATGACTGTTTTGGATCCCAATTATGTTGCTCAAAAACAAAAGTGTAGTCTTCCAAGTGGTTTACTTCAAAACAAGGCCCACTGCGTTTAATGTTGACTGGGGATCGCTCCCATGGAAATGGATAGAGGCCATGATGACTGGATGTTAATAACACATCATGCCCTCAGTTACCTTTCCCATCCCCATATTGGTCAGTACTAATTCAGTCATATTACCAGGAACACAATAGCAAATATGGCTTGCTACCGGCAGGGTCAGCAATGGCTATAGGAAGCTCCTCTTTTGTGAAGCACTTCCTTTTTTCCATTCAAAATCATTTCACACTTCTCATTAATATTTGCATTACTCCACCACTGTGTTATCTCTGTATTTCAAATGCAGAACTGAGATGGAAAATAATGGTTATTTGCAGCAGGTGGAATATCAATAGGGGATTTCCTGGTTCTTAGCTAATACTGTACCCCTAAGTCACTTCATGCCACCACTTCCCTGTGTCAGATTAAAAATTTTGGTGCAGAATAGAGGTGAGCCCAGTAGTTGCTCTAAATTTGTAAACTAGGTCTAACTGACTTCTTATTTTCAAAGATAGGAGCCAATCTCCTCTCTCCAAAGCATGAGGTCAAAAAGGAATGGTGTGAATCTTTTATTACATGCAAGTGAATATTATGCCACCTACTGGACAAAATCTAAACCGACACAGATTTTAAAATACCTAAGGGGCATAGGGATTTGGTTAGGAAAAGTATTAATTACAACATTTTTACAGAGATCAGCCTTATAATTAATTATAAAAGAAAGTTTGAGTTCAATATGGAGAACTCTGTTATCTTTGTCAAGTGCAGAGTTTTCCCTATTAGCCTTAATTAAAAATATATATTTAAGTATTATGGGAATTTCCAGAGTAGAATCCATGTTAGTCTTCTGCAGCACCAATAGGCATATGTATATTCTCTCTATAATATGGTGCCTTAAAGACTAGCATGTTTTATTTGACATAAGATTTGAATGATTTTGAACAACTACCATCAAACCCTCTTTAGCTTCTTATTCCTGGATTTTTAACTACCTATAAAGGCCATTGATGGATTATCTAGTGTTGGACCTGTCTCATTTCTAATCCATGTCTCTATATTTGTATAAATCATGCTCCAACAGGGTCTCCAGGAGCACAAAAAATGAGCAGTTAATTAAAATCAAAATGGAATGTTCCTGAAAGCCCATTTCTGATTTGATTTGTATGACTTCTGAGTTGGGGTCACCTCATTTTATTGCAAAACCATTGCTCTTGTGAGCTTTAAGGAGAAGAAAATAACTTTTCCCCTCCATAGACAGGTTATGTGGCATCTGGGGGCTGTAAAAACAACTTTAGATGGCTTCCAGCCACCTCGGAAACAAACAGTGCTCATCCTTGATATAAACATCTGTCTGCTGCAGGCATCTGTATACCTAAATCATGGAAGATACTTCATGAAATCTTATGTCAAGAAAAAAATGGTTAGTTTTTTTCTTGGCATAAGATTTCATAGGTGTCACAAGATTCTTTGTGGAATATAATGTTGGGAATTCTAGCAACACAAGCCACACTGCCTAGGGCAAAGCCTGAATCTTCCCTATCCATTCTGGAAGTTGAGTCATGGCAACTGGACTTCTTCTTGTTGAGAAATCGAAATGTTTCACTGCTCATCCAAATAGCCTCATCAGTCTTCAGAAAGCTAGACAACAGTCTCAATGGCCTTAAGGTTAGCTGTGGCCTAAGGTGCTGAAACCCATAAAGTATGGGTCATTAGCTATGGCCTTGGTGGTGAAGGTGTGAAGTGTTTTTTATTTGTCTAGGAGGTATTGTTGAAATCACAGCCTGATAAGTGGCAGGTAGACTGTGCCTAAGTCCCACACCTCTGTTGAGAGAAGGGTTTTCAAAGCTCACATGAATGGTTTCATGCCTTCACCACCAAGGCCATTAAGACTGTTGTTTACTTAACAAGCCTATTCAGGCCATTGTTCATCTTATGAGCCTATTTCCGACCAGGGTGACAAGTGGCCAAGTGAACTATAAATTAGACAATTCACAACTAGTTTTCTTCAGACTGATGAAGCTGTTTGGATGAGCAGCAAAATGTTTCTATCTCTCAAGAAAAAGAAGGCCAGTTGCCATGTCTTAACTTCCAGATAAACTCACCTGGATGACTGAGAATCTTCACAGACATATTTCCCTATCCGTTCTTATCCAAAACAATTTGGCAGTTCATTTTCTTGAGAGATTTGAGTTCTTAAAACAGATGATCAAGTCAAATACTGTAGCTGTAATCTGCCAGAACTCCACTGGGTGTCACTCCTTCGTCTCATTCTAAATTGAAAGACCCGAAAATCTTTATTCTGAATGCTTTCATGGTGAATTGTAAATGATTTTCAGACACAACCTGTGTTTTATGTATAATTAATTTTGTGCTCACTGTACAGAATATTTGAACAGATGAGGGAATGAACTGCAATTTATAGGCCTATACCATCAAAAGTGGGGTGTTAATATAGGATCTGATGGTTATTCTTTCTTTCTTTCTTTCTTTCTTTCTTTCTTTCTTTCTTTCTTTCTTTCTTTCTTTCTTTCTTTCTTTCTTTCTTTCTTTCTTTCTTTCTTTCTTTCTTTAGTGATTGACCCAACACCACCCAGTGTTCCACCAAGTGGGGATTTGAACACAGTTCTCCACACTTCTAGTCCAACCCTTTAACCAGTGCAGCAAAATATTTCCTACTGTTACTGATGTCATACTTCACACTGTTTTTTCTGGGGTAATTACAACAAAAATGCTGCCCCATGGGAGCTTCTAGTCTGAAACGTAGTACAAACTGCTACATCAGAGGGAGCAGAGGGGAGGATGACAGAGGAAAAGATAGAGGATGAGACTAAGATTCAGTTACCGTGGTGAGAACCAATTCCATTGACAGAGGTCAGAGTTTTAAGAAAAAGTTATGAAGGGGAAAAGAGGGCACCACTTGGTGGGCTGGGAAGGTGCTCCAGACATGAATGAAACAATGAAGGAAATTGTTTAAAAGAGGCAGGGAGTAGAGGTGGGTAGAACTGGACCAGAGAAATTCATACAAAGCCAATGAGGCCTATACATTGTGGTTCTGTTAATGTGTAGGCATGAATGACATCTCATGTTGCTGTCCCGTTTTACGTCCGTTCATTACTTCTCAAATAAAGAGGATTTACCAGTGGTTATGGCAATTGTATGTGACATCTGCACCTGGTGGCCATAACACACACACCCCAATGCCACCAACAGACCTTGCATTTTTCTGAGACTTTACAGAAGGCACATGGCAATTGCTACTGGGGTGGGGGTGGGGGTTGAGGGTAGAAATCAGTCCTAAACTGTGCTTACTGTTTTTGCCACAAAAGACAAAAAACTGCACAACAATAAGAGCCTTGAAGTTGTTTTTTAAAAAGTTATTACATATTAATTACAATTACAAAAAGGCCCAGATAGTTACAGGTGTGTGTGTGTGTGTGTGTGTGTGTGTGTGTGTGTGTGTGTGTGCATATAGTAAGTAAGTACATGCAGAACTGGACAAATGTCAACCTATAACATATGCAGCAAGTGGAATATTAGTAAAGGAGACATGACATGTACGAGGCTTCCAGGACGCTAAACAAGTGGAATCCCAAAACAAACCTCAAGCACAGTTTTAAAGAAACGAATATAAAAATAAAGAGAGAAAGTGAATTCATGGTAGACAAGTAACCAGTATAGGTTGCTCATAGATCAGGATCACGAACCATTACTGTTTTGAATAAAGTGCCATCATGTGGTCTAAATTACTAGATTTTTAAATATTTTGGTGATAAACATCTGGCTAGATGTGCAAGCAGTAAGTAACACATGGAAGACAAAGAGAAGAAAAGGTGGGAGATGACTAAAATCTGAATGATAGTTTTTTGGCAAGGGACTGGAAAATAAGGACTGGAGTTTTACAATAATGAGCAGAAAGAAGCAGCTTGAATTGGTAACTGTCTCAAACCAGAAACAGACATCAGAGAGTGACCCTAATTGAAAATGAGACATTCAGAAGTAATGTGAGTGAGTGTAACAGCACTCTGGGATTTCACAGTTTTGCTTGCTTTGTTAGGTGATTTTAGTGCTTAAGCACAGGATTCCTTTTAAATCTGATTTCACAAACATGGAAAACTTACTCACTCACCTCTCACCTACAGTTCTAGTGATGACCTGTCTTTAACATCCTTTCTGGGCTGAATATAACTTGCAGCATGGGGACGGGAATGAGAGTTAAGATGAAGACAATGCTTTCAGGATTTATGAAGAATAACTGGGAAAAAAGAAGAAACTCAGAGGATGTGGAGAGCTACAAAGACAGTGTTTTATTTCCTCTACCAATTTATTTTAGTTCTTCTAGTTCTTTAGGATAAATCCTCACAACAGAATTTACAATAAAATATTGCAGCAGTGAGATGAATCTGTATAATAAGAACCAAAGTGGTTAGATGCAAACCCAGGTCTGTACAGTATAAAACTGAAGTGAAGGCTATATTTTTTTTAAAAAATGAATGAATTATGAAAATCATAATACAGCTTCATAATCGTTGGTTCTTGGCATATATATTGCCCTTTAATGTCTAAGAAGTGAGACTTGGCTTTCAGAAATTCAGTCTGGCCCCAAAGAATTGAAACCCTACAGACGACTGTACACGTTGTCTGAATTAAACTCTATTTCCCCGCAGGATCGCTCCCTCAGTTTCATCAAGGCATCAGAGCTATACGCTCACCAAGCTGTGAATGGCTTCAAGCAAGACATTGTTTTTTTTTTAACCTAACCAATATTAGACAGGGTGGCTGTCAGGAGAGAAGAGAAATCATACAGGACACATCACTGAGCTGTCCAATGAACAAGGACAATACAAATATGACACACAAACAACATATTCAATCTCAACATGTTCAACTTGGTTTTGTCCCATGCTTTCTCCAGGAAATCTCGTGCAGATGACTTTTTCATTCTTGGTGTATGACACTGATGTGTGTGTGGGTGTGTGCTTAGAGGACCACAATCTATGTGAGCATCTCTGTTCAGTGGACGTGGCGATAGATCTTGCACGGTAATACTCCTGCCTTGGCATTTCATCAGCACAGGCCCCACTGGTTTAGAATGCCAGTCCTTAGGGAGAGCGAGATCGTTGTTTCAGCTGTGCTGGGATTTGTGCAAAGTTTGGAAAGCTGCTTTTCAGATGGTGGTGGACTGCAATGAGGAGCTGAAACCATTCATAGTTGAGCGATGGTAGGCTGACATTCTGGGATCCATCTTCTTAGGCATAGCTTGCCAAATGCTGGTTTTGGCTGTCATGAAAGGGCCTCTCATTGTTAATAATTTACTTTGTTACTTTGCTTTTTTTTTTTAACCACCAGGAAGGGAGAGAAGTGTTTGTGGGATATTTTTTTCTGCCCCAGGTGCCAAAATAACTTGGCCGACTTTTGGCTCAGCATGTTTGATTTTCAGTGAGTAAAGGAGCATTATTTGCAATTCTGACTCAGACAGCAAGTTGTCATGGGCTGCTCCTGCTTATTTACAAAAAACATGAGGTGGTGCCACAAAAGATGGGGAAGAATTCTCCACACACACTACCCTCCCTTCCCAGTTTCTCCTCATTTAATGCAGGCAATGTGTCTGCCTTGTCTGTCTCCCTTCCCTTTGCTCTGCTTCTTACTTGGACCACCCTAAACTGTTCTCTCGCCCCCCCCCCTTGGTGTTTACACGCTTCAAATATGCCAGCAATTATAAACTGCTGTCAACTTTTCCTTCTCATGCTGAGGCTGCTAAGAAAGGGTCTTCAGATGTGGTGAGACAATTTGCAACTAACCCTTACCCCACCCCCACCCCCTTCCATCCCACTAAACTCCATCCTGCCACCAGTAGAGGCCCCTGGAGCAGCATAAAGAGACACCGATTACATACCTAACACTGTATCTGTGGCCCTCCTTCTCAGCTGGAGCTGAACACTCCCAGAGAGCTGTTCAAAAAGGAAGGTGTAGATTTCACAAGCATTGCTCTTCTCATCTACCCTTTACTTAAGGATGTATTGTTTGCTTGGGAGAGATAGCAGTAAGTTTTTTTAAAAATGAGGGGAGTGTTGTGTGAAGAGAAAGGGCACAAATATAAGAAAGCATGTGGGGAGAGTTCTCAAAT
>JAHTLZ010000016.1:40213931-40259652 GCA_023846285.1 Phrynocephalus versicolor
CTCTGGTATTGTGTAGTGGAGCAAATCAACAATCTATGAAAAGCAGAGGCAACCCAAATGCCCCCCAAAATTGGATTTTGGATTAACTTGCTGAAAAACAGCACTGACAACTGGTTTGTATTTAGGCAAGAAATAGTTAACTGCTGGGGGGAACGGGATCAGTTTCAGGCATTTCGCCCTACCTGATTTGGCCATGAGGAAGACAGTAGCACATCATGACTGCTGCTATTGGTGTTGTCAAGATTCAGAGACTTATCTTTACCATGTAGAGCTTGGGATCCTTTTCCCTGATGGTAATGCAGACATGATATTGTGCAGCAATAGCAGGCCATTTCCCGACTTTTTGAATTGTTGTAGATAAAGAAACACACTATACCACACTCAAAACCAGAGGGGTTTTTTTTAAAGGGATAAATAACCACTTCTTCCCTGTGTTATCTCAGACGTCTGGCTTTCAACCTGCCTGCCTCTCACAGTTCATGTGTATAGTTCATGTTTAAGATTATGGGGCTCATACTGAAACCAACATGCCCCAAGTCGAATTTTACACAACTTTGACCCTCTGGAAACCTCCTATAAATTGGAATTGGAGAGGCCACTGTAAATACAAGTAGGATAGTTACAGGTTTGTCTCCCACCTCATCACCTAGTGATTTATATACTGCACATCTGCCTTAAGATCTGTTTGTCTTACACCCAATGAAACTCAAGTGTAGCAATTCAAAGACAGGAAAAGTCATGTCATCTGCCTTTTTTGCAGATTTAAAAAGTAACCCTTTTGAACTCCAGCTCCCCGAATTCCCTAACCAGCAAGGCTGCCTGTCAAGCCATTTGACAAATTCTGGAAGTTGGAGAACAAAGCAGTGCCTCTTTTAGGCTTTGATCACCAGACAAACAAACATCTGCTCCATTTGGATGTTCTATTGACAACTGTGAGCTGAGCTCAGCAAAATCCTAATTTCCACTGGCTGAACAAGGATAAGAATGACAACATTAACCCACACTTGTTGTGCCACATGATATACCATGACATACAACCAGTTGAAAGACACTGTAAGACCTCTATTTAATGACAGTCCTGGAATCTTTTGGGAAGAGCTGGTACCAATTTGAGCTTAGTGACCTAGTCCAGTAATTATTCATGAAGCTGAAATAGGTCTCCCCACCCCCTTTTCCCCCTAAGCCATTCAAACTGAAGCCAAATTCCCAGTCAGTCCTCTGTGGTCACCTTTTGGAGACATGAAGCCACTGAAACAAAGAAGGTGGGACAGCCGTGTTGTGTGGTCACCCTAAGTTAGATGGTTTGTGGTAACTGCTGAAGAAGTGGTGGCCAGATGGTGTGTGTGTGTGTGGGGGGGTGTTTGCTGACTTCATGACTGAGAATGAGAAAGAGAGCCATCTTCCAAGTCCCTCTGGAGAAGTGCTTCAAGCTGTGTATGTGTGTGTGTGTGCAGCAATGCCAAAGGAATTTCCTTAGTGCTGGTCCCAGCCAGGGATTTATGGCTTGGCAATGCTCTGGAGTGAGCTGTGAAATACGCAGATTTTGGTGCAAATGGAGTGGAGATGGGATTTAGAGCCAGCCCCTTGAGGGCAACATACTGGAGATCTTCCTCTGACTTATGATGTGTGCGATAAATTGACAGCTACCAATTCACTGCCATCAATGTGGGTGTCATGTGTTCTGCTCTAGTATCTGCGGTATCGGATAAGCATTAACTCCAGGGTTCTTGTTCAGAGAGAGTCATTCTGCAGCCTTCTGTAATAGGAATTTTCAAACCACAAAGATAAAGCTATCTGTTGGCCACGAAGTCTCACAGAATGCTAGAACTAAGCCAGACGCAGGCTAATTGCAAGAATGTTGTGGTAAGTGGTTTGTTTTCAGACCCGAACAAAAGATTCAATACTCTTTCATGCCATATTTTGTAAGTTCTAATATTATAATTTGAAGTACATTGGTTATACATGCAGTTCCACCTAAAATAATACTTCTAGGCAAAAAGTCTTGTGCCTTTCTTGGTTTACATTTTTGTGTTGAGTCACTGGAGCAGCTAGTCTCCAGGAAATGTACACCAGGTCTAAACTGCCAATGAATATCTGACACAGAGAGAGTCCAGTCACATTTGTGTAATGGATCCATCAAAGGAACTACAGAGCCACCACCTTCAAGAGTCAAGGCGGAGGTCTGCTGCAAGGAACAGGGCCAAAGGTGCTTTATAGATTCTTAGGCACAAGGGGAGTGGGTGTGGGACACAAAGTGGAGGCAGACAGTAAAAGGCTAAAACAAAAGGTACAGATTCAGGTATACAAAAGGACAAATGGTATAGCTCCAAGTAAACAAGGAAATACAAAGTTGTCCAATGGTGCGAGGCTTCAAGTAAACAAAAAGTCCCCAGTTGTTCAACAGTCCCCAAGGATGATCTGGATGCAAGTCCAATGTTTGTGAAAGAAATGGAAACAAACTTTGTTGTAAGTCCACTTGTTGTCTTACCTGGTTCTGTAGTGGGAGGAGGGGAGAGGAGGGAAGAATTAGGAGTGAGACAAAGGGAGGAGATACGAGTTTTCCCACACTGTTTACAGATGGAAATTAGAAGAGAATGGTGAGCTTAATTGTGGGTGCATTGTTTGTCCAGCTCCTGCATTGTAATCTCAGTCTGGGTGTCAACCTAGGAAGGGAAGGGAAATTAAGGGTATAAAGAGAAGGGAAGTTTGCCTCCTATTGTGTAGGGAATTTACTCAGAGGGTGACCAGGGAACAAAGGATTGACCTAAGTGGATAGTTTTCTTCTTTACAAAACAAACAAACAAACAAACAACCAAAAACTGGTTTTTCCAGAATGTTGTATTGTCCTGTCCTGCAGGTCTGGGAACAGCTTAGTTAATTGGGGAGGGGGGATGCTTTGGCCTTTAAACCTCAGTGCACAAAACCCAAATCCAAACCATTTGTTTTTGAGTTTGGATGGTGAAGGAGGTAAAGGGGAGGTAAAGGGGGACTTGGAAACTGCAGAGAAATCAAATGACTTCTTTGCATCTGTCTTTACGACAGAAGACATTGGGCAGATTCTGCTGCCCGAAGGGCCCCTCTTGACTAAAGAATTAAATCAAATACAGGTTAAAAGAGGATGTTTTAGGTTTAATTGGTAAATTGAAGATTACCAATTTACCGGGCCCAGATAGCATCTACCCAAGGGTTATTAAGGAACTGAGAAATGAAATTCTGGATATCTTAATTGAAATATGCAACTTGTCTCTTAAAACGGCCACAGTGCTGGAGGACTGGAGGATAGCAGATGTCACACCAATTTTTTAAAAAAGGAAGGAGGGGGTCCTGGGAAACTACAGGCCAGTTAGCCTTACGACTGTCCCAGGGAAGATAGTGGCAAGCTTCAACCAAGAGAAAATCTTGAAACACTTAGAAGAGCAAGTCTTGCTAAAGGGAAATCTGCATGGCTTCTGTAAGGGTAAGTCTTGCCTGACAAACCTTTTAGAATTAAAGATGGGCACAAATAGAAAAAAATGACATTTTGTTTCATTTCATTTCGTTTCATTGAGAGGTCTGGTTCATTTGTTTCATTTTTTGTGAATTTGTGCAGAAAATATTGTTTTGTTAGTTTGTTAATTCGTTATACGTTATTACCTCCCCCCCAGTGCCTACCACGCGGCTTGGTTGGTGCTGTTTTTTTAAATTCTTATTATTTTTATTTTAGGGTGCCGACCAGGCCACCCTTGGGGTCTGGTCGGCACTCCCCATTTAAAAAAAAATTATTTTATTTTATTTTAGTTTAGTTTTTCTCCCCCACTTCTGGGTTTTTTTTATTTTTTTTTATTTTAGGATGCCAACCAGGCCACCCTTGGGGCCTGGTCAGTGCTCCTTTTTTTTTTTTTTTACTGTGCCGAGCGACCACATGGCTGCGCTACAGCTGTAGCGTGACCATTGGCTTTTTTCCTGGTTGCCATCCCAGAAGCCAGGAAGACCCGACCTGCGGACCAGCACCAGGTAGGAGACATCTCTGCCCCCCATTAATGAAATGAACCTAACTGAACCAATTTTTCTCAGTTCGGTTTGGTTCGTGTTAAATTTGCCCCTAGGGTCATTATTCATTTCATTATGTAACAAACCAAATAACGAACAACGAAACGAAAAAAATTCATTTCGTGCCCATCTTTATTTAGAATTCTTTGAAAAGGTCTTCAGGCATGTGGACTTGGGTGAACTGGTGGATACTGTCTATCTCGCTTTTCAGAAGGCTTTTGACACAGTCCCTCACCAAAGGCTGCTGTGAAAATTGCACAGTCAGGGGATAAGAGGGCAGGTCCTCTTATGGACTGAGAACTGGTTGAGATCCAGGAAACAGAGACTAGGTGTCAATGGGTAATTTTCACAGTGGAGAGAGGTGAAAAGCAGTATGCCCCTGGGATCTGTCCTGGGACCAATGCTTTTCAATCTGTTCATAAATGACTTGGAGACAGGGATAAGCACTGAGGTGGCCAAGTTTGTGGATGACACAAAACTTTTCTGAGTGGTAAAGACCAGAGAAGATTGTGAAGAGCTCCAGAAGGATCTCTCCAAATTGGGAGAATGGGCTGTGAAATGGCAAATGTGTTTCAATGTAGCAAAATTTAAAGTACAGTGGTACCTTGTATAAAGAAATTAATTCGTTCCAAATGAAATTGTTAAGCAAATTTTTCTTTATACAAATTCCCATAGGAATGCATTGAAAATGGAGTAATCCCATTTTTATGTTGTACGGATTTGGCCCATAGGCAATTATGTTAAGCAAATTTCCCCTATCTCTGGAATTTTTTATGTTGTACAAATTTTATGTCATACAACCTGTTTGTTATACAAGGGTCCACTGTAATGCATATTGGGGCAAAAATTCAAAATTTTATCAACTCATGGGTTCTGAGTTATCTGTGACAGATCAGGAAAGAGATCTTGGTGTCTACCTAGTGTGCGGCAGCAGTGAATAAAGCCAATTCCATGCTAGGGATTATCAAAAAGGGGATTAAAAATAAAAGAGACAACATTATAATGCCATTATACAAAACAATAGTAAGGCCGCACCTGGAGTATTGTGTACAATTCTGGTCACCGCGTCTCAAAAAAGACATAGTAGAACTTGAAAAGGTGCAGAAGAGAGTGACTGAAATGTTTACTGGCCTGGGGTAGCTCCCTTATGAGAAAAGTCTACAGCATTTGGGGCTCTTTAGTTTGGAAAAAAAAGGTACTGGAGGAGGGGATATGACTGAAATGTACAAAATTATGCAGGGCATGAGTAAAGTAGATAGAGGGATGTTCTTCTCCTTCCCACAAAATACCAGAAGTACGGGACATCTACTCAAACTGAACGTTGGGAGAGTGAGAACAAAAAACAAAAGAAGGAAAGAAAAGAAAAGAAAAGAAAAGAAAGAAAGAAAGAAAGAAAGAAAGAAAGAAAGAAAGAAAGAAAGAAAGAAAGAAAGAAAGAAAATACTTCTTTACCCAGAGTGTTGTTATTCTGTGGAGCTCCCTGTCATAGGATTTGGTGATGGCATATGGCCTAGATGCCTTCAAATGGGGATTGGACAGATTCCTGGAGGGAAAGGTTACAAGCTATCACTGGTTACAAGCCATGATGGAGATATGCAATCTCCAGGCTTAAAAAGAGGATACAGTTATCCCTGCCATTTTGCATTTCATAAACTGCAGTCCTGGTATATCACGGGACCACGGTATATGAGACGAAGGGCTCCTTGGCCTAGCTGCATGGACCAGTTTGAAGGGCCTATCTGGGGCCTCCTACACTTACCCTAGGCCTGCCACTGCCCCGAGTGGGCCTCCGACAGGCTTCCCTGGCCTGTCAGCAACCCCAGAAGTGGTTTCTGGTGAACCTGAAGTCACTTCTAAAAAACCAGAAGTGCCTTATGGATCATGCAAAACCACTTCTGGGGTCTCTGTCAGGCTTCCTGGGCCTAAGGCCCCAGAAGTGGTTTCCAGAGAACGGGGACTTCCAGAAAAACCGGAAGTGACTTCAAGATCACCGGAAACCACTTCTGGGGCCTATGACAGGCCTGGGAAGCCTGTCGGAAGTCCATATGGGGCAGTACCAGGCCTCAGGTAAGTGTAGGAGGCCCCAGATTGGCCCCCAAGTCCTGACCCAATCCAGCATCTGCATATCATGGATTTTCCATTATCTCCAGTCAGGTTGGGTCCCTAACCCTCGTGATAGGTGGCGGATTATTGTACTTCAAAGGCCAGATGCAGGGGAATAGTATCAGGAGACAGGTATCTAGTCTTGTCTGCTCCCAGAGGCATTTGATGGGGCCACTGTGAGATACAGGAAGCTGGACTAGATGGGCCCTTGGCCTGATACAGCATGGCACTTCTTATGTTCTTATGTTTTGATATGCAGGATGTATAGTATTGTACAAGAAATTACAAAAAACAACTTGCCCAAACACTCCCATAATAAACAAAGCAAATAAAATTGTAAAAACAATAAAACATCAATAAAACAGCAACAGAAAAATGACTACTCAAACTGGCTGGCTGGGTGGCTCAGCGGTTTAGGCAATGGGTTGCAGAGCCAAAGACTGGACATTCAGTTCCCCACTGGGAGAAGAACTAGCCTGAGTAGCCTTGGACAAGCTGCACATTCCCAGAGTAACCCCAGAAGAAGGGAATGGTAATCTATGTCTGAGTCGTCTCTGCTTAGAAAACCCTGGGAAGGGTCATCATAAGTCAAAATTGACTTGAAGGCACACAATTAAGTAATCAAAATCAATGACTACCCAACTGTAGCCAACTATAATATCACAAACAAAAAATATACATTGTATTCCTAAAGTGATGGCTTGAAGTTGCTTCAAGAGAAGTCTAGTGACAATGGAAGGTTTTAAGTCCCTTAGGAAGCTACAGGTTCCAATATACAGTACATGGGATCATGCTGTGGCAAGTAGAATTAAACTGCTGTAACTAGATAGGATAGACACCCTGTAAAAGTGACTTCAAAAAAAGCTTTTATCATGCAATCAACCTGCATCATTTATTTATTTATTTATTTGTTTGTTTGTTTATTTAGAGTACTTCTACCCTGCCTTTTCCTTGGAATGGGATGGGCACAAAATGAAAAACAAAATGCTGTTTTGTCATTTCGTTAGCTAACAAAATGAAACGGAATGGAATGAAATGATGAAGCAGCATTTCGTTACAGATGAAATGAGATTGTGTCCCCCCCCCATTAAAATGAACTATTTTGTTTGCCTGTAAAATGGCTCCTTTACTTGCTTGTGTCCCTCTTCCTCTGCTGGTCCCTCTTCCTCTGCTGGCACTGCCGGTACTGCCGGAGCCCCACCAGCCTACCAGAGAGGGCGAGCAGGCCCAGCAGGCCCATCTAGGCCCACCACCGAAGCCGCTGCCACTGAAGCCACCACCATGTGAGCCCTGCCAGCTGGCTGGAGAGGGCAAGCAGGCCTGGCAGGCTGGCCTAGGCCCACTGCTGAAGCCACCACCGGAGCTGCTGCCACCAAAGCTGCAACTGCCAGATCCCCGCCAGCTGGCCAGAGAGCATGAGGCTGGCCTGCTGCCGGAGTCCCACTAGCTAGGTGGAGAGGGTGAGTGGGCCCGACAGGCTGGTCAAGGTCTGCTGCTGGAGCCGCTGCTGCTGCTGGAGCCCAGACGGAGGAGGAAGAGGTGAATAAAGTAACAAATCATTTCATTACTCTTTCATTTCATACATTTTTTCCAAAAATTCATCTGAAATGAAACAAAATGAAATGCGGGGGACGAAATAAGAACATAAGAACATAAGAAGAGCCATGCTGGATCAGGCCAAAGGCCCATCTAGTCCAGCTTCCTGTATCTCACAGTGGCCCCACCAGATGCGTTTGGGAGCGCATGAGACTAGATATCTGTCTCCTGATAGCACTCCCCTGCATCTGGCCCTTGAAGTACCCTGGTTTTAAGCCTGGGGAATTACACATCTCCATCATGGTTTGTAACCCGTGATGGACTTTTCCTCCAGGAATCTGTCCAATCCCTTTTTGAAGGCATCCAGGCCAGATGCCATCACCACATTCTGTGGCAGGGAGTTCCATAGACTAACAACGCACTGGGTGAAAAAAATATTTTCTTTTGTCTGTTCTTACTCTCCCAGCCCTCAATTTGAGTGGATGTCCCCTAGTTCTGGTATTTTGGGAGAGGGAGAAGAGCTTCCCTCTATCCACTTTACTCATGCCCTGCATTATTTTGTACATCTCAATCATATCCCCCCCTCAGGCGCCTTTTTTCCAGACTAAAGAGGCCCAAATGTTTTAGCCTTTCCTCATAAGGGAGGTGCCCCAGCCCCGTAATCATTTTAGTCGCATTCTTCTGCATCTTTTCCAGTTCCACTATGTGTTTCTTGAGATGCGGTGACCAGAATTGTACACAATACTCCAGGTGCGGCCTTACTAAAACATCCTCTCTTTTAACCTGTATTTGATTTAATTCTTTATTCAAGAGGGGCTGTTCAGGCAGCGGAATCTGCTCAAGGTCTTCTGTCGTGAAGACAGATGCAAAGAACTCATTTAATTTCTCCGCAATTTCCAAGTCCTCCTTAACCTCCCCTTTTCCTCCCTCACCATCCAGAGGGCCAACTGGTTCTCTGGCAGGTTTTCTACTTCTAACATATTTAAAGAAGCTTTTATTATTACCCTTTATATTGCTAGCCATGCATTCCTCAAAATCTTTCTTTGCCTCTCTTATCTTCTTCTTACATTTCTTTTGCCAGAGTTTGTGTTCCTTTTTATTTTCCTCATTTGGGGAGGATTTCCATTTACAGAAAGACCTCTCCTTGCACTTTAGAGCCTCTCTAACTCCACTCGTTAACCATGCCGGAGCCCTCTTGGGCTTAAATGAGCTCTTCTTTCTTTGTGGTATGCACTTGTGCTGGGCCTCTGTTACCGTTGTTTTAAACAGGTTCCATGCACTCTGAAGAGAAATGGAATGGAATGAAACACAATTTTTCCATTTTGTGCCTATCCCTAAAAAGGACCCAAGACAGCTTACAGTAATGAGGGACAATATACAGCCCAGGACAATTAAAACATATTCAAGTTTGAAAACAGGGAATTGAGGGACAACATTAAAGCTACAAGAGAATGCGAGCAGATAAAGAGAGAGTAAAAATTCAGTTTAAATGTTATTAGTGTTGGAAACTAACATTGAAAATAGACATGGGCACAACCAGAAAAAATGACGTTTCGAGTTTTCGTTTGTCGGAACGGGTCCGTTTCGGGTCGTTTCCGTTTGTCGCGAAATTTTTCAAAAATTTGTCATTTTGTTTGTCATTTGTCGTTTCTCATTTCCACCGCGATTTAGCACGACTTGACTTCCCAGAGCATAGGGATGTCCCGCAATCAGGCCGGTGCTAGGTGTTTTTGTGCCCTAGGCGGCGGGTGGGGCGGGGGCGGGTGGCGGGGGGAGGTGCGGGCAGACGGCGGTGGCAGGGGGCCATGGGCGGGCGGTGACAGCGGCAGGGGGAGGTGCGGGTGGACGAGTGGGTGGGCAGCGGCCGCAGGCGGGCGAGTGGGCGGGCGGTGGGGCGGGCGGGTGGGCGAGTGGGCAGAGGTTCTGTTCTTGGCTTGCACCCCAAATGTGTGTATGTGCAAGCAAATTGAAGTGGGGAAAATAGAAAATAAATGGTAGTACAGTGGTACCTTGTATAAAGGAATCAATTCGTTCCAAATGAAGTTATGTTAAGCAAATTTTCCTTTATACGAATTCCCATAGGAATGCATTGAAAATGGAGTAATCCCATTTTTATGTTGTACGGATTCTCCCCATAGGCAATTATGTTAAGCAAATTTCCCCTATCTCCAGAATTTTTTATGTTGTATAAATTTTATGTTATACAAGTTGTTTGTTATACAAGGGTCCACTGTATATTATAATATTGTTATATATTATAATAATTTATTGTCATTGTGTGTATATACACAGTATACACATACAACGAAATTCAGACACCCAGAGACCAGATTCAACACGCACACACACAAATCTCCAAACACTCTCACACACATTAAAAAAATAAAGATAAAAAACCCTTCAACACACACACATAAAATCCCTGAACATTCCCCCACCAACCACCACCACCCTTAAAAACACAAACATCTACACAACAGGCTAGGTAATCCTGCCCAAGTGCTCACTACTGGTGGTTCTTGAGTTCATTATTAAGTGCAATTATAGCTCTGGGATAAAAACTGTTCAGAAGACGTGTGGTCCGAGTTTTAATTGTTCTATATCTTCTGCCAGAAGGCAACAGTTCAAAGAAATTGTGAGCAGGATGAGTAGAGTCCCTCAGAATGTTGTGTGACTTCCTCAAACAGCGAGATGTGAAGATGTCATCCAGGGTTGGTAGCTGGAGCCCAGTAACATTCTGGGCAATTTTAATTATTCTCTGTAGAGCTTTTTTGTCCGCTACAGAGCTGCTCCCATACCATGATAGCATACCATAAGTTAGGACACTCTCAATGGTGCTGTGATAGTAAGACAGAAGTAGATGCTGAGATAAGTTCATCTTCCTGAGCATTCTCAGGAAATACAGCCTCTTCTGTGCCTTCTTCACAACCATATTGGTGTTTACAGTCCATGAGAGGTCCTCTGAGATGTAAGTGCCCAGATATTTAAAGCTACCAACCCTCTCCACCTCCTCACCATTTATGTACAATGGTAAATGTACATCTTTCTTCCTCCTGAAATCAATTATAAGTTCTTTAGTTTTTTTGGTGTTAAGTACAAGATTGTTTTCTTTACACCACTGAGTCAACCCTTGTACTTATTTCCTATAAGCAGACTCATCGTTCTTACTAATGAGCCCCACCACTGTTGTATCATCTGCAAATTTGATGATTGTGTTGGAGCTATACAGTGGGGTGCAATCATGTGTGTACAAGGAGTAGAGGAAGGGGCTTAGCACACAACCCTGAGGAGCTCCTGTACTTAATACAAGAGTAGAAGAATGGTGGGATCCCATCCTTACTGACTGTGGCCTATCAGTCAGAAAATTCCTTACCCACAAACAAATCTTCTGATCTATACCCAATTTGGCCATTTTGAAAAACAACCTATTAGGTAGAATTGTATTAAAAGCAGAGCTATAATCCACAAATAACAGTCTTGCATATGTTCCCTGTTGTTCTTTATAAATGGCTCAATACAGTATGGACAACAATGGATATAGCATCATCAGTGGATCTGTTACTCCTGTATGCAAACTGAAACGGGTCCAGAGTAGATGGAAGTCTAGCCTTAATATAATCTAGCACCAATCTCTCAAAACACTTCATAATAACAGATGTTAAAGCTATTGGTCTGTAGTCATTGAGAGATGCCACTACTGACTGCTTAGGGACTGGCACTATAATAGATGTCTTCAGGCAAGTAGGGACAGAGCACTGCAACAAAGATAGATTAAAAATGTCTGTAAATACTCCAGCTAATTCTGCAGCACAGTCCCTAACAAGCCGTCCCATGATTCCATCCGGTCCAGCTGCCTTCCTAGCATTAATATTCTGGAAAGCGCGTTGCACATCAGAAATCTGCAGTAGAAGTGGTTGTCTATCAGTAGTAGATTCTATTGGTGTGCTATTGATGGTCGATGCTGTGGTCATAGTGGGTCCAGTTTCCACCTCAAAACGGTTGAAGAACTGATTCAGCTGATCAGCCAAAGACTCACTGCTGCTAGACAGATTATTTTTAATATTCTGCCCCGTGATTTGTTGCAGACCTTGCCATACCCGACGAGGATCAGAGCTCTCAAAATGATGTTCAATCCTCCGACAGTACATAACTTTGGCATCCCTGATGTCCTTTTTCAATTTAGCTCTGGCCTCTCTGTACTGTAGTGCATCACCAGAGTGAAAAGCAGCATTTCTGGCCTTTAACAGAAGGCGCACATCTCTGTTTAGCCAGGGCTTGTTGTTAGGAAACACCCGTTCTCGTCTGTTGGTAGTGACGACATCAATGCAGCTTTTGATATAAAACAGTACTGTCGAGGTATATGTATCAACATTGTTCTCCTCAAACAGTGCCCATTCAGTGCTCCTAAAGCAGTCTTGAAGTTGCTCAGATGCACCTGCTGGCCACACTCGTATTTCTCTGGTTGATGGTCTGATTCTCTTGACGAGAGGTCTGTATGATGGAATCATGAACAGAGATATATGATCTGACTGTCCTATATTGGGCAAAGGCTTAGTCTTGTATCCATGCATGATGTTACTATATACTTGGTCCAAGGTATTTTTCCCTCTGGTGGGACAGTCAACATACTGATAGAACTTAGGGAGAACAGTCTTTAAATTGGCTTGATTAAAATCACCTGCAACCACCAGAGCTCCGTCTGGGTAAGCCTGCTGTTGTTTGCTAATAGCAGTTAGCAGGTGGCCCATAGCTGTAGTAGTGTTTGCATCAGGAGGTATATATACTGCAGTTATTATAACAACATTAAACTCACGTGGCAAATAAAAGGGGCGGCATTTCACTGCTAGATACTCCAAGTCAGGAGAACAATGACTATCCATTATTTTAACATCTGTGCTCCAGTTGTTATTTATGTAAACACAAATCCCACCACCTCTGCTCTTCCCGGATTCAATAGTTCTATCTGCTCTAAATGCTGAGCGTCCCTGTAGATGTAGAAGCTCCTGTGGAAAGGCAGGACCCAGCCACGTCTCCAAAAGGACCATAGCACAGCAATCCCGGATATTTTTCTGCAGAGAGATAGTAAGTTCCAACTCCTCGATCTTATTGGGAAGAGATCTCACATTTGAAACAAAAAGACTTGGCAATGCAGGCTTGTAAGGATTTTTACTTAGCCTCACTCGAAGTCCGGCTCTGCAGCCCCGCTTCTGCTTGCGTTTTCTTCGTTTCCTTTTCTTTCTGGCAGGGAAAGCAGGGGGAGTAGACCAAGGATATGCAGGCCCTCTGATAAGCTCCGCTGGAATGTTGTAAGTTGTAACCTCCTGGCTGCAGCCTTCTCTGCCGATAGTTAAAAGCTCTTGTCGACTGTAAATTACTTGCGCCTGAATGTGCAGAGTCCGTAGTAAAACATACACAAATAAAACATTAATTAAAAGATACTGATCTCTGGAGTGCCAAGCCGCTGCAAGTGCTTGCGCCGCCATCTTGAAAACATGGAAATATAATATATTTTTAAAATAAATCCACACCTCCCACTCCCAGTCGAACCTCCCCCTTTATCCAATATTAGAAAAAAATCCTCACAAACTGCCAGAGAAGAAATAAAGAATAAACTGCTATTCCCTTCAGCAGACAAATCTGCAGGGAATCAAAGAAATTATTTTCTAAATTCAATTCCCTCCCTGCCTGCCTAACTTAAATCTAAAGCCTCCAGCCTCCCTCCAAATTCGAATAGCCAGGAGCAGCCAGCCACACAGCCCAACACCCTCCTCCACATCCAGACCCGACTGCAACTTCTGGAAGGTGCCTTGGCTTTTTATGCCCTCTGGCACATCCAGAAGTGTCAGTCAAAACCTGGCCATGCCATTGGTGGAATGGTTCAAAAAAATTGCATGGTCCCATCCCATGCCCAGCCCACATGGGCAGGTCTAAAAAAATAAAAAATAAAATAAAATAAAATAAAATAAAATAAAATCAGTGCGACCTTTTACTGCTATAAAAAAACCACTGCTGCTTCTATAAAAATTCAGGCATTTAAAATACCTAATTTTCACATGTTTCTGTTGTGCTTTGGTGGGTTTTTGGACCATGATTTAAAAATAAATATTGCGGTTGCCATTTTGGATCCCCCCCACCGCATGGCAAATGGAGACGACGAGGATGAGCCCCCCCAGCCTGGTGCAAGCAGCCCAGGACAGGAGAGGGGGGGAAGACTGGGGACCCCCCCCAGAAACCACCCCTCTGGTAGGTGTCCTCAGGCAGGCATATTTTCGCCTGCTTTTTTGGCTGGGAGTCTGCGATGCCATTAACGACAACGAAAAACCTGACCCAATTTTTCTTTTTTCGGGTCTGGTTCGAGGTGGAGTGGCGTAATTATCGTTACCGTTCTCGTTACGTAACGGAAACGGAAACCGAAAACGGAAATGACAATTTCGCCGCTCCGTGCCCATGTCTAATTGAAAATGTAGTGTCAGTACAGTCACACATTCATGCCCATATATCATCCAAGTGGACTTGTAATGACTCTGATATTTGCCTTCCCACTTCTTCCACGTTTGCTTCTTTATATCCCCACCCACAAAAAAGCCATTAGGGGACAAAAACATGGAATAGATGTGCAGTGCAGTGCAGTGCCTCTTGATTGGTGCTATGTGCCCTCCATCCAAAGGCATCCTAGGGTCTAGTAACACACATCTGTTGTTCCTTGATATTTAACAGGCACTGTTCAGAAAGCAAGCAATGGTGAAATCTATTTTATTTTATTTAAAGTACCTTTCACCCTGCTCTTCTCCTTAAAAAGAATCCAAGCTGGCTTACAAAATTTAAACACAATATTTAAAGATAAAGGTTCCCCCTGAGAATGGAGCCAGTGATCTTTGCTGTTTGTAAGCCAAAGGACTGCCATTTGTGTGTAGACATGTTTCTGTTTCACAGATTCAAACTACCGGATTTTTGATCAGCAAGCCCAGCAGTAAACAAAGCAACATCAAAATCACCTTCAAAGCAGTAAGGTACAACCATCCATTTAAAGACCCACCCAGGTAGCCAGTCATGAAGGAAAAGCTTAGCTGATGGAAAGGTCTTTGGTTGCTTGTGGGAGTACTGCAAAGAGGGGGCCAGCCTGGCCTCCTGTGGGAGGGAGTTGCAAAGTCGGGAAGCAGCAACAGAGAAGGCCCTCTCCTGTGTCTCCACAAAACCCACATGGGAAAGAAGTAGATTGTTGGGGTATAAAGGCCTTTCCTGATTATCTGAATGTCTTAGCTGGATCATGAAGGAGATGAGGTCCTCAGGATAGCTTGGGCCCAAGCCATTTAGGGCTTTAGTTTAAAAGCAGCACTTTGAATTCTGCCTGGAAATGGATCAGCAGCCAGCGCAGCTGCTGTAACGGAGGTTGTGTGATCCATATGACTAGCCCCAGTTAGCAGTCTGGCTGCCATGTTTTGGATCTGCTGAAGTTACTGAAGACTTTCCAGAGGCCGCCTCATGTAGAGCATGTTACAGAAGTCCAGACAGTATATAACTAAGGCATGTGTCACCATGGCCAGATCAGACCTCTTCACAAACTGGTGCAGTGGGTAAACTAGTTTTGACAGTGCAAATTCACTCTTGGCCACCACCAAACCATGTTCAGAGACAAATCCAGGAGCACACCTGTGTTTTTAGTGGGGGGTGGGTGTGGGTGAAACCCTTTCCAGCACTGGTTGCATTCCTATTCCTCAGTCTGCCTTTTGATGGACCAGGAGCATCTCTGTTTTGTCTGGATTAAGTTTCTGTTTATTCACCCTGATCCAGATTATGGACATCAAATTGTGATCTAGAAATGGGTTGATTTTTATCCCAGCTAATGATGTTCTCCTTGAAGATGCCTTCAAGCTGGTGGAGAGAGGAGTGAAAAGACTGAGATCAAGCCTCCCGTCTGGGGCCTGGCCTACCCTACTCTTTTGGTTTCTTAAACAATAGCAAAACAAAAATAAAATGAAAGGTATAGAATTAAGTTGCCAGAAGCACTTAATACCATAAACGGGGGTGGGGGGGAGAGGAGAGAATGCATTTGGAAATATGGACTGATAAGAACTCCTGGATTTGTGGAATGACGGGACCTCAGCATTATTTACAACACTCGTCAGTAGGGGGTAAAGTCTATTCATCTTCTAGATGCCTCTGGAAACTGGCAATTGCTCCAACAGACACATCCAGTGCTTAGAGTGAGAAAGAAAGAATTTCCCCTCAACCCTTTCCCAAACCTGCAATATCCATCCAGAGTAGCTGCTCCCTGGGGAGGGCGGTGGGGAAACTGAGTGAGGCTTGCATTGATTAATATTAGGGGAGTGATAGATTATGATTTGATGACTCTCAAATCTTTCTCTCTTTCTTTCTTTGATGGCAACGAAGGGGGGAAGGCAAGGAACAAAAGGCAAAGGGAGAGGGGCCTGGGGGAGGGGAGAGAGGTGTGTTTTGAAATCTGCTTCCTGTTGGCCACGCTTGAACTTCCAAGCATCTGCATTTGACTGACATCCTTAGGAAATGGGGGAGAAACTCCACGCTGAGCCGGCTCTTTGCCCAGCTTAGAAAACAGGAGGCATCTGGCTCCAAGCAACTGAAATGGATGCCTTTAATGTGCCTGTCACTCTGCGCCATGGAGGTGCATTCGGGTCTGGGAGTTGTTTTTAAGTCGAACTTTCCATTCTGGAGGGCATCCAGGGGGTTTCACCTCTAGTGAGGATTAAGTTGCCTGGGTATTTAAATAAAAATGTGCTTGGCGTGGATTGCACTAAAAAAAAAAAAAGAACAATAGAGGGCTGTGGCCGTGAGATGTCCTGGCGAGCAGTCTTAAATGGGAGACAAGAGGGTAAGAGCTGAGGGAGCAACTTGCATGCATCGGTGCTCCGTTTCGTGAGTCCAACGTGCCAGATAAACTCTGTGGAGCTGAACATTCCCCCATGCTGCCAAGCTGGAGGGTATGGCATACTTGTAAGTTATATGCCATTGCCAATTGCATTGCAGAGACTACTAATGGAAAGGCGGAATGGCTGGTCTGACAAATGAAGCCCCTTGCTGAGACTCAGTTAAATCAGTTGAGAACAGAGTCCCAGTCTTGCTGTGCATGAACATGCAAGGCGAAATGAATCTTTTATAACCCCCAAGGCACTCCTGCCTGATAGGTTTGATAGAAGAAGGGCAGAGTACCACACTCCCACCTTACCCCTGAGAAGATTTACAGGGCAGTCGGGGCATCATGCCTGCTTCTCCATGATACCAGCATGGGGTAGTTTCCTGATTTTCCTGAGGCTTTCCCCTTCCAAGTTTTAAAAGGCTGAAATGCTGGTATTGTTGGTCCCACAATTTCCACCCAGCACTAGAATGTGAACCTCCCACAGAATGCCTCTGACACTGTCCCTCCTGCCAGAAGATATTATTTGCCCTTAATGTGCTCCTTAGTTAAGCACTTGAATGTATCAAAAACATGGTTTCCAACATCCGATACAAAATCATGCAACAGGAATGGTGTATTTTGAACCTGGGTTGAGTAGGCTCAAGCAACATTTAGGATTTGCTGATGCAACCATAACTTTTGCTTTAACATTTGGCCCATCTTGTGACTCAATCAAGTTATCATCCTTCAGACTGTACAGTGACCTACCAAGTGTTAGTTGAGTAACATCATTGCTTTAATCAATCACAAGGCCAACTGCCTAATTTGCAGTTTCATTGTGTTCATGACTCAGGATTATCAATAATCATCCTCTCAAGTGTGGCATCTGCATTATTCCTGTTTATATATTCCTATAGAAATTAAATATATCTAGATTAAAGATCCAGATAAAAATCTATGTAGGTGTTGTATGAATTGGTAAAAGGCAAACAGCCCCCAGAAGCAGTTAGCGGTTCACAATGACACTGTGGTGCATGTTTACAAATAAAATCACCTTGGAATTTGGTTGAACAGGCAATGGGATCATATCGCACAATAAAAATCAGAGTAGAAACTGCTGGGAACAATTTCTTTAATCTGCAATAATTTACTTTGCACACTTCTGTGTATTATCTATGTATTATGCTAGGTATCACCCAGGAGACTTCTCAGAGTCCCCTGACCTGCAAGGAGATCAAACTTATCTATCCTGGAAGAAATCAACCCTGAATTTTCACTGGAAGGATTCTGAAGCTGAAGCTCCAATACTTTTACCACCTAATGAGGAGAAAGGACTCATTAGAAAAGTCCCTGGTGTTGGGAAAGACTGAAGGCAAAAGGAAAAGGGGACAGCTGAGAATGAGATGGTTGGATGGTGTCATTGATGCAGCTAACATGAACTTGATCAGTCTCTGGGAGACAGTGGAAGACAGGAGGCCCTGGCATGCTCTGGTCCATGGGGTCACAAAGAGTTGGACACGACTTAACAACCAAACAACAAAATGTATTATCTGCTCTATGTTACAGTGTGGAGTTGCTGACTTTAATAAAGGGTACCGTATAAGAAAAGCCTGAAGCATTTGGAATATGAATTTTTCATGAAACACAGAAACATCTTTTCAATTGATGGGGTGACCAACAAAGATGTACCAAAGTGAAAAAACAAAGGCCAAGAAGTGGAAGTTGCCACATTTATTCATTTGTGGTGGAATTGTGAAAAGATACAAAATTTTGGAAATGTATTTTAAAGAACTTAGTGATATATTTGAAAGGAATATAGAGCCCAATTCAGAAATTGCTTTGTTATCAATATTTGTTAATTATAGGCTATGAATTAAAAACAAGATAGTTTATTACAAATTTATTGACAGAGGCTAGACTAATAATACCTAGGAACTGGAAATCCAAACATGAATTATATATGGAAGAATGGTATAATGAAATATGAATCTGGAAGTTGAGTCATGGCAACTGGACTTTTTTTTGAGAGAGAGAAAGATTGAAATGTTTCACTGCTCATCCAAACAGCTTCATCAGTCTCAAAAAAGCTAGCGAGTCCTCTGTTTTATAGCTCACTTTGACCTCTTGTCACCCTCATCTGAAATAGGCTCGTTAGGTAGACCAGTCTCAATAGCCTTAAGGTGAACCATGGCCTAAAGTGCTGAAACCCATAAAGTATGGGTCTTCACCTTGGTGGTGAAAGTGTAAAGTATTTTTATTTGTCAAAGTATTGTTGAAATCACAGTCTGATAAGAGGCAGATAGACTGTGCCTGATCCCCACAGAGACGGGTTTTCAATGCTCACATGAATGGCTTCCCTGACCCCTCTCTCAAACCGCCTATCTTTTCTGTCTAATATGTCCTGATGACTCCTAATTTGTGTTGTAATGGATGGTGGGAGTCAAACAGTAAGGAGAGTTAAAAAGAGATATGTTTCATGATGTTTTGGGTAGATTTATTGAATATGTGTTTGTAACAGATAAAGGTAAAGAGAATAATGATTAAGGGGTCCCATTGTGGAGGGGAGCACTGTTGTTTTTGTATTTTTGTATTTTGTATTTGTTGTAATTTAAAAAAAAATTAAATGTCTCAGTAGCCCCCCCAACACACACACACACACACACACACAAAGTCACAGAACATATAAAATACTGAAAACTAGCAAGCTTTAGTCATTTAATGCACAGATTACTACAGTGCATCATTCAAGGTAACATAAAATTACAGGAAAAAGAACTCTTTGGCTGAAGGCCTAGTCTTTAACACTACAACATTGTTTAGAACTACCAGATTTAAAGTTGTAATAGCAAAGATGATATGCACCATCCAGCAAGAGAGAAGAAAAAGAAGAGATAGATTGAATGCGACATTGTTTGTTTGCATAACATACCAAAGAAAGCAGAGCCATGCTTTTCAAACTCTACAAATATAAACTGCCTTGGGTGTTTTTAAGGAGAAAGGCAGGCTAAAAATATTTTAAATGAATAAAATGAATAAAATAAAATTTGGCCACCAGCTTGTTTGTCAGATAAATCCAATGTACCTCAAAGAACTATTAAGTCTTACAATGAATTCCATGGCATATTATAGCGCTTAAGCTCAATATATGCAGCATTCTTACCAGGCTCCATAGGTCTCATTGTCTACCCCTTAGAACTAGTAGTCAATGCACCCAACATTGACTTGAAGATCTGAATGGCAGAAGATCACTAGTGGTATTGAGGTATCACAAAGGAAAGTTTATGCACTTGCTGGAAAACACTCACGATCCCATCTTTTCAAACAGAACTTACATGTTGTAGGGCGGGATTAATTTTCTTGTACAATGTACAATGACAATAAAGTTGTATCTATCTATTATCTAGGACAATGATGGCGAACCTATGGCACGGGTGCCAAAGGTGGCACTCGGAGCCCTTTCTGTGGGCATCCAACATTGCCCCTTCATAGCCACCTGTATACAAGTTAAATTACTGTATTGGCACTTTGCAAAAACATTAGTGGGTTTTGAATTGCAGTTTGGGCACTCGGTCTCTAAATGGTCCTCCATCACTGATCTAAGATGACCTGGAGACATTGGACTAAATCTAAATTTATGACCAAACAGAGCAGTTCCATTGAAATCAATGGGAATTATGTTTGTGTTGATCAACAAGTCATATTCATTTCAAATAATCTATTATTTCTGGAGTAAACTGTATTTAGCACCTTCCTGCTCTTCCAAGTATTATAAGAGTAAAGTTCTTCCTTGCTGAAGCCATCAGAATTCACAAGAACATGTTGGCCCTTGAAGAAAACTAAATGATACCAATAACTGACCTCATCCTTCCTCAGGCAACCAAGGTGAAGTTTCTTTTCCACTGGCCAAGAGCATGTTCAACAAAATGTTTCCCCTTTGAATTATCTTCTTGTGACTGAGAATAAAGCAGACTGTTTGGTTTGTTCATGAACTCAACCCATCTTAAGATCTACACTTTTCAATGTAAGCAGAGAAGCAAGAAAGAGTGGGAGGCTCCTACTTTCTATGCTTCAGTCCTTCCAGCCCAGTGAAATCCTGCTCTGATTGTTGAGAGATGGTGAGCTTACACATGTCCACATGAAGATCCTACAATGATAGATAATATCCATAAAACCCAGAGCTGCTCCGAGAAATGGAGAGTGATTTATCCCTTTTTTGGGAAGCTCAGCTGTGCTGAGCAAAGAGAAGAAATCCTTTGGGAGCTATGGGGCACACAACAAAACCCTGTGTCACCGTCTGCAACACACCTGGGGATCCAGTTCAAAGGCATCACGTGCAACCGCTGAAGACTTATGGTGATGCCAAGCTAATAAGCCAACAAAACAATAAATTACTGCGAAGCCATCATTACATGGTTCTCTTCCCCCTGGAACTGGTGCACATTGGACCCTGTTGTGAGTAAGCACTTCTAACACCCAATTACTCATACTTAACCCCCTAGAATGGAACCCGACGCAGTTCCAGAAAAACCATTCATCTTTGGGAGGGAAAAGACTTTTAAAGTCCCTGCTCCACAGCCGTTCTGTTTATTGTTAAGATGAGCACATGGGTTACACGAACGGGTCTTATTTATCTTCAATGCTTGCCTTTTAGGTCACCGGGGGCAGGAAGGATTTGGCTGGCATTTCCCAATGCTGTCTTTAATACACATCATTCTTGTTTATGTGCTCAAGATCCCCGCCACCTTCTAGTTTGTGGAGAGAAATTGGTGGGAGAGAGGCCAAAGAAGGCTCCCTCCAAAAGTATGTGCCTCTTAACCAATGCATAAGGCTGAAAATTGAACAGTGCCAAAGATTGAGTCACAAGGGCCATTGTGTCATAGTAAATTGAAGGGTACACACGACAGTCCTCATAGACAGGAGAGTTCAAACAGACCAGAAGCTGGATAGGTCCTTAATAACAAATCAGAAGCAGATCTTTTGTAAAGTTGATTGCTCCATCTTCTGCTCAAAAGAGGGGTTGCCACTCGCTACTTCCCCCATTTATACCAGGCCAGCCCAGTCCCTTGTGAGTGTGTCATGCTATCCAAGGGGCCCAGATTGACTCATGCCATGTGGTTCTGCCCAGGCCTTCCCATTGGTCGGGCCCCTGCATGTGGTGTGGCCATTCTGACTGCTGCCTCCATGTGGTGGACACCATCATTCGTTGTTTCTTCTGGCACTGCTCCAGCAACAATCGGTGGACCCGGTAAGTCAGGTCCTGTGGCCAGGAGTGCATCTGCACAATTAAAACTAGTACACCAGTTAGGCCCATTTCTTGAGAAACCTGCTCTAGACACTGTGACATATGCCCTAGTGATGTCCCGGCTGGACTACTGTAATGCACTCTATGTGGGGCTACCAATGGAAAGTCTCAGGAAACTTCAACGTGTCCAAAAGGAAGTGGCCAAATTGCTGACTGGGGCAGGTTACAGAGATCACATTACACCCCTACTAAAGCATCTCCACTGATTGACAATCAGTTATGGGTACAATTCAAAGTGCAGGTTTTAACCCACAAAGCAAAAAATGGCCTGGGTCTAAGCTACCTTAATGACTGAGTCTCACAGTACGAATCAGCTTGGGTGCTAAGGTCATCAGGAGAGGCCTTTCTCTCCATCCCACCACCTTCAGAGGTGCATCTCATAAGAATACATGAAAAGGCCTTCTCTGTTGCTGCTGCTCCCACACTTTGGAACTCCTTCCTGCAGTAAATGCATGATTGCATTTACTGATTTCATAAGAACACCATTATTTTCCATGTTAGTTTGTTTCCATCCCTCATAATGGATTTTTTCATGTGCTCTTTGTAGCCTTAACATTACCTTTTTATGTTCTAAGATGCCTCTTCAAACTCCCTGTTCTTAACTTGAATATGTCTTAAATGTTCTGGGCTGTATATTGTCCATCATTATTGTAAGACACTTTGGGTCCTTTTCCAAGGAGAAAGGTGGGGTAAAAATATTCAAAATAAATAAATAAATAAATAAATAAATAAATAAATAAATAAATAAATAAATTCCCTATATTTCTGAAGCATTTTCTAAAAGTAACTGCTGAAAGGAAGCAGGGCTTAACCCTCTCCATCACTGCTGATTTCTTCTTTGCCATGACTCTTTCTCAAGCTGTACATCTGGAAGGCTCAACTGCCTTATCTTGAATGAATCTTGATTGAAACAGAAAGAGGAAAAGCTATAAATAAAAGAGACTAGGAGGATGTTGCCTCTCCACATTGAGCAGCTGGAAGACAGGGAGAAAACTGAGCTGGCACATGGATCACCTGGTCAGTCTTCTTCTTTAGCCAGACACACATTTTTATTTTTATTTAAATCACAGCAGGTGCTTCTCAGTTTGTAATTATAAATTTCAGTTAGCAGGTACAGATGTTCTACATGAGATGTTATTTAGCTTTGCATCCTCTTCTGTTTTTGTTTTGGTGAAAATCTCTGCATTTCATTTGGCAATCAACATTCTAAGCACTGAATTTTAATACTGACAAGAAGATGCTACTCTGGAGTTAATTGATTAATAAAACCCACTATTAATACATTTTGTTTGAAACGTGTTCTTCTCACTTGATGTTAGTAATCAACATAATAGCAGGCAGGTTCCTTTTTAGGGAGTTCAAGCTGAAGGCACAGGACTTGTAACTAATTTGTAACTAATTTTTGCCAAGTACTAGGAACTACTTGCTGCCTAGATGCCCTGAGCACATCCAATCTCCCCTGATCCCAGAAGCTAAGCAGGATCAGCCCTGATTAGTAGTTGGATGGGCGACCACCAGGGAATACCACGTGCTGTAGGCACCTAGAGTAGGAAGAAGTGGCAAGCCACTCCAGTATTCCTCCGCGGAAAACTCCATGGACATGGGGTCACGAAGAGTCGGTCATGACTGTAATGACACAACAACAACAAGGAACTACTTGCTTGGGAAAAAATTGAAGAATATTATTTGTGTTCTCTGCTGAAGAGTTTGGAGATCACAAACCAAAGCAAATACCTTTGATGGGGTGGAATTTTATTCCTTCCCAATTAATTAGCAACTGGGCATTGAAAATATGACATACCAGCTCTTGGACATCAGAAACTTGCAATTACTCTGCAGATCATGCCCTGATAAGCTGAGGAAAGGGGGAGACAGAGAAGGCTTGTGATGGAGAATCCAGCTTGACAGTGCTTTATTAAGTCCCATTAACCATATGGTCATGATTATAATAAAGACTTGAGTTATAGCTAGTGACAAGTATAACTCCCCAAGCCATGATATATGTATGATATATGTAGATGGGTGTCAATTCAATAGTAGTGATGCAGGCTTATACCACTGCAGTCATGTTCAGATCAGTCCCAAAGACATGGGGGCCAACAGGCAAACCCCTAGTATAGGAAGGATTCCTATAAAACTTGCAACATCTTGCTTCTACCTTTTGAAAAAACTCTTATTCACTACATCCTCCCAGCTGAGCTTTGATTTTGACATAGCTCTGGCATCACAAGTTCTTTGTTTTATATATAAGAATGTCAGTGCAAATGCTGTTTATTTTACAAGCTTTTTCTGCTGTGTGTTAATTTGTGATGAGGATCCAAACTCACAACTGAAGATCAGCATGGAATATTAAAGTAACGTCAGCATATTTCTTCTTTCTGACCAATGTTGTTTGACTCCACTATGATGAATAATATTTGAAAATTTTGAATAGGTCTCTAGAATGTAAACATTAACACATATTCATTTATTGTGGAATAAACTATACTCAGGCTTTCTGCTTTATCTGACAAATATATGAAAAAATAAAATAAAAATGTTTTTAAATAAAATATAGTTAAAAGCAATCCACAATCCACACTTTTCTTAGTGAGTGACAATATATAAAATCAACCCATAACTGTAACATCCTATGGTAGCATCTATAACCAATAGAAACAACAAAGGAGTCTTCTAACACAAAACAGTAAAAAATACAACAAAAAACAGCACCAAATATATTGTGTTTATTTTAACATGTCACAGCTATGTCTCATGTCTCAAATAGCAAGGAAAGCCTCCCATGGCAGCAGAAGACAAAAACTGATTTTATGGGATTCCCTTCTTTGGTCAGTTTTCTGCATCTCATTCAGGTGATCCCTGATCAGACCACCCATCCCAAGGCTTTCAGGAAACTGGAAGGGGAAGGACACCAAGGGTGAGGCAAATGTGAATTGACTTACATTCACTCACCAGTGGAATTGGATGTGTTCACATTGGGCAAGCACACAGGTAGAGAGAAGGAAAGCCTTGTTTGCAGCTTGTTGACAACAGCCATGTAGCCCTGCAGAAGGTGTGGTTAAAGTGAGACTGTTTAAAAAGTTGAAAACAAAGGCTTCCTCCTCTTCACTATCTTTTTTGGCAGAGGGTGTCTAGGTAACCTAGTACAACACTGCTGATGGCAAGCTGTTTTTTTAAAGAAAGTGTGTGTGTGTGTGTGTGTGTGTGTGTGTGTGTGAGAGAGAGAGAGAGAGAGAGAGAGAGAGAGTTTATATCTATCACATATAATCAATGCAATCTTGTTCATCCATGTTTTACATTTACATTTCTCTGATAGGGTGGTTGGCTTTGCTTGCCATTACTACAATTGTATGTTGGTGAGGTGGTTTTTCCATTTCAGTGAACATGCCATCTAAACTGATATGACTTGTTTTTAAAAAGGCAGAACACTCAGCAGTAGGGGCAGAAAAACTTCAGATATGGTAAAAATTAACCGGGGTGTGGTGGGGGGATGAGTGAATGCTGCAATCCAAATTCCAGAGCATTTCTCACATTTTTTCTGATGTAGTTGCACCCTAAGTTGTATTAGTTAGGTTCCAGGGTACAGTCGTTTCATTGGCATAATACAATGCAAGATTTGGACCTGGAAATATCTGTACATATTATGTTACTATGGGCTGACCAAACATTAGGTAGGGCCAAGTGACAGCACATCCAGGCATGTACTTTAAAAACAGCAAAGGTTCAATTGTTTATCTTCTTGGGGAATTTAATTTTTCTGCCTATCATAATGTTGAAAGGCATATACTTGAAATTCTCCCCTCAGCCCCCAGTAACAAAGACAGAACTACATTAGACTACATGGCAACTCTCTGCTCCAAATACAGTTCTTTTAGTTAAGCTGGCATAATACAAACGGTGTGATGTTTGAAGGCAAGTTGCCTTTAGTTAATCTGTCGTATACTACTGAGTTGTGTTACTCGGTGTACAACATATTATGACTGCCGTGATTCTTAACTTAAATGTAATTTCAGGTGGTACACCAACAATGCAGCTGCACAAGAAGATTTTGCCACTGAGGGATGACAACACTCCTCTTGTACTATGCCATAGCTTCTTAATTCATTTTGTATTTGCAGGATGGCATTACTCAGTGGCAGTGGAGGAGTAAGACATGATCCTGCAATGAAGTGAACAGTAAACTCAACATGTGCAGCAGGCCTGTGCACACTGTCATCAGCAGCATGGCATGTTTCTTTAGGAAGAACAGTGCAAAATCATTATATACTTACTAGACTAATGAGAACATTCTGGGTGGTTTAATAGTCTCTGCTTGTTGAAATTGCTTTTGGATAGTTAGAGAAGGTCATTACTGATCAGCCTGCTCGCCTTGGGAAGGGCCTTCACAATAATAACAATAATAGGGGCAGACAGATTTGACTGTAAGAATGTGCTGAACAAAATGTCGGCTGCATGTATGCTGTGTAGCCTCAAGAGAGCATCCTTTTGCTCATTTTCTTGATTAAAGACTGGCAGCCACATGGGAAATGTCCACCCTGCAACATTTAACAGACCCCATCCACATTCAGTCTCTTTCCAACCAGGGGAAGAGGAGAACTCCTAAGCGCTGTGTGCAAGCAACTTATCGAAAGGAGCATGAAGCATGTGTTATTCACTTCCCAAATGCTGGCTTTGTTTACAAAGCCATCTGCACCAATGTGGTTCTGGTCAGAAAAGCAAGTGTCAGAAGCCGGACCCAAAAGATACTCATGCACACAAATCGTCAGTCACTTCTCGTAATGAAACACGTCTTTGTTGTTCTGAATGAACGGCTTTTCCTGTCTAAATGTCTCGCTTCCTCCTTGCTTTATCTTTCTCCTTTCTCTGAATGGGCCAGGTGGTGCTGCCCCTTGCTTCAAACAAAAACAGTGGCCTGTAAAGATGTGTTTCATTACTGAATTTTGGCTAAGCTCCTGCACGCATGGAGCTGCTTTCGTTTGCATTATTGGCATCGGCAGCCAATGTTGGCTGGAGGCAAACACTGTGATATGAGCATCCCCGAGCTTGAGGGGAGTTCAGGTTGAGGTATTGCATCTGTCTCCCATTACTTAAGGGAAATGAACTCAGCAACACCCCACACTGCTCCGTTTACCACACACTCTTGCCTCAGCTATTCCATGCCTTTCCTGTGACTCCATGAAAATAGTTTGTTTCTGACCTACCAGGAACAAGACTACCTATTCCAGGTTCTCTCTCCACAGTAAGGTCTAAATATGCCCAACAGAGTTCCTGAGCACAGGATTATTGTGCCAAAAGAGATGTAAAGCTTCTCTGGTTCATCATCTTCCCCTCATCAGAATCTTCCTATCAAAAAAGATGTCAATTACAAAAAGTATTCATCAAGGTTGTATTGTTTCACCTCTACTTTTTAATATCTATTCAGAAACAATTTACTGGGATGCTCTTGAAGGAAAGAACCAAGGTGTGAAGGTGAATGGAGCTCTTGTTAACAACATAAGATACTCTGGCAACACGGTCCTGCTTGCAATAATTTGGGCAGCTTTGCAAGGATTATTAGATTTTGTAGCTGCAGAAAGCAGTGCCATGGGATTGTGACTTAATAACAAAAACGGATGGTTATCAGTAAAAAACAAAATGGTTCACAAAACCTTCTCAGGACCAGCAGTGATGCAAGTGAGATAGTAACATCTTGTAATTACTTGGGGTGCTATGCCAAGGATAACTGGAATCCTTCATTCAAAATCTGTTGAAGAATTGAACAAGCCAGATATTCCTTCCAGAAAATGAGGAAAGTCTTGACAAACTGGGACTTGTATATCAGATTTTGTACTCAAATATGTTGATTCTGTGTATTCAATATACTTCTCTACGGTGTTGAAACTTGGACATTTACAGACACATTATGCAGAAAGCTGGAAGCATTCAAAATGTGGATGTACAGAGGAATTGTGACAGCCAGAGTTACTAATGTGGCAGTATTACATCACATGAATAAAGAGCTAGAAATTCTCAATACCATAAAGAAAAGAAAATTGCATCATTTCAGACACATAATGCACAATAAGAAATACCATCTACTGCAGGTTATCCTTCAAAGAACAATAGATGGGAAGCATGGCCTGGGATGTAGAAGAACTTTCTGGCTTAAGAACTTAAGCCAATGGTCTGCAGTGAGCACAGATGCTCTGTTTAGAATAGTGTTAGGTATAGACAGAAACCAGTTCAGGCTCATGATTACCAATAGAGATGGGCACGACTCAAAAAAGTGGTGTTTCGTTTGTCGTTTGGTTGTTTAGGGGTCCGTTTCGGTTCGTTTTCGTTTTCGTTGGGTTTTTCCGCAAATTTTTCGTTTTCATTTTCGTTACGTAATGAAACAAAAAATGAAAACGAAAACGAAAATTTCTGTTTCGTTAGCATTCTTTTCAGTTCAATGCATTTGCCGCAATGAAAACGAAAAACACGGCAAAATTTTTCGTTTTCGTTTTCGTTTTTGTTTTGTTTTTGAAAAGTTTTCATTTTCATTTTCGTTTTTGTTACGTAATGAAATGAAAAAACGAAAATGAAAACAAAAATTTCGCTGAGTCGTGCCCATCTCTAATTACCAATGTTCTACAAGGACATGGCACTTGAAGAAGAAGAAGATACCCAGTAGTGTCCTTGGGCACATCTTCCTTGGGGCATACAACTGGATCATTTCAATGCCAAACACAGTTCTCTGTGTAGTTAACATTTTCCTGATCCTAATGAGCTGTTCGATTAAATAAATCATACAATGTGATGTTCTGTAATGGAACTAAAGGTAGTGTGATCCTGTGCCCCCTTTTAAACAAGTAGTCTTTTATCTTGGAAGAACTCCCAGAAGAGATTTTACATCTCTGAATTGTTAACTTAGCCTTTTCATTATTCATCCCTTTAGTTTTTACTGTCATGTCATTAATTATCTCACAATTAAGTGAGAGGCACAAATTCCATGTATTGTTGGAGATCACCAGAACACTTCAGCTGCCTCATTTCTGATTACAGATAATTTTGTGGGGTGGAGTGGGTGGGTTTAACACTGCTCCCCCAAAATTTCACACACCTCTTCTTTCTAAATATCCCAGCCTTCAAGAATAAAACTTCTTGGCCAGAATCTGTTTTTGGTCCTATGAAACCTAAGTAAGCAATTGACCCAACCTTCTCAGGTTCTTCAGGTGAGGGAAACTGGCTTGCATCTGCTCCTGGGCTCAGTCACGCAACACACAGCAAACCATGAGGGAGAAATTGCTGTATGTATGTGGTATTTCTCAATAGTGTTTTAGCCCTTCCCATAATCTACTGAAACAGTGTCTTATCCTTTACGAGCATTGATTACACACCATATATGTGGTGAACGTCTGCAGTTACATCAGTAGTTTTTTATATGCTATTGTATTGACAGTTTTATTAACACTGAAACATCAAAATTTTATTCCAGGACTTTACGTATCACAGAATAGAAATTGTTGTCTTGTTAATTATTATTCCTAAGTACCACCATTACCCTTCTGCAACATGGAGGGTATGTCCCTCCCTTGGAGGGGGGGAGGGAAGAGAAGAAACCCATTTTCTTCTTATTTGTTAAATCATTCTTTTTCCATTTCTATGGAAAACCTCCCAGTCTATTCCCCTCACTGTTGGTGTTCTACAGGGTTAAGTATTGGTCCCAATTCCTCTGCCCCCCCCATACTCTATATGTTCACCAATTGGCTGCTTTAATTTCTAGTTTGGGTTTTCATTATCCCATTTATGCTGATCATACCTAATTGTGCAGACTCATCCTGAGCTTAGTGATGAGGTCTGGAACTCACCTCACCTGAGACTGAACATGAATAAGACTTGTCCTAAACCTCTTGCCCATCCATTTGGCTATTCCTCTTCTCTCACTCCAGGGTTGCTGGGTGACCCCTGCTTCAGAGACCACGGATCTCAGCATTCCTGTGGATAACTGGTGGCTGTTGCTCAGTATGTGAATGTGACAGCTTGGGTTTGCAGTTTCCATCTTGCTAATATCTGCTGGACCCATCACGTCTTCTCTTCTGAGAGACTACAAAGCTCCTTGTTTATAGCTTGGTGCTGTCACTCCTGGATCACTGAAACAGTAATTATTACTAATTATTGTAACAGCCTTTTGATAGATCTTCCTTTTTCTTCACTCTGGCCTCTTACCATGGTACAGAATAGTGCAATATGATGGGTTTGAAACTTACCATGTGACTCCCATAGTTACCATCATTGTAGGGCATTGCACTGGTTGCTTATCAGGTTAATTTATTTATTTATTTATTTATTTATTTCATTTTTATACCGCCCATCTTCCAGAAGGAACTCTGAGCGGTTTACAAACAAGAATAAAACCAACAGTGTATAACAAGTAAAAAGAACAAATTGAAAAAAAACTAATAAAATAAAGAGGGGAAAACCCTCAACAAGAGGCGGCACGGGCAAAAAAAAAGTAAATGAAATTAAATGACAAGGTCTCCATATGCCTCCTTAAAAAGGAAGGTTTTCAGAGTCTTTTTGAAGGCGGGCAGGGACATTTTTAAAACATCTGTTCTGATACTTAAAGCCTTACGTTCCTCCTGTCCCAATCTTTCAGCCAAGCTGGTATCATGACATATTCCTGTTAAGAGGTTTCAGTCCTCAGATTCTGGGCTTTTGTCATAAGGAGGTGACTTCTGGACTCCAGGCATTTTCCCACTTGGCTCCAAACTGTGGAATTCTATCTTCCAGCACCTTTTTATGGAACCAGAGCTGGACAAATTTAGACAAGGTCTGAAAACTCTTGAACTGTTTTTTTTTTTTTAGCAATTGATTAATTTTTTTATTATTGCCTATTTTGAGGAATTTTGTATTGGTGTACAAGTATTATGTAAGTATATAATATTGAGGTTTTTAAATGTTGTGCTACATGTTTGCCCATTATTGATTTTATTGACTTGCATTTTGGCATGTGTGTTTGTGTCGTTACAGTCGTGACTCCATGTCCATGGAGTTTTCTTGGCAGGAATACTGGAGTGGCATAGAGCACAATATACACAAAGATCATCATCACCATCTCCATCATGGTCCTTTTATTTCTGTTATGTTCATGATAGCATGCAAATGTACATACACAAAAATGACTTCCACACAAGTGGCTGTTCTGCATTGCATCATTCAGACTCATTCCAGATATTATCCCAGCGAGCTTTAGAACTTGACATTCATCCATTTTGCCACAGAGAGGAGCTCACACTGCTTATGATTCTTCCTCGACTGAAACCAGGGCAGATGCAAAGCATCTGAGAGAATATCTTCTCTGTGCTGCTAAATCAATAATAAAGCAAAGCATGCCGATGGGACAGGCTGTTAATGGGTGATTCATGGCTCTTGGGTCAAAGAGGTTAAAGATTCTCATCTGAAGAGGATTAGATTTTTCTTCAGGAAGCCAAGTCTCCTGTGCCTCCAGCCTTTCCTTAGAGCTCTGACTGAGAGTTGAGCAACCTGCTTCAGGCCTGCCACCTTATCCAGCCCCATCGCCATAAAATTCCATCTTATGCAGTTTAGCAGAACTGAGGAGGGGAGTGAGAAAGAGAAAGGAAGAACTCAGGTGACACTAATGGGAAGAAAGAGAGGAAGAAGAAACCTCTCTGAATGAAAACAATTCTCTTTAGCAAGATATTCTAGCCAGGAAGGAGTCCCTTGCCATTCATAAGAACCGCCACAATTCATGCTGCCATCAATTCAGCATCAATGAAGCATTTGTATATGGAACAACGTTATATTCTTTGAGAAACTGCTTTTGTCAGGGAAAAGTATTCTGAGTAGTTTATGGGCTGTGGCCTGAGAAGTTCATCAGGGTTTTTTTTTAAGAGGGAGCTGCTGAAATCATCTTTATACCCCATTTCCTAGGTGAAGCATGTATAGTATGTGAATTATCTTAAGACTGTATCTTACAGTTAACCACTCTTTTGTAACACTCTCTAAGCAGGGCTTCTCTTGAAACTGACCCAAGTAGAGAATGCAGCTACCAGGCTGATGAAGCTGCTTAGATGAGTAGCAAAATGTTTCAATCTCACAAGTAGACATGGGCACGACTTGGTGAAATTTTTGTTTTCGTTTCCGTTTTTCGTTTCTGTTATGTAATGGAAATGGTAACGATAATTAAGCCATCAGAACTCGAACTCGAACCGAAAAAAGAAAAATTTGGCTGGGTTTTTCGTTTTCGTTTGTGGCATCGCGGCGATCACGCAATGCGAAGCACAGAAAAGGTTTTTAAAAGTTTTTTTAAAAAAATCCGACTCCCAGGCAAAAAAGCAGGTGAAAATATGCCTGCCTGAGGCTTTGCCACCTAGCAGAGGAGTGGTTTCTGGGGGGTCCCCGGCCTTTCCCCGCCTCTTCTCCTGTCTTGGGCTGCTTGCACCAGGCTGGGGGGGGTCATCCTCATCGTCTCACCATGCCATGCGGTGGGGTGGGGATCCAAAATGGCGACCACAATTTTTCTTTTGAAATCGTGGTCAAAAAACACACCAAATCACCACAGAAACATGTGAAATTTATTTTTTTAAAATGCCTGAATTTTAATAGTAGCAGCAGTGGGTTTTTTTATAGCAATAAAACATCATATTTATTTTATTTTATTTTATTTTTTATTGTTTTAGACCTGCCCATTTGGGCTGGGCATGGGTTGGGACCATGCAATTTTTTTGAACCATTCCACCAATGGCATCACCAAGTTTTTGAATGACACTTCTGGATGTCTTGGAGGGCATAAAAAGCCGAGGCACCTTCCAGAAATCGCAGTCGGGTGTATGGATGTGGTTGAGGGAGGAGGGCTGGCTGCTGGTGCTAGTGTGATCCAATCGAGATTGAGGAGGGAGGCTGGAGGCTTTAGGATTTAAGTTAGGCAGGCAGGGAGGGAATTGAATTTAGAAAATAATTTCTTTGATTCCCTGCAGCTTTGTCTGCTGAAGGGAATAGCAGTTTATTCTTTATTTCTTCTCTGGCAGTTTGTGAGGATTTTTTTCTGATATTGGATAAAGGGGGAGGTTTGACTGGGAGTGGGAGGTGTAGATTTATTTTAAAAATATATTATATACTACCATTTATTTTCTATTTTCCCAACTTCAATTTGCTTGCACACACACACATTTGGGGTGCAAGCCAAGAAAAGAACCTCTATCCTAAGTGATATCCTAACTGCCCACTCGCCCGCCCGCCCGTGCCGCCACCCGCCTGTGGCCCACCTGTGGTCGCTGCCTGCCTGCCCACGCCTCCCCCCTGCCGCTGTTGCCACCCGCCCATTGTCCCCTGCCACCACCGCCCGCCTGCACCTTCCCCCGCTGCCCGCCCCCCACCCCACCCGCTGCCTAGGGCGCAAAAACACCTAGCACCGGCCCTGATTGCGGGACGCCCCTATGCTCTGGGAAGTCAAATTGCGCTAAATCGTGGTGGAAACAACAAACAAAACGACGAAATGACAAATTTTTGAAAAAAATCACGACAAACGGAAACGTCCCAAAACGGACCCATTCTGACAAACGAAAACTTGAAACGTCATTTTTTCTGGTCGTGCCCATGTCTACTCACAAGAAAAGAAGACCAGTTGCCAAGACCCAACTTCCAGTTAACCTCATCTGGATGACTGAAAATCTTCACAGACATACTGCCAGGGTGGTGGTGGATCAGGAGCAAATTTGATCATGTTTCCCCAGTTTTGGCCTGCCTGCATTTACTCCCTGTGAGGATCTGGCCCGGGTTCAAGCTTTTGGTTCTTTCCTACAAGGCTCTTCATGGTTTGGGACTTCATTATCTGTTGGCATTTCCCCCCAATAACATTAACTCATCCCTCCACATCCTTGTAGGCAATGGGTTACCTTACCAAGGGAGATCAGAAAAATTTCGAACCAGAAATTTTGCCTACTTGGTGATGGCACCAGTTCTTTAGACTGGGATCCTGGTGGACCTGTGCCTGGCCCCTTCCCTCTCTAACTTCCAAAAGCTACTTCAAACCATGCTTTTTAAACATGTTTTTAGTGGCCATTGCTTAATATATATGCCAGAAATCTTCTTCCTTTCTCTTTGGATATGTTTTTATGCTTTTTATTGACTTGTTTGTTCTTAATTTTTATTTATTATTTACCTCATTGTTATATGATTTACATGTATTTGTTTGTGAAATCAAAAGGATCAATTACTGGCCAAGGTCAAAACACAAAGAGGCAAAACATTTCAGAGGCATCATCCACTCTCTATTTTCCTTGGGTTCTTTTCCAAAACAAAATCTTCAGGAGGCCAGGTTATCTATTTAAAAAGAGTATTATTTCTAAACTAAGTTAGAAAAGAAAGTTATACTTGTGAAAAGATTCAAAAAAGATTTTTTAAAAAAACCTGATAGACCCCCAGATATAGATTTATTTCCCTAAAAAAATAAAAAGCTAAGTTATTATCTCTGACTGGTTACACTGAGTCCTAACTCTACCTAACTGAAGCAAGCATCATCGCTCAAAGTGATCCTCAGCAAAATCATGGCTTCTGCCTTTTCTCCTCCTCTTCTTCCCAGAAGCTTCCAGATGTCATGTGCTTGTAACTGATCAATAATTGCTGTATCTCTCTGCTATAAAAGAATTGTTGTGACTATATTCCACATACCTTAGATAAGAGTCTAATGCAAAGGCAAAATGTGCAGTTAATATCACAGGGAATCACACGATGACCCACTATCGCTAATTTCCTTGCACACCCAAAGAAGTGCTTTGTTCTAATTGGTCAGCATAAAAATGGAATAAATAAATAAATAAATCCACTATATGTTTTGTATCTTAGGTAAGATCTTCATGATGAAGAAGAATGCCTCAGTTTCAGCACCAATGAGGAGGATCCACCATGTTCTGTGGTGTTAGCTTCCACTGTCAAGCAGCTCTTACTACCCAGAAGCACTTCCTGGTGCTTAGTTGAATTTTCCCTTCTTGCAATTCCCTTCCATTTGTTCAGGGCCTACCCTCTGGAGCCGGAGAATACAAACTCACTCCATGGTCCATGTAAGAGCTCTCCAAATGTCACACAGAAGATGAAGCAAGCTTCCCCCCCCCCTGTGGCTTCACAGAGTACATCCTGAAATAACACATGTTGAAATAAAAATTAAAGGAGCCTCAGGCTAAAGGTTAGGAAGAGACTCCTAACAATTACAGCTGCTTGACAATGGAATGGATTGTATCATAGGATAGTGGACTTTTCTTCACTGGATGTTTTTAAACAAAGGTTTAATGTGGGCCGCGCCCGGGGGTGGGAGGCTTTTTTTATATGGATTTTCCTTTTTTGTCCCCCCCCCCCCGTGGCTGAAGCTAAATTAGATAGCTGTAGGGTCTCATCTAGCTCTGTGATTCTGCAGTTCTATGAATTATTTGGCAATGGCTGCATGCCTAGATGCCCTAAGCACACCCAATCTCGCCTGATTTCGGAAGCTAAGCAGGGTCAGTCCTGGTTAGTACTTGGATGGGCGACCACCAGGGAATACCAGTGTCTGTAGGCACGTGGAGTAGGAACTGGCAAACCACTCCAGTATTCCAGCAAAGAAAACTCCATGGTCATGGAGTCATGAAGAGTCAGTCACAACTGTAACAGCACACACACACACACACACACACACACAGCTGGCTGCATTTTTTGAGGTGGGTGGGTTTCCCTTGGCCCAGCAAAAATCTTCTGGGTTGCTTTTGTTCCTTAGTTAACACATTTGTACATACAAGCAGCATAAATAGGGGGAGATCATGTATAAGGTGGCTATTAGTGAAAGACACTGTGGGGTGTGGGGGAGAGACTGATAGCAGTCATGGAAGGAGAACCAAAGGAGTCAGGGAGGGTTTAGGGTTTCAGGTTGCTTGAATCATGCTGATATTACCAGCACTTATTCTTATGTAACATTTTGTGTATTGGAACATCAAGAAATAAAAGCAATGGTGGTCAGCAATGGGGAGGGGAGTCTAGGGGCTGTACTGGATGCATTTCCCTATACCTTGATCCTAGTGGGTCAGGCTCAACCATTTTTCATAAGCTCATTTTGTTTTAAGGCTGTGGGGCAGGGGGGAAGGCTGGGTGTCATAAATAGCCTTCGAAGGGAAAACCAAATCTTTAGGAGGCTTCTAAGCACATGATGCTCCATCTGGCGCTGAGTCTGTGATCAATATCCAGAAGGCCTAAGCACTGAACTTGCCACTTGGCTGCTATGTGTAGCCCATGGGCCATGCCATTCTTATCCCTGAGGTTCAAGTAAAAGCAGCTCTATAGTGCTGTTTTCCCATTGGTCTTTTCACAGTCCTTCCCTATTCTGGCTTCTGTATGTCCTAATTTGCTGCTTGGGGTGGTTCTACAATGGGACTAAGATAGCCTTCCATAAGTGAAGTGTGGCTACTCACATAACAGAATGCTGTAACCCTCCAAGAGCTACAGACACAGCCCAGGAACTGCTTTGTAAACTATACAAATCTAGTTTTCAGCTTGTGACTCAGTAACCAAGTCAGACTGCAGGTACCCTTACACAAGTACATGGACAACAATCACCCCGTGATAACCTTTTTTCTCCCAATTGTGCTTTCTCTCGGCTTATCACCGTGAATTTCCTCTTTATATTATTTTCACTTTACTGTCATATTCTCTGTTGGGGAGGTGGTTTCTAGCCTACCATCAAGACTGCTGTCTAGTTATAAAACTGGACACTATGAGATACAGAGGGGCAGGTTAATACAAAGTGCACAATGCTCTTTAATAAGACCTTTGGCAATACTACTGTGCTGTTAGATAAAATTCGGGAGCTCAGAAATGTTGTTTTGGGGCTGCATCTCTCAGATTCTCCCAGTCAGTATGACACTACATATTATACTTTCAGTTTGCTTTTTGTGGATTCCAACAAGGGATTTCATTTTCTACAGCTGTCATGCCTTGGGTGGATGTTTACGTTCAATTACCGAACAGATCACCAATAGCCTTTTTTCCTGATCTGTTCCAACAGCTCAGATCCAATCAGTGTACATGCAAAGTTGTTACAAAAATGAAAATGCAGTGCTCACACTACTACAGTAATAGATGGTCTCCTTTTGGCATGTGAACCTGACAAGGATTGTGTCTTATACATCATTAGCCTGCTAAAAGAACTGGTGGGGAAAGGCTGTAAAGTTTCTAGAGAGAGAAAAAATCCAGCTTTGCACACAAGACATCTGGTTCCTAGGCTAGGACTAGGTCCAGGCAACCAGGAAAGTGGGGAAAGAGGAAACAGAAGTTATCCAAAAGGCATTTTCTCCTAAATATCCCAAAGTCCTGCGCCTGTTTCTGGGACTTATGGGGTTCTGCTGTCTCTGGATCACAGATTATGAGGCCATAGCCAAATGGTCCATTAAGGCTGGAAAACATCTCAAGTTGGAGATTGGCAGACAAAATGCAAAAGGCATTTCTATCTTAAAAGGAAGATCTCATCCAGTCCCTGGCACTTGTCCTCCTGAACCCAAGAAAAATCTACCACCTGTACATTCATGCAAACAAAGTTAAGAGGAAAAAGTGGCCATGTGATCCATCTCTAGAAACAAACGTTCTGGTCTCAGATAGACCTTTTCTGGATCGCTGAATCATTGCAAAGTGAGTTTTTGACTTTTCCAAAATTCTTCATCAGGCTAAAATGGTTAAAAATTTGTGATTGAGGTGAAAACTTGGGGCAAATGTCTTTGGAGAACAAAACAGATAACATGTTAGGTATCACACTAGCTTCAAAAATCAATTACCATCACATTGGTATATACAGTGTTATCTCAGTTTAAGTAATCAATGTGCTCTCCGGGATGTTTTGTATCCTAAAAAAATTGAAAACCGAAGGGCAATTTCCCATAGGAATGCATTGAAAATCAATTAATCCATTCCGGAGGTCAGGGGGAAAAAAGCACAAAAAGACACCCCCACACCTCACACACAATGCAAAATGCATAAACAGGCACAGAAGAAACAAAGAATCAGCTGCCTACCTTTCCACCACTTGAGTAATGCACCAAAAAAGTTCAAAAAGTCCAAAACCCGCTGCAAAAATGTCCAGGATGGCTCCAAAACTCAATGAAAAAACAGCTCCAACTCCTCCCACACCTCCACAAACTATGGGGGTGCAATGCATCCTGCATACACTTTTTTTTTAGCAATGCCTAAAGGAAAAAATGTAACACAGACATTCCACTGAAATTTTTTTTAACCCGAGGCAACCCCAGTTCCAATAATTTCTTTTTGTAACCCAAGTTTTTCATAACCTGAGGCATTTGTAACCTGGGGTACCTCTGTACAGTAGCTGTGATTGTACAAAACAGAATCTTCACAGAAGAGCAATCTCAGCTAACAGTCACTCCTCTTGGCAGTAAAGCTTGTTCCAAGACCATTTTTTTAAAAAAGTATCAACACTGATCCATCATTTGAGGCAATGTTCTGGGATTCTGGAAAATTTGAAAGTTCCATTTATTTGTAACTTTGTGTGTGTGTGTTGTGTCGTTACAGTCGTGACCAACTCTTCGTGACTCCATGTCCATGGAGTTTTCTTGGCAGGAATACTGGAGTGGCTTGCCAGTTCCTACTCCAGGCGCCTACAGCGCCTGATATTCCCTGGTGGTCGCCCATCCAAGTACTAACCAGGGCCGACCCTGCTTAGCTTCTGAAATCAGGTGAGATCAGATGTGCTTAGGGCATCTAGGCAAAACTATTTGTAACTTTAGAGGGATTTAATTCTTGACAGACTATGAGACTTTGTTGCTTAAAAATCCCTCTAGCTATGTAGTCAATCAATCAATCAATCAATTAAACCATGGACCTACAACACTGAAATAGCTTCAAGTAGAAGGCCACCCCTTTTTGTTTGTTCTCCTCATTCATATATTGGTAAGAGAAAGAATAAAAAGTTCAATTCACTTACAGTTTTAAATAGATTTTTAAAAATAGCATATTGTGGAAAAATAATAACTGGTTACACATACAGAGTTTAACTGATTCATAGCTAGCTTCATGCTAACTACATGACAGACTCTAACTGAGTGCATAACTCTGACTGACAAAGAGTGGAAAAAAGACTCAGAACATAACATCATAGAACCATAGAGTTGGAAGGAATCTATAAGGCAATCACGTCCTACCCCCTGCTCAGTGCCGGAATCCAAATCAAAGTACTGTACCATATTTTTCCCATATAAGATGCCACCATGTATAACATGACTGTTTGCAGAGACAAGGTATGGGCAGTTTTGCAACTGCACAGTTATTTCCTTGACTTACTTCCAAGTATAAGATGACCCTCAATTTTTAGTCTAACAATTTAGACAAAAATATAGTCTTATAATAGAAAAATACAGTATATCTATCAGATGTTTGCCTCATTTTCTCTTAAATGCCTCCAACGCTGGCACACATACCACCTCATGAGATAGTTGGTTCCATTACTTGAGTAGAGAGGTGAGTCTCTTTTTCAAATTCTGAGGTACAGAGGGAACAATTGATTGCATCTTGATAGCTAGGTTGATTAATTGATGTTCCTCCCAGCTGAAACCTCTTGAAGGCAGCATGCAGTGTTTGCTAAATTCCCACACTAATAAGGATATTGTCCAAACTTCCGCGTAAGCAACAAGGGATCTGTGGCTTTGGTATGTGCTTTGGGTCTGACATGACTTCTGATTGACAAGCTGGCTCTAGGCCCACCCTGATGTTGGCAAACAGATTCAACCCCCCCCCTTAAATAAAGAGGAACAAGGCTTCCTGAACCTTGTGGTTTCCAGATGTTTTGAAGAACAAACCCGAATGTCTCCTAGCATAAGAAATGTTGGGGGAAATGGGGGAGGGGATTAAAGCTGGAGGTGGCTGATCAAGAGTCTCTTACAATGGCAGAGCCAGAGGTAACTGGCTCTAAGGTTCTGGTTCAAGTATTGTTTCCTTTTGGCAAGAACCAATTCTCCAGTCTCATCTGACTGGCATTGAATCCACAGATTTTATCGCACCACAAAGCCCAATAATTCTTTGCAAACATTTAAAACTAGCGAGCCTCTCCTTCTCAACACATGGCTCCTGTGTTATATGAATCCAAGTTAAAAATAATGAGTGCATGTTAAAAAAAAAAAAACACCTGAAAGCCCTTCACCATCTACTCTGATTTGAGGAAGGGAGGGAGGGAAGAGAACGGTGCCCAAACCTATTGACATCTTCCACCCAAATGTCTGTATTGCCTGTCTACTCTTACAGGGGAAGTAAGACATGATGTTCCAGATTTTGCATCTGGTATTGAAATCTGAACATTAGGACCAGTGATCTTAATGCCTTAATGACAAGAGATGAAAGACCTGATTCCAATAACTTTCCATGCTCCAGTTCCCACTGCTTTATGAGGTGCGGCACACTTGGGTACCTTTGAGAGAGAATGTGTTTCCACGTCTTACTTCAACATCTTTATTGCTTTTGTTCCACAGATACGAGTCGTTAATCCACTGTAACATAAGCCATGGGGGTGGCATTGGGGGTGGAGAAATGTGGTGAAGCCATGAGGGCTTGTAGTTATTTTAAGCAAGAAATAAACAAAAGGCATGGATTCATTTAAAGAAATGTGTGTGTCCATTCCTCCTTTACCTTGTTCAATCTAAATTCTCTGAAAACAGAACCAAACCTCATTTTATGACTCTACTTTTCTTGTTCTATCTTCAGTACAACTGCTTCCTTTAAGAAGTCCTTGTTAGCCAGAATTTCTCATTTATGTTTCTCCCTTTTTAAGTATAAAATCACACCTGACAACCTACAGCTCTGTTAGTAATGTGTTACACAAAGAGAAATGTTTAACATGTGTACGTTTTTATCATACAGTTCAATGGAGGCAATAATATTGCAAACAAATGTTTTTGAATATACAGATCTTAAGCGCACTAAATATGCTTTCTTGATGGAGATAAATTGGGAGGATCTTGCAGTTATGGGAAACTATTGAAACTGTTTGCAATCTGTGCATCCACAAAGAATCCCAAATAGATCAAGGATTTCAAACTGGGTATGTGTGAGAGGAGTTTATTTATTTATTTATTTATTTATTTATTTATTTATTTATTTATTTATTTATTTATTTATTTATTTATGATTATAAATAAATACTCTAAAATAAATAAGTTTTCCTTGGAAAAGGACCCAAGGCTGCTTACAGTAATGAGGGACAATATACAGTCCTGTACAATTAAGAAATATTCAAGTATTGAGAACAGGGAATTGATGGACGTCTTACAGCAGGGGTCCTCAAACTACGGCCCAGGGGCTGGATCAGGCCCACCACTGTGCTAGTGGTGATTGGGTGCCCTTCCGCGAGCAATGACCACCCTGCCCGACCTGGCACAGGTAAAAGAAATGTGAGGGGGTGGAGTGGGGGATCTAGGCAACTTGCACTGGGGGACAGGACTCAAAAAGCAGCAGCAGGTACCTGCTGGTGTTTTTGGAATGGTCCGGCCCCAACAGTTCTGAGGACAGTGAACCGGCCCCCTGTTTAAAAAGTTTGAGGACCCCTGTCTTATAGTATTAAAAGACATTACATTAAAGCCGCAAGAGATCACAAGCAGTTAAAGAAAGAGTAAAAATTCCATGTAAAAGTTATGAGTGATGGAAACTAACACTGAAAACATAGTGTCAATGCAATTACACAAGGTTATAATTGGTTATAACACAGTCTATGTGATCATGTATGGTAGATTCATAGACACATAATAGATAGTCCATCATTTAGGGAAAGTTTCCCTGAACAGAAAGGTCTTTCAGAAATTCACACCACAGAGGCTTAAAAAGAAAAGGATTTAACAGATTCCACACCTCTAAGACTGAACACAAAAACAAGGCATGATTCTGGTTGGGCATTTATATACTTTTGGGCTTGCAATGTGTTTTGTGAAAGAAAAATAAATAAATCCAAAATCATGTACATATTTACATGGGGAACATTTCTAAACTGTGCATAAACATACTTTATTCCATGGGGACCTGCATTCATTAAACAGATTGGCAAATGTGAACAAAAATACAAATGATTGTTTTTCCTGTTGAACCGTCTGCATGAAAATTGCATGGAATGGGCTTGGAAATAGGAAATGAAGGAAGTATAATGAAACAGATTTCACATATCAGCTCATGGGCACAAACATTGGCTTCTATGGAAATATTTTTTTGTTTTCCTTTATCATCCTAGCCACTGTCACTGTTGGAAATTACAGCACAGTACTTTAAATGAACTATGTGGGAAGAGACCTAACACAGCCTAGCACCTTAAACATGGAAGGAGCTTCATACAATCAGAAACTTAAGCTAAGACCTACTATTACATAGCAAAACTAATGAGTCTCAGGTGTGGTCTTTTATTCATTTTTATTTAATTTTTATTTCTAGGAATTGGGAGATGTCCCCGTGGGGTTATCTGCCTCCAAATGCCCATCAATTTGATCAGTCTTGGGCACAAATCAGCATGATTTGTTAAGAGGGAAATCATGTGGTGCCAATTTCCTAGGCTAAGATATTCTCTATGATCCTAACATGGCCACAACTAGGGTGTGTGTATGCATGGGGGCAGGTGCCCCAGTTGCCATGCTGTGGTGGTGGTGATGTTAAAATGATGAAATAGTATTTTTACTCTGTACTATCCTGCCCCCCCCCCCCAGCTGAGTGTATGGGTGGATGGGTGAGTGTGGAATCCATGATTGCCATGGATGACACATACCATAGTTGTGGCCCTAGGTTCTAACACTATTATTATTAGTTATGAAAAGAGATGAAAAAAAAAGTTCTTTTTAAAGGCTATAACTCACAGAATATTCCAGGCAGCATCACCACTATGCTGTGGTTTCGTGTTTCTGGCCTGTGGAACTGGATATGCTGGCTATGGTATTCTGGGAGTTTTTGGCTGCAGAAAGTAACTTTTCTTTTTAAAGGTTACAGACAACTGTGTTAAAGAAAGGGGCACAGAGGTACCATCCCATAAGCTAAAGATGGCAACAGCAGGAACACAAGACATTCTGAAAGTCCAGAATTCTGAGCACTGCTGGTGAGCACACTAAAGGTCGGCTGGCTGCCAAAGATGAAGGATCAAAAGTGTCCCCGCTATTTGAGCAGCTGGGTCACCACCCCTTCCCACCTTCCAACAACCTTCCCAGCCATTAGACATAGAATGAAGTGTCTGTAGAGATTGCAAGGTTGTAAGTATGGGCAGCAACTCTGTCTCTGGCACCATCTTGGCTTGAGGCCTGGTGGCCTTGCCCTCTGCCCTTCTAACTTCAGATGACATCAGCTGCTGCTGTGCGAGCACGTCCCTTCAAACAGGGATGATGATAAGCTGCTTTTATTTCTCAGCTGCCAAAAGGACTACAATTGGCCCTGACCCAGAGACAAAATGGTTGACAAACCATTTCTTGTGCTGGACCATTCTTTCCCTCTGGAACGTTGCTTCCCCTTGGAAAAACGAAGATGAATCTTACACTGTAAAATCATAATGTGTCCCTATCTATTGAAGTTGTACAGATTTTGAAATTGTGAGGCGATGTCTTCATTATTTTTTCTTTTGATGCATACAGAAAAGCTAGAATCAAAATAAATATTTTCCCTTCACCTAGGCCTTTCTTCCCACCTCATCCTCTTCAGAGCTTACATTATGTTTCCACTGCTAGGAAAGGGATGTTACTTTTCTTTTCACAGCAGCCCTGCTTATGACATGTGTGTTGTGCTACCTTCAGCCCCAATACACCCTCCCAGGGAAGGAAACAAGCCTTTAATGAAACTCAGCTGTGCTCAGATCATGGACTCCTTGAATTAGTTCTGCTTTAGCATCAAAGACACGATAAACGGGAGGGCAGGCGCTGCAGGCCATTACCACTGTGGTACCTAGACTCTCACCCTCAGCTTACTTATTTTGTTCCCTTTGAAGGAAAAATCTGTGTGACTTTCCATAATCTTTGTGCCCTTCCCTATTGTCAACAAGACTTATCTCAAAGGTGGTAAGCAGGGATGGCGGGGGGGGGGGGAGAATCCCTCCCTTGTCTACAGCAAACGGAGGCCCTCCTGATTTTCATCTTTAAAGGAAATGGAAGAATTCTAAAAAGAGGACTTAATATGATTCTACAAGAAGGGCCTAACATGATCTCAGAAACTGGTCTACCCCCTGCTGTTGTTACATGCTATCTAGTTGCCTCTGACTTATTGCGAACCAATGAACGAGCATCTCCAAAATGTCCTGTCCTCAACAGCCCTGCCCAGCTTTTACAAACTGAAACTGGTGGCTTCCTTGAAGGAGCCATGCACACCTCACATGTGGTCCTCCTCTTTTCCTGCTGTCTTCAACCTTTCCCAGCATTATTGTCTTTTCCAAAGAATCTTGCCTTCTTGTGATGTTTCTCGGTTTCATCAATTTTTTTTTTTTTTTTGCCTCTAGGGTTGATTTATTCTAGGACCCACATGTTTGTCTTTCTGGCAATCCAGGGTATTTGCAAAGTTCTCCTCCACCACCATGTTTCAAAGAAATCTCTGTATTTTTCAACCGGTCAGGTTTCTTTTCTGTCCAGCATTCACAGCTATACATAATAGGCCACTACCGCACTTCCTTGAGCAGCTGCTTTTTATTTTGCATCACCTTATCTCCTCCCACAGTCATATGTTTGCTACAGCGGTTCGGCAGTTCGCACTTCAGCGGTTGCTTAGCAACTGGCCTCCCCGTTTGCACTTGGCTGAAGCGTTTTAAACTATGACAGGGAAACAGCAGAAACAGGGAGGAAACCGAAAAAAGGCGGTGTAGTATGTCCGCAAATACAACCAAATCGCTTTAAAAGGGGGTGCAGGAACCAATTTTAAAAACCACCACGCCCAGTGGTCGTAGCAAGAAAAAACAACACAGCGGTTAAAAATGGGCGTGGCCAAGGGGGCTCTTCAGAAAAAGCAATTTGAAAAGTGGACAGTGACTTTTGAGGTGATTTGTCTTTAAGGAAACAGTGTTTCAAATCTAAAGTGTGGTAGCGGTCTAGTGATCAGGAATGCAATAGTGTGAATGATCTGGGTCTTGGTTATTTCTGGGTCTTTCCTTATTTCTTCATTGCTGTCCTTCCAAGTCTCTGTCTTCTCATGATTTGTTGGGTACAAGCTCCTTATGTATTGATAATTGAACCAAGATATGCAAAATCTCTGACTTTTTAAAATTTCACCATCATCAGTGTGTTGTCCCCAACCCCCCTCCACATACACACCTTAATGTTCAGCTGCAGTTCTGCTTTGGCACTTTCCTCTTCCACTTTCATCAAAAGTCACTCAAGTCATTGTCACTTTCTGCCAGTATTATGGTGTCATCTGCATATTTTAAATGACTGGTGTTTGTTCTGCTGATTTGCACTCCTGCTTCATCTGAATCAAGACCTGGATTCCATGTAATGTGATCTGTGTACCAAATGAACAAATAAGGGGATAAAATAACCCTAGTCTGACACTCTTACCTGTAGGAAACCATTCTGTATCTTTACCTTCTGCCCTAAAAGTAGCTTCTTGTTCACAATACAGGTTACACATTAGGACAATCAAATACTCAGGCATGCTCATTTCTTTCAGAACAATCCATAGTTTCTCATGATCTGCACAAAGGCTTTGCTGTAGACTATAAAGCCTAGACTGATCTTCTTCTGAAATTCTTTGGTGCACTCTAGTAGCCGGTGGATATTTGCAGTGGTCCCTGAGCTATGGTTAAATCCAGTGACCAAGCATTCCAGCGAGCTGAACCATAAGATAATGTTTAAAAACTGAAAGGGACAATAGTGTAGAGAGGTTATTTATTTATTTGTTAGTTAGTTAGTTAGTTAGTTAGTTAGTTAGTTAGTTAGTTAGTT
>JAHTLZ010000016.1:40259662-40278000 GCA_023846285.1 Phrynocephalus versicolor
GTTAGTTAGTTAGTTAGTTAGTTAGTTAGTTAGTTAGTTAGTTAGTTAGTTTATATTACACAACCAGAAAGCTACTCTGGGCGGTTTGCAAACATAAACAAAATTCAATAAACACATTAAACAACTTAAAATAGTAATTAAGCAAACTTAGTTAGAGACACACTGTAAACAACATCCAGGAGTAGGGTGGACATCATTGTTTGGTACTTGCCCCTCAGATACTTTAGTAACACAGTGTCACAGAAAAATAAAATGAGCAGTTAAGTAAAGTTACAGTAATGAAGGGCATGGTTACATTATGAAAATGAATCAGCAGCTGGACTGGGATTTTTGAAATTGAGTTACAGTCACATGGTAATCACATGGTATTTGGGTCAATGTCTTCATCCTCTTGGGAAAACTTTTAATCTGTTTTTATGCTGTTTTGAGGGGGCTACATGGCTTTTAAAATAACTGCAACCGAGTCTTTGCTTTATATTTCTTTTATGTATTTCTGTCTGACATACCAATATGCGAGTATTACAGTTAGACAATTAAAATGAAATAGAGGTTTCCCGAAACCTGTGGCAGACAAGATCCTCCTTCAGTAAAGGAAAGCATGCTGCTTATATACCACCACATAGTGCTTGAAGCTCTCTCTAGGAGGTTTAGAATTTAATTATGCAGACTACACATTGCTCAGTCCCAGTACCTAAAGCTGGGTACACAATTTACTGACCTTAGAAGTATGGAAGGCTGAGTCAACCTCAAAACAACTATTGGAACCCAGGACTGAACTAAAGTTGCGAGTAGACATGGGCACGACTCGGCGAAATTGTAAATTGTCGTTTCCGTTTTCGGTTGTTGTTTCCGTTACGTAATGAGAACGGTAACGATAATTAAGCCATCAGAACTCGAACTCGAACCGACAAAAGAAAAATTTGGTCGGGTTTTTCGTTGTCGTTCATGGCATTGCAGCGATCGCGCAATGCCATTGCCAAGCAGCACAGAAAAAGTTTTAAAAAGTTAAAAAAAAAACCCGACTCCCGGCCAAAAAAGCAGGCGAACATATGCCTGCCTGAGGACACCTACCTGAGGGGTGGTTTCGGGGGGGAGTCCCCGGCCTTCCCCCCCTCTCCTGTCCTGGGCTGCTTGCACCAGGCTGGGGGGGGGGTTATCCTCGTCGTCTCCAGAGTCCATGCCATGTGGTGGTGGGGGGATCCAAAATGGCGATCGCAATATTTATTTTTAAATCGTGGTCCAAAAACCCACCAAAGCACAACAGAAACATGTGAAAATTAGGTATTTTAAATTCCTGAATTTTTATAGTAGCAGCAGTGGGGTTTTTATAGCAGTAAAAGGTCGCACTGATTTTATTTTATTTTATTTTATTTTTTATTTTTTTAGACCTGCCCATGTGGGCTGGGCATGGGATGGGACCATGCAATTTTTTTGAACCATTCCACCAATGGCATGGCCAGGTTTTGACTGACACTTCTGGATGTCGCCCGCCCGCCCGCGCCACCGCCCGCCCACTCACCCGCCTGCGGCCACCAGCCACCCGCCGCCCTCCCATGCCCCCCCACCGCTCGTCCGCACCTCCCCGCCCACCACTGGGCCCCCGCCCCGCCCGCCACCTAGGGCGCAAAAACACCTAGCGCCAGCCCTGATTGCGGGACTCCCCCATGCTCCCTGGGACATCAAATCACGCTAAATCGCGGCAGAAATGACAAACGACAAACAACAAATGGAAATGACAAATTTTTGAAAATTATCGCGACAAACGGAAACGACCTGAAACGGACCCATCCCGACAAACGACAAGTCGAAAAGTAATTTTTTCTGGTCGTGCCCATCTCTAGTTGCGAGTATAGTCTTCAAGTCTGTACTGTGGTTTGCATACTAATCCAGCAGCCTTCCATTTTGATGGATGTTCAGGGAGAGGGGGGGAGTGTGACCATCAGCGCTGGCAAATGGTAAGGGAAGGGACATTTTACAAGCTTCTAGGCTTATGAAGGACATAGCACTTTCCCCTTCACACTGACTATAACCTGACACAGGCACATGGACCCACGAGGAAAGAGGGAACTGAGGCCGCTGTCACACAGCGAATTTTGGGTGTTGTTTTTTTTACAAAAGGCGCTTCCTAATCAGTTGTGGTCATGTGGTGCTAAAGGCACTGTACCTGTCCTATCATGCCTGAGTGCTGCCCCATATCATAATATGTCCTCACTGGCATTAGGCGCTGTTTCTCTGTCAGCTGTTGTTAGCTGTTGGTTTTGCCCATTATTGTTCTCTACTGTATTTTAAAAAAACTTTTGGTATTTGCATGACACCAGTGCTCCAGACAGGCACTCAACTGGTTCACTTGCTGACAGCTCACCATACCCATTCTCAAAATGTGCAAAATCAATTCCTTGCCACATCTATTTTCTTTAAGAATTTTTTTTCTGGGGGTGACGAAGCTCCTGAACTCACCTTAAAGTGCGGCTGGCCCTGTAAACTTTTACAGCACCGGCCATCGCTTCCCTACTTTGCCGGATTGCTTATCTCCCTTTCCAATCACCTGAGCAAGCACTTGACTGGAGCGCACACTTTGGTAGCTGCAGTGCCAGGACCCTGCCTGTCACAGAACCTGACTCTGAGGGGTTAATTGGTGAAGAGCTGCTGGAGGAGCCTTGCAGCTCGTCAGCAGGCAGCTGGGTCTGATGACTCAGCTGAAGGCATGTCTTTTCCCCCTAGAAGGGCTATGAGCAGGATTCTGCAAAGACATGCTACCAGGAGAGCTAGGGAAAGGGTCTTTGATGCTAGACAGGGAATCAGGTCGGGAAGTCCTGAGTACTAGCAGGAGCCTTTCCAGAAGTAAGGGTGTGTTCCCTGTTTTGAGATAAAGCTGGTAAGCTCACCTTGAGCTCTCTGTGGGAGCAACACGTCATTTGAACTTGCAACCACGTTCCTGTCTGTGACCTTGGCCTGTTTCCTGATTTCGGACTGGCTTCCTGGACAATGGATTAATTTGTTCCCTTGGGTTTGGCATATGGTTTCCGTGAGATATTCTGGTTTTGACTTGGACTGTTAATTGCTGGGAGTTGGATTCTGTTATTTATCTGGCACTTGATTGTTGGCAAAGGACTTGAACTTGCCTGGCTTTCCACTAAAGATCTTGGCAAAGAACTGAACCCTGTTTGTGTGTGTGCTCTGTGTGCGGGGCTAGTTGACATGCAGCCTCTGGCTTGTCCTTGGCTACCCTTTGATCCCCGTAGGAACAATGGGCTCTTTAGTCTCTTCCAGCTGCCGCTCTGCCTACTTGCTCCTATAGTACTGCCCTTGGGATTGTGGCCTCAGCCCCACGGAGCTCTAGGACCCCTTCTGCTGCCCCTCTCCCTGCCTTTCAGCGGGAAAACCAGAGCAAGCCCTTGCCTGCTGCTGCCCCTCTCCCTGCCTTTGCTTGGCAGGCTTTTTGAACACCTGGTTGCTGGCCTTCTTGCACGAAGCACTTGAGCGCAGCGTTCTACTTCGACCCAATGCTAAAAAGGTGCCCTATTAAGAAAGTACAGCCCCCAGTGGTGGTTCCAAGAAAATGTACTGAAATGGACAAAAGTGGGCATGGTCGACTTTTTTTTTCCTGAAAAAGGTGACTACTCATTAGAACATCAGAAATAGAAGCGCCTATAATAGCGGGCGGGGGGAGCACCCAAAATTCTCCATGTGATAGAGGCCTGAGACAAGTAACAGAGAAAGGGAAGGCTCACCAGTGACTGCACCAAGTGGCAAACACTGCAGACACAATTTATACCAATAGAGGCATTCTCATATGCCAAAACAATTCAAACTAAATTTTTTGCCTGTTATGGTTACATCTAATGCTTATCATATTGATTTGGTGTAAGTGTTTACAAATAGACATAGCATGATTGTGATGATGGTAGTGGTGGTGATGGTAGTGGTGGTCATGTGAGTAGGGGAAGGGTTCCCAAATGCTAATGAAATGCAAATCCTGGCATAAAACCATTGCCAAAGTTAGAACCAAATGATCACAGATTGTGGATGTAGGTTATAAGCAGCAATTACTGGTATCTTATGCTGTGTATTTCAGTATGGGTATGAAGTCTCAAATGAAGTTTTATACCATCTTTGCTGTCATGCGGGTAAAGAATTGCTGGATAACTCAGTGCTTTGTTTAGGAGTTCAATTTCCCATTGGGCCTTCTTGACATGGGTTGGCTTTAGAGCCCTTCTAGTTCTGAAGTTCTAAGACTGCTGCTGCTGCTGCTGTTACCAAGGACTGTTTTGTGGCTTAGGGAGCTGGGCCACATCATTCCTATGGAACATCTGTTTCCATGAAGTCCTGTGATATCAGGCAAATTCAGATGTGAGTAACTTTTTCCTCTTGGACCTTTTGCTGGGCCATGATATACACCAGAATTTGCTTTCAAGGGCAAAAACTCAAAAAAAAAAAGTTTACCTAGGTAAAAAGTACAAGGAATACATAGGAAAACAGAGAGGTACAGGAAATGGATGGGGTGGGGGAGGCAATAAGGCAATTAATTGTATTTCTGTTTTATAATGTTAACAATTGTAATTATCTAAAAGGACTGGGATGGAGGCAAAGACTACATGCAGCTTATGCAGATGTGCAATCAAGATGTATTCTGTCAGAACAGAATATTGCAGATTAGAGATAGGGCTGAATTGAAAAGTGAATCACGATTTTTGATGAATTTGGCAAAATTTGTCAATTTGTATTCACCATAAATGGAGTCCCCTGATGATTTTTTAACATTTCTTGCTTTGTTAATTCATTGGGCTATAAAATGCCCCCCTGAAGCACCTAGAGACACCAAAATTGCAAGGAAGCATCCCCCAACTCTCCTCCACAATCCCTCCAAGATTGGTGGCGAGTGGACTTTTAATGTCTGAATTATGCACTCCCAAATAGGGAGTGTCAAGTAAGTTCTTCCAAGACACTTAGAGACTTCAAACTAGCAAAGAAACTTTATCTGGCTCCTATCAACAATCCATCCAAGTTTGGTGAAGACTGGTCTTCCCGAAGCAAGTTTCGAAAGGGCACTTTCCTGAGGTGGTCCACCTTGTGGATGTATAATGCAGATGCCTGAAACTCAATCTTTATCAAACTTGAGGGTTTGTAGAGGAGAGACAGATGAAGCATCCCTGCAAATCAGGGACTTCTATATGCCAGAGGCCTTAAATAATATTTTCAAATGGAGAATTGATTGGAAATGAATCCCAAATCATGATGAATCACCACGTTTTAAATTAATCACCACCTCTATTGCAGGCTCTAAATATGTCTCATGGAAAAAAGTTATGTCACACAACTAGAAAGAGAATGTTGGTAAATATTTATATAACCAAGAGCATTTCCCAGAGAAATATCTCTTAAAGCACAATAGAAGCCATCCTGAAGTCAACCCAAGCAAAAATCCCTAAACTATTTGACAACCCACCAGAAGTAACAGACCATAAATAATTTTCGGAGAAAATAAGATAAATATTGCATAGTTACCTTGCAACATTTGATGGAATCTCATCAACCCACAGACCACTTCTCACTAAAAATAAATAATACAACATAATTTATAACATAATTTCAAATCTGAAACATATTGTAAGACATTTTCTGCCTGAAAGGAAGGACAGTCAATCAATTTGCCTAATGGTGGCCAGCATCTCTTTATTGTTCACTTTCTATTGAGATCATGAAACACAAAATTGAAGATAGAAAGAAGAACGAGCCTGCCAGGCAATAAAGACTACAACAAAATTAAAAATATATATTTAAGGCCAAATAGGAAAAGTCATTGCTTTTTCTTCAGGGTAGACAGGGATGCAATCTTAGGAAGGGCATCAGACCTGTCTCTAAAAAGTTTAACATTGAGTAGTGGAATAAAGCTCAATATTTAAAATTTGCTGCTCATCTGAAATAGAAGCTAAAGTCAAAAGTAGCCCAATTTGTGAATACTGTATTGCCAAAAGGAAGATTCAGAATGAACAAGAAACAGTTTTACTGCTTTTCATCCCAAGCAGGTGAGGTCAGAATTCACTGTACCACCTAAGAAGATTGTTTGAAAAGTAATGAGCAAAATTGTTTTCTGCTAAATACAATTTAAACACTTCCTGGTTTCAATAGGAGCATGAAGCTTTTGCTCCCTACCACCTATGCTCCTCTGTTAAATGGAAGATAGAAATGTCTGTCAAGTTTGGGAGGATACCTCAAACTGGAAAGTGCCTGGATTCTACAGGATCCATAACTGACTAACTTCAACCCACTTGCTTAGATTTTTAATGATTTTTTTTCTTTTGAAAAAGGGATAACCCAACTTATTATTAATCTTATTAAGCTTGTTTTGCTTATTAATCTGGTGATTGCCCTAATTAAATATTTTCCAAAACATTTACTATTTCCTCAAATGCAGCCATATCCTAACAGACCAACAGTAAAGTTTCATTAAGAAATCTTACAGTTCTAAGGATCTACTCACTGCTGATTCCTTTATAGCCAATCAAGCTCAAAGGAAATCCAGAAATTGATCAGTGATTCGTATTGATTATCAGAATTACTGCTGTCAATACCTCGGCAGTACAACCCATAGATTAACATAATATTTTGGAATTGTTGACCTGATGATTTAAACCTAAGTTCTTCTGTGGATTCAGTTATCTGTGGTTGGAGATCAGTGGGTGCAGGGGAGGTCCGAGCACACTGGTAAGAAGGGGAAAGAAAAAGAAAAAGAAAACTTACTGATGCTGAGCCCTCCTTGCCGCTGCCCCTACATGCCACCCACCCTCCAGAGGGGTGGTGTAGGGACTTAAGAGGGTCCATCTGGCCAACTGGCCTTTGAATTTCCTGCTCAGATCCCCAGCACAGGACCGGAAGTTTTGAACTTCCCGCTCAAGACCAAACTTCCGGTCCTCCGCCTGTGACCTGAGCGAGAAGTTCAAAGGCTGGAAGTTCTTATGTCTCCACCCCACCTGTCGAGAGGGTGGCTGGCATGTGGCAAGGAGGGCTCAGCGTCAGTAAGTTTTTGTCCACCACCACCACTGCCACTCCTGCTGTCGCTGCAGGCTGTCCACTGGTCTCAGCGGTGAAGAGGGTGGTTGGCCACTGGCATTTTTCCTCATTATTATAAATCCCAGACTCCTGTTTTAGAAAACAAAACTGCAATACTACATTGAGACAAGCTAGTTATCACAGATAAAACAATCAGTTTTGATGAGTCATATATTTTGAAGAGCAAAATCCAAAAGCACTGCATATAAACATTAAGGGCTCCATCAACAAGCAACCTGAATAGTATGGAAAGTACAAAATTCACAAAGTACATAAAGGAAGACACAAAAAGAATGTGGAAATGGATTCATTTATTTATTTGGTTAGTGTAGCCCACTCATTAGGGACCACCCAATATTTTGGTTGGTTTATAGAATAAGAGATAAAAACTGAGATCCTCTACCTCCCCATAGTAATTTCACCAACTGAAGTGATTTCAAAATCTTCAGTTACAAATTTAAAACAATTGCCAGTAACTGCTAATTTGGTTCCTAAAATTCCAAAAGAAACCCAGTGATTTTGCAAATATATAATCTCATTTGAAAATATTTAGGAACTGATTGCTAATTGTTAAGCTTGGCTCTTTGGACTGCCTGCAGTACCAGTGATGCTAAGAAATAAGAAGGTAGAAGAGGAGGCATCTTCAAATATCACTACAGGCACACAATTTCAACAAGCTTCCCTTGTGGCCTGGTAAAAGAAGCTCCCTGTACCAAGTGCTACAATTTCCCACTATCAACACTGAGCAACAACTGTGAGAAAACAGAGCCAGTGTATTTGGTGGTTGAGAACATTCCAGATGTGGCTATTTCTGTATGTTTTAGCAAAAAAATAATTAAAAGAAGTGTGGCAAATCCATTTTGAGATAAGATTTCACCTTCATTTGCCTTTCAAGATGTGAGTTCTTAGACACAGATTTATGTAAAAAGAAATTGCAAGTCTTGGAGGTGGCAGAATGAAACTGCCTCACTTTTTGTTTAATCCGCCCCCCCCAAAAAAAAAATTATAGATCTTCCATCATAATTAAATAAGATATAGAAAGTAAATTGCTTTCAGTCCAGCAGTTTGATTCTCTGGCAACTTTGCAAGTTCTGTCTTCTTAAGGGAACAATAGCTTTCCTCAGGGAATATTAGCCTTGGCAGCTGAATACATTTCTTACCAAAATATTCTATTCTAGCATTTTCAAGCAGCATTAGTTGGCTGGAATTCTAGCCTGTAATTTAAATAACACATCCTGTATTTTTGAAAGGCCACCATGACTTCTTCCTTGAAATAATCAAAAAATAGCCAGAGGGCGAAGCCCACTCTTTTCTATCACAGATATTTGTTTTAATTCATTATTTCTTCCAGCTTCATAATGATAAATAAATTTTTGCTTTCTGTGGTCTGTCAGCCACATGGCGATGAGCCCCCATCTGTAGCTCAGGGAACATCTTTGTCCTCCCTTCTTTGAACTAGGATTCTCCTGGGCTGATCGGTGCATCGACACAGGGATACACCAAATTATATGTCATGCTTCTTCGTGGCAAACACAACTTGTTTCAGTGACTGTCAAGGGATGGTGCAAAAATATTCACCCTTTCATAATAAGCGCATGCAGCCCTATCCATGCTCTGATCTGACTTCCTCTCAGTAGCAAAATCTTATAGGCTGTGTAATGGTCTAACATCCACATTTTCTGCTTTATTGGTGATTAGCTGGAAGTCCCAAGGAAAAGGTGTCTGTTTATCAACATGGTGCTTCAGATGACAAGAAGGGCAGAGCCTGGAAAAGTTACTTGTTGGTAGTACAGAAACTCTGAGAGATGATTCATATTGGCAAACTGAGTCACAGACTGAAGGTGCTAACTTAGCATCCACATACCACAGCTTCCCAAGCAGAGTGCCAACAGTCATTTAAGCCACAAGACCCCTGGTGTTGTTTGTATTACAAAACAAGACTGAATGTGGGATATAACTCTTAAAAGTCTTGTTTTGGCCACTCAGCTTGGGGAATTCTATAAATTAGAATCTGATCTGAGACAGCAACTTTTCCAAGCTCTGTGTGAGCTTAGTTTTGTAGGCAAAAAAATTGTGCAGTCCTGTTGTTTGGCATCCTTCTGGATAAATATGTCTTCCTTTAGGCAAGAGTTCTGTCAACTATTAGCTTACCTCGTTAAAAAGTTTATTACAAGAAATGCTAAAGACAGAGAAGAGAAGAGGCCAGTTTAGATAAATAAAAAGCAAAGCAAAGTGTTCTGCTTATATACCACGCCATACCACTTCAAGTAGTGTCTGGGCGGTTTACAGTTTTAATTACAGTATGCAGGCTACATATTCCCCCCCCCCCAGCAAGTTGGGTACTCATTTTACCGACCTCGGAAGGATGGAAGGCTGAGTGAACTTTGAGCCTGCTACTGGGGATTGAACCCCAGGTCATGAACAGTACAGGCATTTAACCACTGTGCCACTGGATTATTCAGTGCGAGAGAATTAGACGCCAAATGTGCAAATTCCTTCCCTAAAAAGCAATTACACAAAATACTAAAAAGAACAGTTCTGTCTCCTATTGTTGGTTTGCATTTACTTGTAGGGGCTTATTCTCATAAGAGCATCACCATTTGATGTTGCAGTTCATGTTTGAGAAACAGACGTGTGAAAAACAGCTCTTCTACATACAGATTATACAGGGCGATTTCAGTTTTGGAAAGGGTAGGCTCAGAAACCCCGCCTTCTAGCACTAGCACAGACTACCATTTATGAACTCTCCAAAAATTGTTTGGGCCTGGCAGAAACTCCCTTCACCCCAGCTTTCTCTTCAGATTCTCTGTCCTTGAACAACTCGTCCACCACTACCCTCCAAATCTCACTCATCCCATGTCACTCAGAGTCAGGAGGCATCAAGAAACCAGAAGGAGATGGGGAAGAAAGGGAAATGACATCTGCAATCTTATGGCAAAGGTGGGCGATGACCTTTATTAAATCATTGAAACTCACAGACTGAAGCTAGTTTTCACCCCCGACAGGCCTTCATCAGATTGGTTACCAGTTGGATGGAATTCGTATGTTTTTTCTATGCCACCTTCTCCCTTGTGGTGCTGAGTAGACATGGGCACGGAGCAGCGAAATTTTCATTTCCGTTACCATTTGTCGTTTCCGTTACGTAACAAAATGACAAATGAAAATTGTGCTGAAAATGCAACGAAACGAACAGAACCATGAAAATTGTGGTCGTTACATTTCGTTTCCATTAATGGCGACGCACAATGAAATGAGCTGTTTTAAATGTTAAAAAACGCCCTGGACATCCATAAAAATGCAGCGATAATTATTTATATTGTCTGATAATACCTACCGGGGGGGTTGGGGTCCTTAAAACATTTGTTTTTGTCTTCTCCCATTGTGATGTATTTTTCTTTCCCCTTTAAAATGGATGTCGCCACCAGCCACAAAATGGAGGCAAGCCATGTGATGGGATCATGTTCAACCAATAGCATGCCCAGGTTGCAGACTGGGTGGGCAGGTCTGGCAGCCACAGAGGGCATAAAAAGCTCTGGCAGCCCCCGTCCTCCTTGCAGTCTCTGGTGGGAGTTAGGGTGGGATTGCTGTCTCTGCGACTCTAGCTTCAGTCGTGCAGCCTCCCTGTGTGTGTGCGTGCTGCGTACCTCTCGGTGAGTACCCTCCCTTGCCCCACAATACAGTCACTCTGCGGCTGCCTTGCACCCGGGGCAACGCCCGCCACTGCCTTTGCAGCCTCCCTGCATACCTAGTCTATACTGTGTCTATGCCAGCATCCATTTTTTTTAGTGTTTTCCCTTTGGTCTGGGGCGTTGGGTGGTACGTGCGCACAGAAATGCTTTAAAAATCGCGCAAAAAGCGGGTAGAAACGACAAACGAAAAAACCAAAAACGGTAACGAAATTTTTCGAAAAATTCCCGACAAACAGAAACGAACTGAAACAGACCTTTCAACGACAAACGAAAAACCGAAACACCATTTTTCTGTTTTGTGCCCCTCTCTAGTCCTGAGCCTTGTGGAGTCTTGTGTGGGGTTGAATGCTAGCTTCTGTTTGTAACATTTAGTGCTCTAATAAAGGTGTCATCCACACTTGCCTTTTTTCTTTTCTTTTCTTTTTCCTTTTTTGCTTCTTTCTTTTCATTCAGGCTAATCCTGGTATACAGCACAGCGTTTTCCTTTTTTAATTATATGAATGCCTCCTCAATGATTGACCTCTGAACTACCTCAAGTATCCATGAGAGAGGCGTTTAAAAGCCTGATTTGGAGGACATGACCATGTTGTAAATAAAACAACAAACATGATAACCATGTGTTGGTTCAACATTCACTTTATTTCTCACTTTTTAGATGCCTCTGTTTTTCAATGTAAATCAAGAAAAAATCCTTCTGAGGCCCTACCTATCTCGTTAGTTCTATTAAATCAAACAACCCTTCTGTTAACTCCATATTAATTATATTTGTCATTCATTACTGGCAGAGGAGAACAACAATGGCAGATACGAACTAAAATTATGCTTTCTGTTCTTGAAATGCTAGTCTAAGGAGTAAAAATATTTGAGGATTTAAATTCATTGTATTTTCTCAGTGAGGAACTAATGAATAAATCATTTTCTGCTCCGGGTCAATTTCATACATATTCAAGCTCTATGTCCATTCTGTATGTCCATTTCAACTTTTAAGAGGCACAAGATGACAAAAAAATTATTTATATTGGTGTTGGATTTATTTCCATACATTTACATTTTATACATTAATCTAGAATAGATATTTCCCTCTAATATATGCATTTGAACCACACTTTTTTTTTTCTAATATGTGTATTTTTGTCTGCAATATTTAAGCCAATAAATACATTGCAAAATTTGGAGACTGAAAAGGCCAAGTTGCTTATTTAGAAATGCATAAGAAATTCTCCTCCATCCCTATCCTCAGTGCTAAAATATAAAACTTTTGCTGAATATAGTACTGTATTGTCATTTTAGTAGCATATATGTCAGGTATTACTATATGCAAAAAGATTATTTAAAATTCTTATCTCTTCCCCAAGAAAGATATTCATTCTTTTATTTATTTTTGGGAGTTTTAATATAATCATGTTTATGACATTTATCTCCATGGAATTTCTCAGAATCATTTCAACTTCAAACTAAATTGTCAGGAACTAAATTGTCTATTAGATATTAATGTAAATATGCATGTGTATGGAAATAAATCCAAATCTAAAATAAAGAAATATAATTTTGTGCATTCTGTGCCTTTTAAAAAACAAAGTATTAGACTGATGCAGAACGGACATGTAGCTTGAACATGTATGAAATTCAGCACAAATCATTCTTCAAAGTTGCCATCTTTAACCAGTTTTAAACTGCAGAGTTACTAAAATGCTCAGGAACTCAGAGCAGGGCACACAAGAAGCAAGAGCTAAGGTAACCCACCTCTACACTATCCAGAAAAATCTTAGCTTGAAATAGATGCCAAATGTTATTACTAATGACAAAATAAGTCTTGCCTACTTCGTGTAACAATGTTTGAGAAATATGCCACACCATTAACAACATCCCAGGCCTTAACTCTCTGCTGCAAACTGAGAAAAATATGATCAAGCCAATAGTTTTTCAGTTTTCACTTATGTCACACTATTTTCAGTGGCTAGAGTTCATTTTAGATTTTCTTTAAATGTTATATAAGGGACCTGATATCTTTCGGATCCATCTTTCTACTACTACGTCTGTGAAGCGCTGTGAATTAGTTACTAGTGGTCCTTGGAAAGCTGTGAGATCACATGGCGTTGGCTTTCTTCCCTGTTCCCAGCTGCTTAATTGCATTAAAAGCAGCTAAAAATATAGTACATTCTTTCCTAACATTGCTTTTCCGTGTAAGCAATTGCTGTAAGTCACCACAAGGCATATTATACATTGGAAATGAGGAGGTCTGTGCTATTAAGAGTGAGTGGCCCATTTCACTTAGAATGGCAACAGAAACAATCAAGATGTGTTTTTGCTCTTAAAATGTGCTGACTGTCCCTCAAGTCTCTTCTTCAGGACTGATAGATTCTCATCATTATTATTTGAACATAGTTAAAGACCTCTTCCTTATCCGTTCTGACCAGGGTTGTAATCCTGTTTTCAATGTCCCATTCAGCTCAATTGGGTAACTGTTGTGAGTTTTTAGGGCTGTTTGGCCATGTTCTGGAAGTTTTTTCTTCCTGAGGTCTCACCAGTCTCTGTGGTCAGTATCTTCAGACACCAAGGAACTCAAGGAACTAGGAGCACAGAGATAACTCCTAGTTCCCTGAGTTCCTTGCCCTCTGAAGATGCCGAGCACAGAGTCTGGTGAAACATCAGGAATAAAAACATCCAAAATATGGCCAAACAGTCCCAAAAAACTCACAACAGCTATCCGATCCTGGCATGTCTCCAGTGGTGATGTTAGCACTAACCAGTAGATGCTTGCAATTGGTGAAACTGATTTTTGTACTGCTTTTGTGAAAATGATTTGTATCTATTTCCTCCCCCCCACCCCCACCCCCTAAAAAGTCAAATATCTTTCCCAATTTCTGGCTGTGACATGTTTAGGTTTAAGATTGCAAAAATCTGAAAATAAGTAAATTAATAAATATCAAAATACATTATTAATTACAATAGTTTGGAAATCATTATGCAACATCCAGATTACCAATCTGTGGCCTGGAATATCACCAAAGAGATCCATTTGGTGCCTGAAAAAAGGGGCAGGAGCGCACACACCACAATAGTACATCAACACAATCTGTGGGAATTTTGTTCTACAATAATCAGAAGTTATTCATCACCAGCATCATTCTTTTACCGCTGCTACAGGTAGAATAACTGCTGTTGGGACTGTTGGTTCATGAATAAGTACCACTGATTTTCAAGGGATTATTCACAATTATACATATGAAATCAATCAGAGCATGCAAATACACTTTTGTGGTGCAGGAAGAGAGTTCAAACCGTGCCCCATGGGAATTAATTATAAATAAAGTAATAATTAGCCATTTGTGGCTACTTATTGGTATCCTAATAGCTAATGGTGACACCACCATATGTCAGTAAAGCCTATTTATAAAGGCAGAGCCAACATTGCATAGTTTTCTCCTATACATTACATAATTGTATTTTTTTTCTCTGTACAGAACATTAATTCAATAATAACTAGGAGAAGTGCCTTCAAATAACAACCACATTGAAAATGAAATGTTGACTCAAGCCTGAAGAGAACTATGTCAGGCCATGGTGTTACCCACAGGATTAAATTTACAAGTGCAAAAGACAATAAATATTGTCTTTTTATTTATGTCTCTATATTCTAAAGCCAAAGTTCAAGTGGCCAACAGAGACTGTTGATATTTGTTTGGTTATTCAATCTCATCTTTTCAAACCCCAAATTATTCCTCACCATTATTGTATTTCTGATCTCTCACATAAATTCCAAGTAGTTTTTACCACTGTCCCACCTATTTATTTAATATATTGTTTCATTCCAAGATGCATATCTTGTCGTACCTACACACAACATGTGTTTGCTCACAATAGATGTGTTTTGCCCTGCCTTTAAGCCTTTCCTTTTCAACACAGCAGTGGGCTGCAAGAGAAAGAGGGGGAGAGGCACATCTCAATGCTATTGTGCTATACAAGGCAGCAGCTTTAGATTCTACTGCTACTTTCACTATAATGTCCATAAACACTGCTGTATCCAGAAGCAACCCAAGCAGAGTTTCCAGATCAAAAGCATCCTATTTCCTAGGACCAAAATCTGTTGCTAGGGGCTAGACCAGTGGTTCTCAACCTGTGGGTCCCCAGATGTTCCTGGACTGCAACTCCCAGAAGTCTTCATCACTAGCTGAGCTGGCCAGGATTTCTGGGCGTTGCAGTCCAGGAACATCTGGGGACCCACAGGTTGAGAACCACTGGGCTAGACATTAGTGATTTCATAACAGTGGTCTTTCTTGGTGCCACAGAACGGGAGACAAGGATTGGGAGCAGGCCCACAATAGGGTCTGTATCACCTGGGGCAAACATGGATCCTTCCCCCAGTAATAGTAAAAATACTGTTTTGTCATTTTGTTGTGCCCCCACCCACCCCAATGAAGCACTTGGGGCACATACCCTGTCTGTTTTCCTTCCCTTGATTGGGAAGGGAGGTGTGATTACATCTGGGACAACAGGTTGTGGACACAAAGGAAATCCAAATACAGTAAATGGACTCTGTTTCTGGGTTAAAAAGCAACTGAATGTGTCACATATCAACCCAGAACCAGGTGTGGGGGGAGCAGGCGGGCAGGAGGAAAATGTACCCAGTGGCTCTAGTGGTTGTTTTAACCCCCACTAGGGCTTATGTTCATGTGTCACAGAAATGCACCTGATGTGCTGCTAGGGCTCATGGAAAGCTCACTGCAAGGCCACATGGAGATACTTCCACACTGGAAAGGCATACAACTGCACTCCTATTGCTCCCCAGTTTGAAAAGTCAGAATGAGTGCAAACGCAGGCACCCACAACCTTCCCTGGCTATTTTATACATATGGAGAAATATATATATTTAGAGCTGACATTTGTCCCCAGGAGAAGACCCGGGATACTTTAAAAATGATATGTAATTTAGAATATTAACATGCAACTGATATAATTAAAAGACCATCCAATTAAAACAATTTAAGCATGTTTAAAATTACAATCATTATTTGGCTTCTAATTTTTGTTTCTTTCAATATTACAAGCTACTTGAAATCCTTTGGGAGAAAGGTGGCATATCAACCAAACAAGCAGACAGACAGACAGACATCTAAGCAACCAACCAATGCAACAACTGAATACAATGAGTCTCCCTTGGGTTTTGCCTGTTTCCCCCCTTTTGTATGATAAAACACTATGTGGATTATCCCGTTTTTAAAAATCCTACTGCATTGGCCACTATATTTAATTTTGACTAACAATCTCTTTATCTTTAACTGACAGGCGGACCTGTATTGATTAGAATTGTTTCTATAATCTTATAGTTCTGAAAGTTAGCACCTGGGCATCCCCTTTTGAACAAGGATTGTTGGAGTTGTTATCCAAAATTGTAATGCATAAGTAGCTTTCTTCAGCAATATAATTTTCAGCACTGGCCATGCTTGCTGGGTATCCTGGGAGTTGTGAACCAAGGAACCTGAGAGGTAGAACAGACTACTTACTGCTAGATTACGGCATGAAACAGATTCAGGCATTGTTTATTTAAGGTGTCTACCCCCAGCAATTGCACAACAGGAAATATGATGTGCTTGCAATTTAAAAGAAAACCAAACCAAAGTGACAGTTATAAAATAGCCTTCCCATATTGAAAAATATACAGTATATGTATTTTTGTTGTAACATCCAGGCTTGCTTAAAGAGGATGCAAAGCACAGAGAAAATAGTAATAGTATTCTGCATGTCTACAGTGTGTTGCCTGCGGCCATCCCACCATGGCTTCCATTTCTAGAGAGTTATTACATGTCAAAATATTGTCTTGATTTTAGCAGATCTGGACATCTTCCTATGCAGCATTTTTTCAGAAGGAACAAATAGAGCAGTAAAACCAGACTGTTTTCTGTGGTTAGTCCATAACTTTTCCTTCCTTTCCCCATTTCAGCATTGCTGCCAATACATATGACTCTCAGATGCAGCAGAGGAACGTGGTGGAAGATGTCATATAATTAATGGTCCTTGTAGACTGAAATCTTTCCATAAGGTAATTGTGGATGCCGATGAATGTGGAAACATCTCATTCCAGTCCATGTCAGCAAAAGGACAAAGCTACGGGGTGGTACATGCACTCATATTTTAAATATGTGCCCCTAAATTTGCTCTGAGCCATCCTTTGATACTGTATGTTCTCCATCTATCGATTTTCTCTTCTTCAAAATAAGATTCCTATTTATAAAAGAACTTTCTTTCTAGATGTACTATTCCCTTTCAATCATAGGGCTAGTAGTCTTTTCTGTGGGGAAGAGATGTTTATCTCTCTCAGATTGGGTCACACCTACGTTCTTCCATAGGACACATCCATACACATAAAGAAATGTTGTAGTCCAGCATAGTTAACTCTTATGACCTGGCATAAATGTACATATGTGCGTGTGAAAGCTCTGTACTTGGTTGGTCAACTGCATCTGTGGTTTCTCTCTCTTCTGCATTGTTAATCTTGTCTTTTCTTCTTTGTGTAAGTCCCATACATTTTGCATTCCATATTTAGATGCTACTGAATGTACAGCTTAGTTGAACAAAGTTGCTTTGCATCATCCTAATTTATGATGAATTTCTGGTTGCAACTTCAACCTGAGAACAACCTGCCTATCAGGTTCTCTTATGTTGGCCCATCCTGTTATAGGTGGCTTGGCCCACACAGTAATTGACATGTAATCAGATTAATTATGACCCAATGCTCACAGTTTGTTTTTACTTAGTAGACTCTAGGACAGCTGGAGCTTTTGGAAATCTAGACTGAATCACCTTATGAGGTGGTAGGTGTTTATTAAACCTGTATACACACGCTTATAGCCCTGCAACTGTTTCAGTGACATTCCTTTATCCTCTAAAAATGGTCTCCTAATGAATAAATGATCTTAACCACAGATCTTTTCATGAATATGACGATACCACAGCATTGCAGAGCAAATCAGATTGACCAGTGTGGTGGCATTGCAGAAGGGAAAGTCTTTCCATTGACCTCACTCTTGGAACGAGAAGGCCTTGACCTTATTGCCTCAGCAACACACTGACATATCTGGTCTTCCCACCATAGAGTTGAAGGCAGCATGAGTGCTAGTTTTGCTATAAATGTTTAGGATACAATGTGAAATTACATTTACTGTTCTGTAAACATTATTTCATCTCTCCTACAAAGGTCAACCAAAATGTGGTGGGATAACTGGTTCTCTTCCACATGGCACAAACAGGTATGCCCTATAGTTTTGGACAGACTAAACAATGAACAAAGACATGTAGTACTTTGAAGACTAACACATTTTATTTGGCATAAGCTTTTATAGCTTACTGCCCTCTTCATCAGCTGCAGCATTGAAAAGGGGTTTCCGTTCACAAACACACGTCAGATAATATTTGATAATCTTTAAAGGTTCCATAAGAAACAAAAGAACAGGAGATACATGTTTGAAGGCTGTCCCATGTTCTAGATTGGCCAGAGTGGCAGATGGCCAGATGGGTGGGGTATAAATCAAATCAAATCAAATCAAATCAAATAAATAAATAAATAAATAAATAAATAAATAAATAAATAAATAAATAAAT
>JAHTLZ010000016.1:40278010-40305183 GCA_023846285.1 Phrynocephalus versicolor
AATAAATAAATAAATAAATAAATAAATAAATAAATAAATAAATAAATTGGTGGTCAACTGTCAGGGTAGAGGAACCTGTTCAGCCAACCTACCATTATATCACTGATTGACTTTTCTTTACTCTGCCCACCTGGATATTCCATTCAACATCAGGGTAGACTAGGAGGTTAGGTGGCTAGAGTTGCCATTGCATATAAAAGGATTTTAGAGGCTGTCTGGCTCCCAGCCTTAGCGATTATGGGTTAGAGGCCCTCTGCATGTCATTGGGGTCCAGGGATGGGTTTTAAATTGTGCTGGCCTACTTTGCTACCCATGACCCATCACTCTCCTCTCTAGAACCAGTGGCCTTTATCTTGGATGAACTCTTGAGGTCACCCAGACGTCTTGTGTTGGGGGACTTCAACATCCATGCGGAGATGGAAGTCTCAGGGCCAGCTGACATCTTTGGACATGTCTCAACATGCCAATAGACATGCATATGTGGCCTGCCACATCCTAGGCTGGGTATTCTCAACAGGGCTGGGAGAAAGTGACCTGAGGATGTTTGACCTTGTGGCAGTCCCCTTATCATGGTCAGATAAAATGCAGCCTCTCCTGTGGGGAGCAAGGAGTCATTTAGATGGTCCATCTCTGTTGGGATGGCCAAAGGCAACAAAGTGCAGGCACACAGAAATAACCACAGGGGGTCATAATTTCTCCAATGTTGTTCAACATCTATATGAAGCAGCTGAGGGAGGTCATCAGGAAATCAGGAGCTTGGTGTCATCAATATGCAGATAACACACAGCTCTATTTCTCATTCCACCCTTCTGCAGAGGATGCTGTCCAATCTCTTGAGTGCTTCCTGGATGAGGGAAAACAGACTGAGGCTAAACCTGGACAAAATGGAGATCCTCTGAAATTGGTGCACCTATTGTCCGTGGATTGGGGACATTTTGAGAATCTCACCTTGATGTTCTGCAGGATTTGGTGCTATCCATGGAATCCCATGTCTGTGGTCCAATCCACCAACTTCTGTCTCAGGCAGATCACCAGCTACATTCCTACGTGGACACTGTATCCCTCACAACATTGATTATGCATTAGTAGTCTCAATATTAGCTCCTGTGTAGTAGTTGTAGTTGTCTCTTCATGGGGTTGCCTATGAAGCTGGTGCAGAAGCTTCAATAGATTCAATAGTTTACAATATGCCAGATTACTAACTGGGATAAAAAAGTATTAACATATCTCCCCTACCCTGGCTGCTTTGCACTGGTTATCTACTATCTTATTTTAATATGTAATGTGTAATTTTTATTTTTATCTAATTTAAATGTTTTGCAATGTTGATTATGTTGGTTGAGTTAATTTCAATTTATGATGTTTCAATTGTCTTTATTGGTTGGCTGTTGCAAACTGGTCATGTTGTCAGATGGGAATTATAGAAATTAAATAGATAAATAAATAAAATAAACAAATAAGACTCTTTATTGGTTTTTTTCTTAACACAAAATATTCATTCTGTCCCAAAACATGTGGCCATATTTTGCTGCAACAGGTTACAACAGGAATACCCCTTCAATATTTAAGAGTGAACTGCTGTGATATTTTTATATCTGAAAAACAAAACAGCAAAGAGTTGCTAAAAAATACATCGCTTTCTGACACTGGATTTTGACAAGAAGTGCTTGCAGTCAAAATATGAATTCAAATCTTGGTTTGCCATTTCCAGTTTTCTGAATTGGAAAATACATAATTTAGCCCACCCTTAAAGATTTGGGTTTCTTGTTACATAGATATATGTGTAGAAGATGGAACCTTTCAATGTGTCCAAAGAAGAGCGTGTAGCCCCAGAAGGAGAAGAGAAAACCAGAACAATCATGGAAAATGTTTTGGCCCCTCTTATGGTAAACAAAGCTCTGCATTAGAACATGCTCTGAAATTACCCAGTACAGATGTCTGCCGTCTGTGCTTACCCTGGGGGTATCTGTGATGACAGTCGGCACAGGCAGGAGGGGAAAGTGACAACACTCCAGGCTCAATATGCTGTTTGTTTCCTGCTTAACTCACTAAGGAGTCAGTGTCACTTCCAATCCACTTGGAAAGCACCAGGCCCTGCTAGAAAGCAATGCTGCTTCATTTCCTTTAGCAAAAGCAGAGGAGTTTGACAGTGTTGATGAAGGCCTTTTGTGATGCGGAGCCCTTAGCACAGAGGAAGGGGGGAAAGGTGCCTCTTTGTGGAGAAGCTGGTACAGGTCACAAGTGTAGATGAAAGACAAAGTGCCAAAGACTGAGACAATTGGTGTCTCTTATCACTCATCCTCCTCGTTTGCCCTTGGCAACTCACAAAAATTCATGACATGGTCTCCCGAGTGAACTTTCACATCAGATAATTGTCTAGAGAAGAGCTCCCCCAACCCCCCAAAATATGTTATTCATCTTTCAAAATGCAGTGAGATATCACCTGAATATGTACTATTGTAAAACATTCATAAAACCTTTTCACTTTGCCATCTGGAATTCCTGTGAAGAAGTGGGCAGCAGTTCACGGAAGCTAATGTCAAATAAAACCTGTTATTCTTTACTGTCCCACAATATTTTGTTGTTGTTTGAACTTGAATACAGTGTCACAGAACGGTTGAGTGCATAGAGGGACACCTTTATCCTATGAAGATCACCTTTATGATCATCCACAGAGATTGCCCCCCCCTCTCTCTCTCTCTCACACACACACACACTTGGTTCTTTGGCTAGAGGATGCTTCAAAAGGAGGCTTGTCCTCTGGCAGCCCTTCAGCTGGAGATCTAACACCCCCCCCCAAAAAAAAGAGGATGTGTCACCACCTTAATAACTAGTGAGCTGTGTTTTAGCTTGGTGGAGCACATATCTTGGGAGTCTAGCCTGGACCATCATCATCATTCCCTTATGAAACGGGATATTCCTATTTCTGGGGAGAGCTTCATCTCTCCACCCCCTTGCCCCATTCAATTGCTATTCTTAAGAACACCTCCCCTCCCCGATAAAGCACATACAGATGTTGTGCGTCCACCACAATCAGTTGGCTCAGGTGAGTAATAGAGAATGGCAGACGTTGGCATGTACTTGTTTGCCTTACTGCAATTTCCCCCATAATTGCACTTCCTAGCTTTTCAGCATCTGCGAAAGATCAGTGTGTGACACACCAAAATCAGCCTCACACTTTAGAAAAAAAATTGGACAAGGGTGTCCTCCCTTTGGTTTGTACAATTTAAATGCGGACAGGGGGAGAAAGGGGGGAATGGAAGCTCATCTTTTATGCATAGGGCTTAAAATCTGAATTTTAAAACCATTCCTTGGTGCTCACCCAGGTACTAGTCAGTCTGATCTTAATTGCTCCAGTCTTGAGAGGAATACACTGAAGAATGCATAAAGGAGAAAACATAACCCAAGGTCAAAGTGTGTTCTACAGTGAAAAGAGATGCTGAATCCATCATCTGTACAGGTAAAATGTCCATGGGGGTTTTCAATATAAGCAAATGTGGATCTTCTATTTCTGGAATCTTTTATTGGGATGTAAATAAACTGCTGTCTTCTCTACAAGCAATAGATAAGGACCAAAATAATCATAGATTAATTGTCCAAAGCAGGAAAACCTAAGCAGCAAATGGAAACAACTTCTGGATGGGGTTTCTACCTGACTTTATTTTTGTAGGACATTAAAATGTTGTCACCAATTGTCTCGAGTTTGCCTGAAGACCGAATTGGATATCTGATCCGATGTCAGTCAGTTGCTTTCTTTAGAATCATAGAATCACGGAATCATTGAACCACAGAATACTGAAGTTGGAAGGAGCCTGTAAGGCCATAAAGTCCAACCCTCTGCTCCATTCAAGAATACAAAGAAGTTACAAATCATTTAATTATGAATTGTTGCTGTATCCACAGCATGCCAAAAGAGCACCAGTGGTTGCTGTTACACATCATGAAGTCATCTACAGTTTACAAATGATGGTGTCTATATAAATGGACGATCTCCAAAATGTCTTGTCCTCAACAGCCCCCTTCAGCTGAAGCCAAGCCTTTGGTTTCTGATAGGAAGTCAAACCAGCTCTTCTTTTTTGACGCCTTTAGTTTTCCCCAAGATTATTGTCTTTTTCCAGGTAATGTTGCTTTCTCCTTATATGCCCAAGGTAGGATATCTTGAGTTCCATCATTTTTGCCTCCAAAGATAGCTCTGGCTCGATTTGCTCTAGGATTCACTTGTCCTTCTTTCTGGCAGTCTAGGACAGTGTTGGCGAACCTATGGCACGGGTGCCAACGGTGGCACTCAGAGCCCTTCCTGTGGGCACCCAACATCACCCCTTCACAGCCGCCTGTATTCAGGTGAAATTGCAGTACTGGCACTTCGCAAAAAATTAGAGGGTTTTGAATTGCAGTTTGGGCACTCGGTCTCTAAAAGGTTCGCCATCACTGGTCTAGGTTATCCACAAAGCTTTCCTCCACCACCATACAGTGGTACCTCGACAACCTTCGGAATGGATGGTTTTCACTGCATTCCTATGGGAATATGGTGTTTGACTTATGAGTAATTTGACTTCTGAGGATGCCCTTGGAACAGATTAATCTCATAAACTGAAGTACCACTATATTTCAATTGATTTTTTTGTCAGCTTGCTTTACTGTTCAGCATTCAGAACCAAGGAAAATGCAAATCAGCCTTCTTCCTGCTTGCATCATATTTACATATATATATATTTGGTACATAATTTTATTCAATTTCTGAATTAATCTCTGGCTTTTAAAAAAAAACATTTTTTGGGAGACTTATTCTAAAATGTCATAATACTGACCTAAATCCACGTATTACCTCTAACTAAAGTAGAATTAATGAGATTTGCTGTCAATATTCCTGGATCCCACTGTGAGGATCTACTGACTACTGAGCCACACTATCTTTGTTTGTCCTGGGGTGGGAAATTGCTAGGAGGCTTGAATAACCTAGTGATTGGGGAAAGTCTCCTGTGACCATCAACAACAAGGAGTTGCAACAAGAGATAAGAAGGGTGGACATCAATCATGAGAGAGGATCTGGATTGTTCACAGAGCAACAGACAGATAAGGAGCAAAAAGCAATATTTTTCATTATTTTTATTGAAGGTATTCCAAAAAGATATATATAAGTATTCAAAAGTAGGTTTAAAGCAGGAGTCCTCAAACTTGTCAAAGAGGGAGCCAGTCATCATCAAGGAAAAAAATCTCACTGTCAAGGCAATCCTCCAGACACAGTGCCCGTTACTTCACGAGGTGCCTCGCTTCGAATCGACCTTGCCTTCGATTTGAATTCGGAGGCGGTCACGTGGTGGTCACGTGGTCTCCCTTCGCTCCTACCCCCGTTTCTCTGTACTCACGCGGCATTTTTGGGACCGAATCGATTACTACCTCACGTGCTCCCTTCGCATTAGAAAGCTGTTTTGCAACGTCCGGTTCCACTCTCCTTTTATTTTTTAAAAAAAATTTACTCGGCGTATCGATGCATCAATGCTTGGCTGTCATTCACGAGTGGTTACTGTACGATCCTGTGTTTTCTGCTCCTAATTTATATTGTTTTGTCCATTGTTTCCTGGCATCATTGGCAGCCCCCCCCGCTGCTGCCGCCGCTACTCAGTGGGAGCCCCGCATGGCACAGCCGCCCGCCCTCCGCCGCTTGCACGCTGCCTGCCCCGGGTGCTCTGCTCTGGCCGGGCGAGGCGGCAGCGGCTCCTCCTGCTCCCGCCACTGCCGCCGCTGCGGCCACCGCTACTCGAACAAGGAAGTAACAGCGCAAAGCGATGAAACGATATAGCGATGCATCGATATCCCTGTTTGAATATTTTTTAAAAAAACTTGAAATAAAAGCCAAAAACTGAGACCACACGTGACGTTGGGAGCGAAGCGAGATGCGAAGCGAAAAGATTCCCGGCCCTTGGCAGGGGAATCACTCACCCCGGTTGGAGCACGGTAAAGGGGGCGTGGTCGGGGTGACGTCGCAGCCAAAAAGGAGGAGCGTGCGGACTGAAGCGATCGGTTCGCACAGAAATGACGGCTTGCCGCGAAGTGAGCGGCTCGTGAAGTAACGGCCAGTGTGGCATTGGCAAGGCCTACACTTGGGGACCTCTGCCGTCCTGAAGACGGGCATGGATGTGCTCCCCTGGGTACTAGAGGCACCAAATGGCAGAAGAGCTTCTTTGGACTCTTCTCTGCAAGCCCCTGAAATTTGGAGAGGTTTGGGGTTGAGGGAGCTGAGTTATTAAACTACAAATGGGGTTGCTCTAGGAAAAAAATCATTTCTAATTGAGTCTGAAGATGCTAATCACTCACCAGCAAGGGGGAGGCTATTATCGTCTTAGTTCCAAACTTCCAAGTCAAATAGAATGATTTTTCCTAGGGGGATCTCATTTGGAGCTTAATAACTCAGCCCCCTGAGTCCCAAACCTCTCCAAATTTGGGGGGGTTAGAGGGAAGCGTCCAAAGAAGCTAGCCTGTGGTTTTGGTGTTGATATATGACTGCAATACCTATTTTGAGTACTCAAAAATTGATATTGAAGCCATGTTTCACCACCAAAACTGCTGCAGAGCTTCCTAAAGCTCTTCCCTGTAATCCCCCGAAATTTGGAGAGGTTTGGGTTTCAGGGGGCTGAAACCCAAATCCAAAGGGGGTTCCTATAGTTAATTGCCAAAGGGGGGTTCCTATAGCTAATTGCCAGAGTGTGTACAGCACACACGACCAATATAGGGGTTAGTTTAAGTAGCTTAACTTCAATTAACCCCTATATTGCTGGTGCGCAATATATTGGAGAGCTTTACAAATTTCATATATTGATACAATGCTATTCCAGAAAAACAAGATAATTGGTGGTATTATGTGTACCATTCTAGGTAGATGCATTGCTGTTGCACTATACCACTTTATGTAACAAAAAAGAATATGAAAGAAATGGCACCATGACCTGCTCAATGATGACTACAGGGAAAAGCAGGGAAGGGGGCAAGAGGAATATCATTAATCAATGAGGGAAAAAATAGAGCAATCAAAGACCTGTCTGGACTCCTCATGGGAAAAGAAACATTGATAAGTATGAACTGAAAATTTGCTCAAGTGAAAGGTAAAATAGATTACCCTAAAGATAAGAACCTTTTAAGTATGAGCCAGAAATGTCCTGAATTGTGTGTTTTTCTCTTCAACAGTCAATAACTGAGGTTTTCTGGTGGAGCAAACTGCTACAAAATACATTTCTTAATGTTTCTTTGGAACTTACATGACTCTTGCTAACCCAGCAATCCACAATAGTCATATAGTAAACTGACATCATAGCAAAACATAGTTTATGTTGCAACTAGGTCTTTTGAACACCTGCAAAATGATCAGACCCCTAGGAGTGCTGGTATAGACATTTACTTATCTAGGAAGTAATTCATTGGCAAAACAGTAGTCCCACACCATATTGAGGTTTATATATTAAGGTCCCAGTATATCACTGTTTTTATTGAGAGAAGCACACTTCCAAGGAGAGGATTTTAATCCCCTCCTGACACCTCAGTAAACTGACCCTGGGCTCCTCCTGGCAGCGCACACCAGCAGCAGCAGCCCCAGGTTTGTTTGCTTAGGTGTCAGGAGGGGCTAAAATCCTCTCTTTGGAAGTGCATGCCAGCAGAAGCAGTGCCAGATTTGTTTGCTGAGGTGTCTGCATTTCACAGATTTTCCTTTATCATGGGTGGGTCTGGCAACTAACTCCCATGATAAACGGAGTACTGTACAGAATTCCAAGGCTGTATTACCAATGATAAAGTACTGTGCGACTTGTGGTCTAAAATATCTGGATTGCCAAAGGTTCACGACCACTGATCTATAGGATCCCTTCAAGCTGTGCTGTCCTAAGATTATTATCTATGCAACATGTCACATACTATAGGCTAATTAACATACATTTCAGTGCTTTTATACATGCAGTATTTACAATCTCAACAAATTATCCAAGAAGAACAGCAGTCAAGCAGAAAAGTGGACTGATTACCTTTTGCCTATCTTGTCTATGCAGGTTGTGCAAGATGAAAAGTAGCCATGTGTCATAAATCTGTAAAGGTAGATCTTATGAAATAATCCTAACCTGCAATTGGTGTGGCACACAAATCAGAATGGATGTGAGTGATTTTGTTTGGTAGTCACAGTGGGCCATCTAGGACTCCACACAACTCTCTTATGAGCAGAATATGAGTGATCCCTTGCAACAAGAAACAGATCAACAAGATAATACTGTACAAATGAAACTTCAGAGAAGAAATACAGATTTTCCATCAGGATTAGAGATGGGCATGAAACAAAAAAAATTGTTCCATTATTTGTTATTTGTTTCATTACATAACGAAATGAAATGAATAACAAAAATTGTGATGAAATTGGAACAAACCGAACAGAACCATGAAAATTAGGTTTGTTACATTTCGTTTTTCGTTAATGGCAACGCGCAATTAAATGAGCTGTTTTAAAATATTAAAAAACATCCTGAATATCCGTAAAAACCCAGCGATAATTATTTATTCTGCCTGATAATACCTACCGGGGGGGGGCTGGGGTCCTTAAAATGTGCATTTATATATTATTTAAAAAACATATACAAATTACATAAAAAAGACAAACATCAACAACAGTTGAACAAAATCGATTGTTGCGCGGAAGCCTTACCCTTATCCCGTACAAGCACATATTCAATAAATCTACCCCATATATCATAGAAAATATCTTTTTTTAACTCTCCTTTTTTAACCTTGAGAGAACAAGTCAATTTATCATTTAAAGCAATATTCCATACTTCATTATAGCATTCTTCTAAACATAGTTCATATTTAGATTTCCAATTTCTAGCAATTATTAATCTAGCTGCTGTCAACAAATTTGTAATCAACTCTTTAGTTTTAACATCATAACTATGATCCACAAATATTGATAACAAAGCAATATCAGATTTGGGCTCTATAGTCATTTCTAGTATGTCACTTAGTTCTTTAAAAATACTTTTCCAAAATTTCTGTATCTTTTTACATTCCCACCACAAATGATAAAAGGTACCAATGTCATTATCACATTTCCAACAAAGCTTAGAAAAATTTGCATTCATTTTATTCAATTTCACTGGCATCAAATACCATCTTAAACTTATTTTAAAGAATTTTTCCTTTATTCTAACAGACATAGATCTAAGTATTCTCATTCTCCATATTTTAGCCCAGTCTTCTTCTCTTATTTCTTTTTTTAAAATCTTGTTCCCACAATAATTTCAATCCAGATCCTCCCCTATTTTCATCTAAATCCGAAATAATTTTATATAGTTTACTAACAATACCTTTTACTACTATTTCCTTCTGAGTATCCTCATACAACAATAAGAGTTGTTCATATTTTGTGTACTCTCTGCATTTATTATTTTTCTTTATCCAAGTATCAGTCCAAATGTGCATTTATATCTTTTCTCAGATCACTGTATTTTTTTTCCTTTAAGGGGAATCAGGGGACATCGACCCAAAATGGCTCCCAGATGCCTAATATTGATTTCTTGGGTATTAAAACGCCGTGGACATCTGTAAAAACGTAGTGATAATTATTTGAAATTATTACCTACCAGGGGGTTGCGGTCCTTAAAACGTTTGTTTTGTCTTTCTCCCATCGTGATGTATTTTTTCTTTTCCCTTTAAGGAAGACACAAAATCCAGCCACAAGATGGATGCAAGCCATGTCATGGGATCATGTAAATTCTTGGACAATTACAACCAATGGCATGCCCAGGTTGCAGACTGGGTAGGTGTGGCAGCCACAGAGGACATAAAAAGCTTTGGGCGCCCCCATCCTCCTTGCAATCTGCGGTGGGAGTTAGGGTGGGATTGCTGTTTCTGCGACTCATTACTTTAGGCCAGGCAGGCAGGTGTGTGTCTCTGTGTTCCTGCTGGCTGCAGCCTGGCTCTTAGGGGAGAGAAAGAAGAGATTTTTCTTGCAGCCTCCCTGTGTGCGTGCATACCTCTCGTTGAGTACCCTCCCCTGCCCCGCAGTGCAGTCACTCTGTGGCTGCCTTGCACCCGGGGCAATGCCCGCCACTGCCTTTGCAGCCTCCCTGCGTACCTAGTCTATACTGTGTCTCTGCCAGCATCATTTTTTAGTGTTTTCCCTCTGGTCTGGGGCATTGGGGGACGTCCATATGTGGAAATGCTTTAAATCGTGCAAAAAGCGGGTAAAAACAAAAAACAAAAAACAAAATGGTTTTTTTTCAAAAAATTCACGAAAAACAAATACAAACTGAAATGGACCCGCAATGAAAAATGAAAAACTGAAATGTCATTTTTTCGTTTCGTGCCCATCTCTAATCAGGATTGTTTCCATAGGATAGACCCTGGTGTGTGCTGTAGCTTGGGTCTGGTTAGCTTTTTAAGAAGACTTCCCCTAACATGGCTCTCATGACCACCCTTGTTATTCCATCATTTTAAGCTCCTCTGGAATCTATGGGACTTCTCAGCCCTTCATCAACAAAATATACTTTTATGCATTCTCATGTCATTTCTAGGGACCTGTGACTCCATGAAGCTTCTGTTGGTCTGAGTTCTTCAGCACTAAGGGCATTCTCTCTTAAGATTGTAACCGTTCCCCCCTACCAACATGGACATTTATTTGCATTTCCACGAATATTTCTCAGACAGATTTATTTTTTCACCCCTGTTCAAAGCAGATACGTTTTTTACATAATCCCCTTTGATGTAAATGAGTTTGTACATCTTTTACATAACTTGTTTCACTTGTTTTGTAAAGCACATTGCGATCTGCAGAATGCATGGATTTCCCAAATCACAGTTCCAAATCACATTCAAATCCATGTTTGGTTCATATAATATAATCTTAAAATAAAATATGAACCATATATATTGTGGTTCCAGATGTTGGACAGGATTTCAAGCAGGAATGTCCCCCCCCCAGACACTTGAGAAGCCCATCTGGATTTATCATTCTCTGTGGGGAGATCTTCCTATTATGTCTCCTGTCCCAGCAGAGGTTGCAGTGCTGCTGTGCAGAAGATTTGTACTATAAGAATTTCAACTTTCTTCATTCACTGCCTTAGAGAAGGATTTCAAATGAAGATACATTTTTAGAGAATTTCAGAATAATAAGGTTCAGGGTTCTTATGTTAAATTACTAATGAAAAAGCCAAGAATTATGTGTGGATTTTTCAGGGTACCAAGGTCTCTGTAGTATTCAGCAGCCCATACTTCAATTAAAGCCTGAGGGCAGATGTTATATAAGATAATCTTCCTGCAAAGTTCCTTTCCCCCCATTTCAAGGGAAACTGCAGCAAAATGAAGAGATGTGGGAAGGAAAAACACATGCGGCACTCTTGGTCATCTCACAAAGTTATGGTGAATTCTGAAGTATAAACCAAAGAAATTCTTCAGGCACCTGAACGTGAAGCCGAAAAAAATATTGAAGCCTTTTTCAGAGGGAAATAAAACTTTGAGGAGACAGGGGACAAAATTGTAGCCTAGCATAGCTACAGGAAGAAGATGAAGCTGGATGGGATGCTGCCTTTCCTCATTGATGGCCTATAGCTGACTTTTACTCTGTCCGTGAAGAAAGAACTCACCCACACACAAACTCTGGAGAAAAACAGGCCACAACTTCATTAACTAATTACAGCACAGTTGATATGGCCAGACATTGGTTTGGATCCCAACATCGATGAACCCCTCTGTTCTCCCAAGGATGAACTTCCAGGCACCATGTGGACATAAGCCACTACATGGCACCACTGTCTTTCACCTGGAGGTGGGAGTGGGCCATATGCCCCAACCACTACCCTGCCCCCACAGCCACCAGTTCAGATCCAACCAGGCTTTGCAGGGCACTGCCTGCTGCCGTGCCAACCACAAGATCCATCCCATCCCAATGCCTTCAAAAATGCCTTCCAACAAGCTGTGACAACATGTAAACAACCACAAGAGCATTACAGGATGGAAGGGTCAGGCAAGCCATCTTCAGCGAGACTTCCAGACACCTTTAATGGTGTGTCAGAGGACACAGCACACACCTTTAATAGTGTGCCGGAGAACCACGTTGAAAACTCCACCACGTCACGTCCTCCGGCCAATGTTCCTCCTTTCTGGAAGCTGCCTGGCCAATCCCAGCCTTGCAGCACATCTGGGGCTGACTCCTTCTCTTCTGGTGGTACCCCCACATGGCGGCCACCATTGCCAGGTCCCTCACCATCCTTGTCAGCACACCAGCATCAATGTGGGACCCTGGTAAGTCAGGGTCCCATCCTTCTCGCTGCAGGGTTTGTAGGGTTTACACCTATAACCATCTGCAGTAAAGATAAAATATTGTCTATGAGGGGTTCTCAAAAAAGTAAAATTTATGAGGAAGGTGCTGACCCCTGAAGAATGACAACAAATCACTGAGCCAATGTTTCTCAGGACAGAAATATCCTAAAACAATCCTTCTGTTTACCAAGAAACAGAACTTGGCTACATTTGCAAATGTAATTCAGATTTTTTTTTTCATTTTTGGTAACTGTCTCCTCAACGTCACAGCCACAATGTCCTAATGACAACAGACACGGGGCAAGTTAGCTTTTACTATATTGATCTATATCCAAAGAGCAAAGATTCATCTGAGATTAATTTGTTCCTCTTTGAGGCACCATGAAATTCTTCCTTGTATTAACCAACCAAACAACCAAATACTCTCTTATCATGCAGGTCAGTGGTTTCCCACCCTGGAGTCCCAAAGCGTTCTTGGACAAAAATCCCTGGACACCATCACCACTAGCTGGGCTGGCCAAGATTTCTGGAAGCTGCAGAACATCTGGGGATGTCAGGGTGCAAACCACGGATGCAGGTGATCCCTTCAGATTGCTTCTTACTATAACATTCCAGCAGTTCTCCTCTAGAGCAAGTAGTGCTGCTGAGTTTCTACTAGGGAGGAGAAGAAATCTCCTCTCTCTCTCTCTCATTTACATTTCATACAACCTGCCTCAACGTGGTGGGACGTTTGTCAAGGATTCTCAAGCTTATTGTAAGACATTGCACCTCCGGGATAAAACTGAGACAACTGGCACTTCCTCCATTTTACTTTGAGCAATATGCACAAAATTTGTCGAATATCTTTTTTTCCTGTGTGACGATAAAGGCAGCCACACACCGCAGAAATGAAAACAGAGAGAGAGAGAGAGAGAGACTGCTCAGAAATATGCAAACCTTCCCCCACCCAAAGGTTCTATTTTCAATTGCTCAATGAGGCAGCAGTTAATATAGTTTCTAATTTTGTGTATTTACAGAAATGCACAAAAATCAACCTTGCAAAAAAAAAAAGCGCCTACTATTTTACAATGAGGCTTTTTTGATAGAGGGTGGAGGAGAAGGGGAAGCTTTTTCTTGTACAGTATGCAAGAATGAACAAGAGCAGGAGATATATACTTCTTTCATTCAACTTTCCCAAAGGTGTTCCTATTATACAAGTGAAAGGGGTGTGTGATTGCTCCGGTCATGTCACAAGTTCCCACTAAGCTACCTGGCCTATAATCCAGTAGTAACACAAGACAGTGGGCCATTTCTTTAATCTTATTCCTTCAAATCTCCCCCAGACTGATTTGCTTACAAGAGCCAGACCCCCTGAACCAGCCAGGAGTCACCTGGAAGCAATCTCTCCTAAACACGACTCTTTAAAAGCTATAGTCATTCACTTTGATAGTTCCCAATTATATCTTTCATTTTTCCCCTTCCAGAAGACTAGCAAATAGCAAATTGTCATGGTGCCTCTCGGGCTATCACAGGACTTAACCTTGTTGTTGTCCACTCCAAACTGTAGCCTGATGAAATGTAACAAAACTCACACAAATTGAAGTGATAGAGTGATTTTGCTTTGCTTTGCCTCCATAGATTTCCCACTAGCTACAATTTGGTTATTTTATTTTATTTTTAAAAGCCTTCACATTTGTGACTGACATCAGTTATGCATAGCGGGAGGCTACATTTGTTTCATGTGAGCTTTCATGTCAGCAAGAGCATATGGACCCAAATCTTGCATAGCAGTGCAAATGGTATAATTTTTGTAGGCAAATTGTCCCCAGTGACAAAATCATTGTAGACATTATCAGTTGCACGGTTTAGATGTGACATTTTAAAACCATGTTGCCTCCATTGCCAGAAAGTTGGGTATTTAATTTACCATCACGGATGGATGGTTGAGTCAACCTTGAGTCAGCTTCCTGAGGTTAGGATCAAACTGAGCAGAATCTTCACTGCTGTACTGCAGTTTTACTCGTGTCAAGAGGCTCCTCCACGAGAAATAGAATGGAATAGCTTGAAGGGGTGAGATGTCTCAATTTTACCTAAAACATGGTTGCTGGAAAATATGGCAAGCCAAACTGCACCAAAAGTGAACCAAAAAGTGAACTATATCCCTGTCTGATCAGTCCTTTACTAAATTACTCAGCATTAAAGATATCACCAGCCCATCATCCCTCTTCTTAAACAACATGCAGGAGGGGGACTCCTACTTTAGAAAATAGATTTTCCTATTTTTCCTATTTCCCTAGATGTTTGCTTACCCTATTCTTACTGACAAAGTCTCTGATATGTATGTAAAGGAGATCAGACAATATGCAGGCTGGCTTTTTATCTAAAACTTTACACATTAAGGGGAGGGGAGCATGACATATTAAAGAAAACAAGATAATGCAATGGCAGATTCCTATCGCAAGTCCTCTTCCCTGGGAACAACTTTATTAAACAAAGCACAGGCAATAATCTTGAGTCACAATCCAGCATTAGTCAAACAAATATCCCTCACAGATTTATTGAAAACAATGTGTTTAGCAGTAGATATAGGCATGAACTGTAATTTGGTTATTTGGCCCAGTTCGGCCCAGCCCCCATATAGGTGCTCTGTGGGTGTCACACACTTTCCTCCTCTTCCCCATGATGGCCCACTCACCACCAGCAGCATGCTTCCCCACACACCCCTCCTCCATGCTCTTGTCCACTCCCTGGCAGTGCCATATAGATGACCCACTGGAGGAGGCAGAGAGGAGAGGAGCACACTGTTGGCATTAAGTGAGTGAGTAGATGAAGATAGGCAGTGGACCGAACTGTGCACAGTTGCCACTGAGTGCACAGAGGAGGTGCGGGAGGGAAGCATGTGGTATTCATGGAATATCTCTGTGTGTGCCACACCAAACTGGGCCAAACCACCCAACTGCGGTTTGTGCCCATCTCTACACAGCAGTCCAGTTTTATGGGACTGCTGTTCCCTAAAATCCCACCATTATTCTAGGAAGAGGAAGACAACCTTTCCTGTCAATAGTTTAAATATTATTCAGTAAACCCAATTGAGTATTGTGTACAATTCTGGTCACCGCATCTCAAAAAAGACATTTACCATCACGGGAAGGTGGAACTAGAAAAGGTACAGAAGAGATAGACTAAAATGATTACTGGGCTGGGGCACCTCCCTTATGAGGAAAGGTTAAAACATTTGCTGATCTTTAATCTGGAAAAAAGCCGCCGGAGGGGGGATATGGCAGGAGTAAAACCCTCTCACAAAATATCAGAACTAGGTGACATCCACTCAAATTGAGGGTAGGAAGAGTGAGAATAGACAAAAGAAAATATCTTTACTCACCCTGTTGTTAGTCTGTGGAATTCCCTGCCACAGGATGTGGTGATGGCATTTGGCCTGGATGCCTTCAAAGGGGGATTGGACAGATGCCTGGAGGAAAAGTCCATTACAGGTTACAAACCGCGATGGAGATGTGTAATCTCCAGGCTTAAAACTGGGGTACTTCAAGGGCCAGATGCAGGGGAGTGGTATCAGGAGACAGATATCTAGTCTCACGCACTTCCAGACACTTTTGGTGGGGCTACTGTGAGATACAGGAAGCTGGACTAGATGGGCCTTTGGCCTGATACAGCATGGCTCTTCTTATGTTCTTATGTTCTTATGTTCTTATGAGTTATCTGCTGCCATCACTGCTTAGGTTTCTCAGAATGTTAATCTTTCTGGGCATTTAACATGCAAATCAATTGCTTTTTGTTTGAGAGGCTGCATAATGGCACAGAAGAATCCATTAATATCATAGACTGTGTGGAGAAACCATGAAAGAATGGGTGAGCACCAGTCCAATCTGAATGCTTAGAGAAAGAGAATTTAAGTATAGATGCCTAGAATTATTTAGCTATAGGTTATACAAAAACTGCACAATATGAATATATAACCTGATACAACCTGCAACAGATTAATCTATCCTTTAGATTCTCAGTGTACATCAATGTCTGGGGCTTTGACAGTAGCAGGGCTTACTGTGCATGGTTGAGCAATGGCTGATTTGAGCATTACCTCCTTGATAGACTGAGACATCCATCTGACTCCTTGTGGAATGTCTGGGGAACTTTGCTTGAACCTGGAACATCTTTCTGCTCTTATTGAATGGCTATAAGCAGTTTCACAGGCAGTGACAGGAAAGCTTCAGCAGTTATCAGCACTCTTTTGTTGATGGGTCTTGGTCCACATGGGAATGGCTTAGAGCTTTCACCTCTGCCCAATTGCTTTACCCTGATGTAAATTCAGCACCTTCTTTCCCAGCACCTTCATCTCAGTTGGTTTGTGGAGGACAACAGGCTTTGAGGACAACCAACTCTAGATATGTCCTCAGATATCCCTCATGTATGCTGCATTCCTCACACCTTCTTACTTACCCAGCTGCAATGCCGGCTGTCTCTTTCATGCTTTTCAGCTTCTTTTCTGTAACACCATGCATGATCTGTTCTGAAACTTCTCCTAGTAACTGTTCCAGTTCTATCCAGTTTCTACCAGAAAAGCTTTTTTTCTCCCCTGTTGGACTTATGTTCCTCCCCCCGCTATTCAAGTATCACATGCTTTTGGCAATTACACAGGCATGCTAGTGAAATGGCACATGCAACTTCCAGCTTATATGGATCTGAAGCTGTTTCAAGCCAGTTCAAGTTCTAACCCCAGTCTTTCCTGAGCCAGTTTCATAAACAAGCGAAAATTGTTTATATTTTCTCTAGCCTTCCAGTTGATGAAGACTTCTGTAAGCTGCTCCCAGAGTCCAATCATGTACTGCTCACTGGGGATGCTGTTGCTCCAGAAATCCCTTTTAGGAGATTAAAGGAACAAGCCTAACTCTAAACCTACACTTGAGTATCTCTTGGCTTGAAGAACAATGGGCAAATTTGAAATCAGGTTAGCACTTGTTGTAGCTTTCGGGGTTTGCAGTCCATGGTTTGCAAGCTAAAATTTATCTTGTTGGTCATGTCCGTGCAATTCATCTCAATTCCCAAATATCCCCTTCTTAAAGTACTTACTCATATGTTCCCTGCAATAACAATCAAGAAGAAACTGTGGCCCATGTTCTTCTCTACTGCTCCTTTTATTGAGACCTATGCAAGGAACTTATCCAATCTCTTATCAAGAAATTCTCTGGGAGACCTGCCAAATTCTATGTGAAGCTACTTCGTTCTCACAGGTCCCTGCGGATCACAAATAAGAAGCTGTATGTAGGCTTATGACCGATAGCAACTTGAATTTCTGATAGACGTATAGAGCAGGGTTGGTGAACCTATGGCACGGGTGCCAAAAGTGGCACTCGAAGCCCTTTCTGTGGGCACCCAACACTGCCCCTTCACAGCCACCTGTATTCAGGTTAAATTGATGTATTGGCACTTTGCGAAAGATTAGTGGCTTTTGAATTGCAGTTTGGGCACTCGGTCTCTAAAAGGTTTGCCATTACTGGTACAAAATATAGTTCTTACTCAGGGACACAATGCTGTCTTAACTGTTTTTATCTCCTGCTAGCTGTTTATCCCCTAGAGCTAATTATTAAAGAGTAATATACAGGAATACTGACATACCAATTCCCTTGATGTATTCACATATGTTTTTATTCATATTTGGTTTTATTATATAAATTTTGTATTTTGTTACTAAATGTTTCACTATAAGGTCTTATTGCATGGACCTTCTATTTTAATAACATGTAGGATTTGGTTAGCAACTGTAAATAAAGAATTCATTCATTCATTCTTCCTTCCTTCCTTCCTTCCTTCCTTTCTTTAGTGCTGGAGCAGTCAAGACAATTTTCTTTCTAGTATGGTTTGTGCCAGACTGTGAACAGAAAGGTGCAGAGAGGAAGCTGTGACTGCAAAATCCACCTCTTGCTGCCTAGTTTGTGTAGTTAGTGCACTAACTGCCTATCCTTTCTCCCCAGGTGGTCTGTGTCATCTAAGCAACTGGGGTTTGGATTCTTTGCCCCACTGCCATAGGAGGCAGATATCTGCTATCTAAATTCATGATGCCAAAAAAGCTCTCAACAAAAACTAAAGCAGGGGTTGGCTGCCTGAATGCGTTTGCACACAGAAGAATTTCCTCTTGCTTCCTGATGTCAGCACTGCATCTGTATTTTTAAAGATTTAAAACTATGTGAACAATGAGGAAATTGGAAGCAGAGAGAGCAAAAAAATCTCTAAAGGTTTTATTTAGACTTTGGCTTTACACACACATACTTTCACACTAGAGATGGGCACGAATAAAAAAAATGGCGTTTCGGTTTTTCGTTTGTCGTTGAGAGGTCTGTTTCGGTTCATTTCCGTTTGTCGTGAATGTTTGGAAAAATTTTGTTACCGTTTTTTGTTTTTTGTTTGTCGTTTCTACCCGCTTTTTGTGCGATTTTTAAAGCATTTCCGTGCGCAGGCATCCCCCAACGCCCCAGACCAGAGGGAAAACACTAAAAAAAAAAGGATGCTGGCAAAGACACAGTATAGACTAGGTATGCAGAGAGGCTGCAAATGCAGCAGCGGGCGTTGCCCAGGGTGCAAGGCAGCCGCAGAGTGACTGCACTGCAGGGCAAGGGAGGGTACTCACTGAGAGGTACACAGCACGCATGCACACAGGGAGGCTGGCAGGACTGAAGCTAGAGTCGCAGAAACAGCAATCCCACCCTAAATCCCACCAGAGACTGCAAGGAGGACGGGGGCTGCCAGAGCTTTTTATGACCTCTGTGGCTGCCAGACCTGCCCGCCCAGTCTGCAACCTGGGCATACTATTGGTTGAACATGATCCCATCACATGGCTGGTGGGGACATCCATTTTAAAGGGAAAAGAAAAATACATCACGATGGGAAAAGACAAAAACAAACGTTTTAAGGACCCCAACCCCCTTAGTAGGTATTATTAGACAATATAAATAATTATCGCTGCATTTTTACGGATGTCCAATGCGTTTTTTTAACATTTAAAACAGCTCATTTCATTGTGCGTCACCATTAACTGAAACGAAACGTAACGACCACAATTTTTGTGATTCTGTTCATTTCATTTCATTTTCATCACAATTTTTGTTTGTCATTTCGTAACATAACAGAAATGACAAACGGAAACAGAAACGAAAAAATGTTCGTTCCGTGCCCATCTCTATTTCACACATATACAAAACTCCAGCAGGTCTCCAATAAGGAATTCCTCCTTCCTTTATTTCCATACTTGATCAGAATCCTACTAGTGTCATCATGTAAAGCCCTTTCTCTTGATCTGTTCTTTAGAGAGCAACTGGAGGGTCTTATGAATTCACTTATTTGATATTAAATCAACCACCACCCATCTCTCTTTTCATACAAGAGGCAAAAGAGCACTCCTGTTGTAGGATATATATATAGTATCTCCCTCCTGTGACCATGAGATTCAATAAACCAAAACACCAAGCCTAAAGGCTTGCTCCTTGCTTTATTAACTGGGAAAGTGTCTGATATATATGCAGAGGAGAGAAGTCAAAAAGAAAAAAAGGAGTGCAACATATTAAAGAAAACAAGATGAGACAAAGGCAGAATTCTATCACAGGGTTCCTTCCCTGGGGACAACTTAACTGAACAAAACATACACAAGAATCTTGACTGGCCAAACAATATTGAAGAAACGTCTCCTATCTATCTGAAATAGTCCCTATTGGACTCACAGCCATGCAAGTGTATGAGTTTCTCAGCCACCATTGTCTTGGGATTTCCCATCCCTTATGGCCGATAAAACAGAGGAAGTTCATACTTCAATGAACCTAATTGTCTAATACCTGTGGATCAGAAGCAACTGCATTGCTGTCATTACCTTTTTCAAAATATAAACCCTTTCAACACTTACCTGGCCCATTTGAGGCTTGTAAAACAGAAGACTACTGCTTTTCACTTATCTCATTAACTCATTGCTATTTTTGCTAGCATCCATGGTGTTCCACGTGGTCTACATTAATGGTATCAAATCCCAAGCTCTACAAATTGTCTTCCCACTGTATTTATCCTTTAAGACATCACTGGATGCCATGGTAAGCCTAAAATTATGTGTATACACACATATGAAATGTGTCCATCTGCTGTAGTGGAATGCACTATGTACATGCATTATGCTGATTAAAACGCTGTGTATCTTCACTACTCTCTGAAGACAATTACTGCTGGCGCTTTGAAACCTCTGTTTCATTTTAATGCAACGATAAACAAACTTTTGGGATATGTTGCAATAAAAAAACATTTCATGCAAAATATGGGCATAGTTTCTGCCCTGGTGTTTAGCCTCATTCCAAGGCCCTCTACTTGGCTCCTAAGCCTTGGAAAAGTCATTCTTAAGTGATATATGAAAGAATATCCAGCCACCATGGCCTGTGTCTGCAGGATTTGGTGTTGTAATAGTAGTTTTAAAAGCACACTGTCCAATTTGTGCTCAGTATATCTCTCTGAATTGTGGCATCCTCCCAGGGCTTGCAGTATCCCTTCATCTAGCATCTTCTGTTCATGCCTCTTGTTATCTTTTCTTTCCTCCCTCACCTGTGCATAGAGCTAGCAGTGCCTTCCTATTTGGTGCCTATGACATCTGGCTTGAGGCCAGCTATTTGCAGAACTCACAAGCTTCCACCAAATTTACTTCTCCTTGGCTGATAGCTCGAGCCTTGCATTTGCCTCCCTGATATTTCTTCTTCCTAATCTGTTATGCTTCTTCTATGATTAATAAAGAAAGAAAAATATAATTCTTCACATGAAGACATTAGAATTTTTCTCCAAGATCTTACTCAGAACGAAGTGAAAGAATATTTTCACCCTTCAGAATCAACAGGCATAACTGCTTGCAGCGTGAATAACTCCATGTTATTACCACCCGCCTTCAGACTAGTAAAGATGAGCAGAGGTAGAGAACTCTTACATTAAAATGGCCATATTTATAGCACAGCCCAGAATTTCCAGAGGTTACCAGGTAAAACCTGAGTCTGGATTAAAATGCATCAATTTTAATTCCTCTCAATTTTGATTTTTTAAAAAAACTTTCAGCTTACTCACGTTGAATTTGAAATGCAGGCTAGAATTTGCATTTATTTTAAAATGAACTGAAATAAAATTCTTGCAGAGCCTTGTATATATGACACCTCATGCTTTGCACAGATATTTTAATCTATGTTTTGTCTTAATCTATGTTTTGTTGTATACTATATTATTGTTGAATTTGTGTTTATTGGTGCTTGTTCGCCCAGTGTAAGCCGCTTAGAGTTCCGTAAGGAAGATAAGCGGGATATAAATATAATAAATAAATAAATAAATAAATAAATAAATAAATATTTTAACACTGCTGGATCAGGCACTACCCGCACACTCTTAAAACAATGATGGTAGAGGTATCTGCTAGCATTTGCTGTTCCTTCTTTTATTCATCAAAACCACCAAGCAGAGCTGAAATAAGCAATCTTTAGGATCAGGGGCCTGCAGAAGAAAAAAGGGGAAAGAAAGATGTGGTGGACTAGCCAGGCCTTAAGCAGCAGGAGAGAAACTTTCTGAGCCCACAAGATAAGGCTCCGAAAATTGTTGGCTGCAAAATCAGCAGCTCGGTGGTTCAACTCCTGGGTGCCAGGCAGTGAAGTGAGCTCCCACTGATAACCCCAGCTCCTGCCAACCTAGCAGTTTGAAAGCATGTAAATGCAGTAGATAAATAGGTACCGCTGTAAAAAGCAGGAAGGTAAAACAGTGTTTCCTTGCAGGCCACATGGCCATGGACTTGCACAACACTGGCTCTTTTGTCTTGAATATGGAGATGAACACTGCCCCTAGAGTCGGACACGGCTAGCATGCATATGTGGGTGGAACATTCTAGCAGTGAGTAGGGTTAAAAAGCATGAGGTGAGACCAAGTCAACATAGGTTGCAGCAGATGTAATTATCATTAGTCTGGACCTTTTCCTACCAAATATACAATGCATGGCCCGGTTATCTGGCTATCTGCTCACAGGCAAGCGTAAATGCAATTACTTTCTGGACTTCAAAGCACAGTGCAGTTGCATGCATGCAACAGCTCAACCAGCTGAAGTTAGGGCTTGGTGCATTGAAAAACTTCACAGCTGCAAACAAGAGAGGAGCTTCGTGCAGAAGGTCTGTATCCAGACATTGGATCGTTCACATTCATATTTGGTTCAGGCTTGTTCCTCGCACTCACATAGGTGCTTAGTTACCTCAGTAAAGGAAAGCTTGGCTCACTGTTCTTTGAAAGGAAATCTAGCTACTTATTGGTGAAGTCCAAACTAAAATCAGTCCCCCGGTCTCTCACAATCACCATCTCTATCCAAAAAGTTCTTGGCTGATATGAAATTAACAAGCTCCACTTCATCGTTATGACAGCTGATTAAATTACTACAATGAAAAGAACCCAAGTTCCATGATGTTGCTCTTGCAGATAATTTCTGCCATAAAATTTACTACCGTGCTTTTAATGAGCATAATTTTTTCACAGAGATATGCTGGTAATCAAATCAACATGATTTCCTAACAGTCTGAAATTAAATTTTGTTCAATTACCATAATGGACATCTTTTATCAAACTAACTAAACTAGCAGAAAACCAGTATGATGCTTCCTTGTCAGTGGCGCTACAGGATAAACCAAGGTGATAAAAATGAGTTAATTTTCACTAAACGGAAACATTCCCCACCCCTTGTAAAACACAAAGTCAGTGGGCAAGCGATAATTGTCCCCCTGCTACATGGAGTTGTAAGAGCCTTTATGAACAAGTAGAAGGGAGAAAGAGGTATAATTTTTTTGATCTTGGAACAGCTGGGCTCTTGAAATTTGCTCCTGCATTATGGCAATGTGGAAAATACATGGAACAGTGTGCTGCAAATTGTAAAGGGGATGTGATCCTGAATTCTGCATGCAAGTGAAGGGCATCCTCCTTGTGAAGGAGCAGGACAAAAGGATGGAGAAATTATTTCTGTTTCTGCCAGTCCAGTCAATCCCAAAGCAAAGTGGCTTTCCTTTATTGATGTTATGAGATAGTAGCCACTATAAACTGCAGACCATGTAATAGTTGGACAACAAAGATTGTTGTCCAAGCCTGCAAAGACTGATAAGGCTGTTTGGATGAGTAGTGAAACATTTCAATCTCACAAGAAAAGAAGTGCAGTTGCCATGACTCAACTTCAAAATAGGATGACTGAGAATCTTCACAGACATTTTGGACAACAACTTCCACGTTGCCTTTTCATTGGCCATGCTTTCTGGTTCTTCTGAGATACAAAGCCTCAAGGATCTGGATCACCAAAGAGTTCCCAATTCTAGACTACAAGTACGTCTCCCACTGGAGCTAACTACATTTATTTTTAAAAAGACACTTTACTCTTCAGCTTCTCCCCACCATCCTGTATGACAACAGAAGTTACACAGACCTCTTAAGTTCAATGGCAACAATGACCAGAGCCTTTGAGTAAGTGGCACCATACCTCTGGACTGCCGAGAGATATCCCATAACTCTTGATCAAGAGGAACAACTCTTCTGATGGACTTTCACTCTCAGGTAGGACAGCACTGCTTTGAGCTTCTTCCCTTTCCTTCATTGCTTGGGTTGTCTAACAATGAGGGGAAACAGAACTTCTGATTTCCTGTAGTACGAAGAAAATGGCTTGGTCAGGAGAACCAACACCTGTACTGGGGAGGACTTGTAAACAAAGATTTGGCAGCAAAATGAAGTGAAGCAGCCCTGGATATTGGAGAATTCACTTGGGAAATTCTTGTGCCAGACTACATAAAGGAATAGTTCATATTCAGTCTCTGAGGCAAACACGACCAACACCTTTCTGGCCAAAACATCTTGCAAACTTGGGTCCCCAATGGGGAGGAAGGAGGCAGGCCTCCAGTTCAGCTGAGGCTTATACCAGAAGTTCTGATCAGTTCAGTTTCCGAAATCTGTCTTCTGTAACATGTGATTTTCCTCATATCTGTATCCTTCCTTTAGCATGTTTTTGGTTTGATTGATTGGTCAGCAGAAGGGGTACATAGGCTGGATCCTACAAATCTGAACTGTGAGGCATGTGTGCCTAAGGAAATCCTCCTGTGGGAGGAAAAACAGATTCGTTGTACATTCCTGTTAAAAAGTTCAGCACAATCAGACAGTGCGAAAGGCATGTGTCCAATCACACCAGGAAGTGTCACTAGAGGGAGTAAATCTCCCTTAAAGAATTGCTCTTGAGCAGCCCCTCAAAGTAGCAGCCCAACAGCTGGACCAAAAACGCAGATGCAGTTGCTAAGTAAACATGCCTATTCCCCTAAACCTTTATACTGTTATATTATATAGACAGAGAAATCTGACAACTAAAATGAAAGATTACCTACAGCCCTGCAAGGCTTTCAACAATGCAGACGGCAGCTTTTGCTTCCTCTCTTCCACTAAAATGAAATGAAATGAAATTCTTCCATTGCAATCAGTGAGAGGGAGATAATTTAGACCACATGTTCGGATCATGGCTGAGGTTGATGGTGATGAAAGGAGGAGGATCATTGGAATCCATCACTTCTGTTGCTTCGCTCACGTGCACTATCTTCTTTCTGTCCCCGCTCTCTGATATTGGAGTCCTAGCGCTGGAGTAGTGATAGGCATGGATCTTTCTGGGACGGAGGAGAATCACACTGGATTTTCTCCTATAAGGAAATCAGAGCTGTTTCCTCTGAAGTGGGATTCCTACCTAGCCTGTCACTTCTGGGATTCTCTCCAAGGCATCATAGGGCTCCACTGTGCACATATTTCTTTATATGTTTTCAAATTAGCTACAATCCCCTAGACTGTTTATTTTTGTTTTTTCACCCAGACAGAGTATTACTCAGTAGATACTGGAAAGTGCTAAATATGAGAGTTAGAGGCTGTGATCATATGGAGAAATAAATCTTATTTTGGACTGCTTGTGGAGAGGTCTGATGTGATATATTTCCCAGAAATAACATACTTTTTGGTCATGGCACTCCAACCCAAGCCCAGTCTGTACCCAAGGTATGTTTCAGTTTTGAATTTTGGTTAACCAACCAACCCACCTCTAGTTATGCAGCAGAAGTGTCCGGATTTATAGAGCATAATTAACTTCAAGGCTTCACATGGTTGACCACCCCTTATTGTCTCATCAACTGACACTGACTCTTTCAATCATTAAGTCTGGGAAAATGGTAAGAGAAATGATAAAATGTTTCATCTACTCACTGTTTAGTAGATCAAACAGCATTCATTACAAAAATGAATTCTAACAATAACAACTCACAGCCTGTCAAGACTACCTCCTACCTTCTCACAGCGATGCATAGCTGGCAGTAGACTAAAAATAGAGGAGAAAATACATTTAATCAAAGAGACGTGGCCTTCATTGAAAAAACAGGGAAGAAAGGAACAACTGGTTACTGCTGGGCTGACTGACAGTCACTCCAGCTCAGAAAGGCCCCACCCAGTCAAACCCACCAGAGGCAGCACAAAAAAGTTGAAAACATCTCCAACTGCAACTACATTGGCAAATTAACCTGAAGTGATTCAACTTTGCTGCAGCTTGATTTGCAGCATGTGTTATGCTTCTATTTGGATTAGATACAGAAACTGAAGATTTGGTGCCTGTGTCCACACTCGTCTTTCAATTGGATGTGGTTTGGTCTGTCCCAATGGCCTCCTTTCTATCAATTCCTGACTAGACATGGGCACGACTTGGCGAAATTCTCGTTTCTGTTTCCGTTCCTCGTTTCCGTTCCGTAACGGAAACAGTAACGACAATTACTCTGCCAGAACTCGAACTCGAACCGATAAAAGAAAAATTGGGTCTGATTTGTCGTTGTCGTTCATGGCATCACGGCGATCGCGCGATGCCAAGCGGCACAGAAAAAAAGTTTTTAAAATTTAAAAAAAAAAAAACGATTCCTGGCCAAAAAAGCAGGCGAAAATATGCCTGCCTCAGTGAGGGCACCTACCAGAGGGCTGGTTTCTGGTGGGGGGGGGGTCCCCGGCCTCTCCCCCTCTCCTGTCCTGGGCTGCTCTGGTGGGGGTCATCCTCGTCGTCTCGCCATGCCATGAGGTGCGGGGGGATCCAAAATGGCGAGGCAACCACAATATTTATTTTGAAATCGTGGTCCAAAAACACACCAAAGCACCACAGAAACATGCGAAAATTAGGTATTTTAACTACCTGAATTTTTACAGTAGCAGCAGTGGGTTTTTCTTGCAATAAAACGTCTCCATTGATTTTATTTTATTTTATTTTTATTTTTATTTTTTTTACACCTGCGCAGTGCGCAATGATGGGCTGGCCATGGGATGGGACCATGCAAATTTTTGGAGCCATTCCACCAATTGCATGGCCACTTGGCCAGGCTTTGACTGAGACTTCTGGGATATGCCAGTCGGGCATAAAAAGCCCACTAGCCCTAGCCCTAGCCCTAACCCTAATCCTAACCCTAACCCTAACCCTAACCCTAACCCTAACCCATACGCCAGTACACTGTCCTTCTTAGTGGGTCAGAGGCACCCAGAGGTGCAGCCCACTAACTCACCCTAACCTTACCCATAACCCTAAGCCTAGCCCTTGCCCTAACCCCAACCCTAAGCCAGATCTGTACTCGCATTATGCAAGTACACTTCCTTTCTTAGTGAGCCAGAGGCGCCCAGAGGAATTCCTCTTTCACCTCGCTCACCCAGTCCAACACCAGTACGCCAGTATGTTGTCCTTCTTAGTGAGTCAGAGCAAAGGCACCCAAAAGAGAGGTGCCTCGCCCTCTGCCACTTGGTACGTGATGGCTACACGTACCCTTCCTTTTCCTTTCCTAGCGGGCCAGAGGAGGCACCCACCCCAGAGAGGTGCCTCCAGGAGC
>JAHTLZ010000016.1:40305193-40321324 GCA_023846285.1 Phrynocephalus versicolor
GGGCCAGAGGAGGCACCCACCCCAGAGAGGTGCCTCCAGGAGCCCGCCAACCCTACCCCCCCAAAGCAGTACTAACGGCAGACGACAAACGAAACGACAAATTTTTAAAAATTTCGTGACAAACGGAAACGAGCCAAAACGGGCCGGCTCCAACACACGACAACTCGAAATGTCATTTTTCCTGGTCATGCCCATCTCTATTCCTGACTGTAGCTTTATGGTTCATTGTAAAGCCAGCGAGCTGTTTAAAGTGTCACATAGTATTAAAGGAAAAGGACAACTTCCCAATGTTCTCTGTAATGTGCAAACACATACAGTGGTCCCCTGCCAGTTCATGGTTCATATACTGCAGTCCCACTATATCGTGGGACAGCAGTATATGAAAAAAGCCCCCTGGGGTAAGGGGGAAAGGCCTATTTCAGGCCTCCCGTACTTACCCCAGGAACGGCACTGCCCCAAACAGGCCTGCAAGGGCCTTCCCAGGCCTTCCAAAGCCCCCAAAATGGATCCCCTGTGAACCGGAAGTCACTTCAAGTTTACTTGAAGTCACTTCCAGTTAACTGAAAATCATTTCTCATGCCTTCAAGGGCCTTTCTAGGCCTGTCAGAGGCCTCATAAATGATTTTCAGCAATCCGGAAGTCACTTCCGGTTTGCAGGGAGGCCCTTTTAGGGCCTCCAGAAGGCCTGGGAAGTCCCTCGCAGGTTCGTTTGGGGCAGCGCCAGGCTGGCGGTAAGTATAAGGCCCCCCAGCTAGGCCCCCCAGGCCCGACCTGACCTGCATCTGCAAATCACGGTTTTTCAATTATTGCTGGTTGGGTTGGGTCCCTAACCCCATGATAGGCGGGGGGGTCACTGTACATACATCCTGCAGAAACCTGGAAGCTGAGTCATGCAGCTTTGTTAATTAGGCCAATGAAGCTGCTTGGATGAATAGTGAAACGTTTCAATCTCTCAATAAAAGAAGTCCAGTTGCAATAACTCAGTTTCCACATACCATCACCTGCATGACTGAGAATCTTCACAGACATCCTGCAGAAATATAGTGGCCTGCTGCAGTTTGTCAGAGTTGTTTCTATTTCATATAAAAATGTCCATGCACAGGTGATCTAGAGCTCAACTCAGTAATTAGTAAAATAAAAAAAATACTTCAGGGTGACCAGGGAGAAAAAATGCTGTATGTGTGTGTTTCTGATGTTCAAAACATCACACCCAGATTTGCATACCTCCAGAATAAGACACAGTCGCATTCCCCTGCTTCCTGATGAAGAACAGACTGATCACACAAGAAAGGCCATTCGAATCATTCTGGCTTGGAAAAAAAAAAATAGAAGCCTTAAGGGCAGAGTTAAAAGTTCCATGTGAAGAGCAACAAGGAATAGATTGATATGAATTGGCCTTTGTATTATATGAGCAGTAAAACAGAAGTAAATTGATCCATTTTAATCAGGTAGCAAATAATGACAGGGTTACAGCCTTAGTTACAAATACCAAGGATTATTTGAGGTTCAAGAACGGAAAGAATTTATTTCCACCTCTATTCCTCCCTTATTTCAAACCATATATATATTAAATATAAATGTATTCTCTCCCTTAAAAGCAGGGAATTCCTGTTTGTAGTCCTGGTTAGAGATGGGCACAAAACAGGAATATAGTGTTTCATTTTGTTTCATTTGGTTTCAGTCTTCATTTCATTTTGTTAATAATGGATTTTTAAAAGAATTTTCATCATGAAACAAAATGCTTTGTAAGGCTATAAATAACATAGAGCTTTCCCGTTTTTATTATTTAATAGGGCGCCCACTGCCCTAAATCAAAGTTACAATCAATTTGCTTTCAAGCAAAGAACCCTCTCTAAACTAGCTAGAAACCTAATAGCTAGCTGCTACACAGGGAGATCGGGGAAATAAACTCAACAGCTTGTCATTGGTGTGGTGAGGGATGGAAAAAAAATATTTTTAAAAAATTAACTTCCACAGTCCTACTTAAAAAGGAAATGAAAACAATCAGTTTAAATCAACTTGCAGACACAGCCAGCCAAGGGAACAGCTCAGCTCCTGGGCTGGCTAGCTTCAGGCAGATCAAGATCAGAGATAAGCTATCTCAACATCTGAGGTGCAGGAAGAAAGGAAAACAAATCAATTGGTTTAAAAATAAACCTGCTGTTCTTAAGATGGCTGGATCAAGAGGCTATGATGAATCATTTCATTTCCAAAGCAAAAAAATGTGTTTCGCTTCATTTCTCGATGACATGCTGTTTGCTGTATTGTTTACAAAACAACAAAACAGTGTTTCATTTTTCGTAAGGTGCCCATTCCTAGTCCTGATAATACTGCTGAAGGTTTGGAGACAGAGTTTAGAAAAGAGACAAGAATAGATCACCATTTTTCTTTGAATTGGGTTGTAGTTTAACCATTGGGTCTTACTTTTATTCCTGCTCACTTACACATCTGTACTCCCATTGTTAGGAAAATTGAAGCAATCCCACTTTAGGCCATTTCTATAAGCACACTCAACAATGTTATAATTTGGCCATTGAAAATTGGTATCACAGCATCCATGTATTGACACAAATATAGCTGAGGAGCACGTTTCGACTCTTCCCTGTAAACCCCTCAAATTTGGAAAGATTTGGGGTTCAGGGGGGCTGAGTTATTAAGCTCCAAAGGAGGTACCCCTAGAAAAAACATTTCTAATTGAGCGAGAAGCCACGGGGGGGTAGTTTCATAACTCAGCCCCCTTGCCCACAAGCCCCCAAACCTTTTCAAATTTTGGGTGCTTAAGGGAAGAGCTTGAGGAAGCTCCCCTGCCATTTTGGTGCCTCTAGGACCCAGGGGAGCATAGTGTTTCATTTTGTTTCATTACAAAACCACTTTTAAAAAATTGTTAGTAATAAAACAAAATGAAACTACTTAAGAAATGAAACAAAACACTCTTTTCCTGTTCCGTACCAATCTCTAAGTTCAACCTCATATGCTGCCTTTTGTAAGTTTGACTGAATAGACCTTTCTGGGCTGTGGTGACTGTCAATCAATTCAGCAGCAACCAATTGTTCCTTCTGATCTTCAAAGAAGGCCTTGCTTCTCTGCCCCGAATCTTTTCAGTTTGTGCAGTTAAGAGTGTAGTCTGCAAGTGTTTGCTGGAAGTAAGCTTTGAGTCAATTGAGGCCTGTTGTTCTAAGCAGTAACTTTTTTTGTACAGTATGCCGTTTTGATCTGCTCAAAAAAGTGGGTAAATGAAATTTTTGTATTCTTTCCCTTACCAAATCTCTCAGACTAAGTTAATGATGCTGTATGTGCAAATTGATGAGAACAAAGGGGTCTTCTACTCCAAAGACTTAAAGCTAATTTAACTCTGTAAGTTAATACATGGCTGCTAAGCAGCTAGAGATTTTAACTCTGCAACACTGCAATCTATCATCATTCAGACTATGGATCACTAGTGTTGGTGGCCCAGATTGCAATCTGATTTCTTGTTGTCTTTCATAAGAACACTACCTTGCAAGTGCTAAGTCTGTTGGATGATAGTAAAGGTCAGGTCTGAAAGTAGAGTCTTGCAATTCAGCGTGTTGCATACCCTATATATGCTAAACTGATAAAGCAGCCGGAGATGTTCTTTGGTAACCTTTGATCTCTAGAACATACTGGTCTGCAGGCACAGAGTTATCCCCCCCCTCTCTCTCTCTCTCTGTGTGTGTGTGTGTGTGTGAAAGAGAGGGGAAAGAGAGCGAGGCTGATCCTTGCTTTTTGTGCTCTCAGTGACTGCAGTTCCTTTGTTTCATCAAATTAGCTATAATGAGTGAAATCAAAATCACATGGAGAGGGAAGGAAACATTCCACATTATACACACTGATTTTCAATAACATTGAAATATATGTGTGAAAGAAATTATTATGGAGCGGACCCCAAGTCCTTAATGTACTTAAAACCTGTGTAGTATAGATTTGGATTTTGAAAGCCCAGACTCAAAAGTCTCAACACAGCCATTAGACTCACTCAGTAGCCCTGCGCGTAGCATTCTGTCTTGGCCTAACCTACCTCACACTATGGCTGTGAACATAATGTGATGAGAAGGAACTTGCATGCGCACTGCCTTGAGCAAACTGAAGAAATAGAGACAACCTGTGGGTTGTCTGTTTTTGTTTGTTTTTAAATAAACAAATACTCCTTCAAAATATGGGAGTGGGGCTAGCTGCAGGTTTGGTAGACTGTTTTGTTTTGTTTTCAGGGTTCAAATCTGTTGCCCCAGGCTATTTAACATATGTATGAAATCACTCAGAAAAGTAGTCCAGGATTTTGATGTTTGATGCCACTACGAGCCCGAGAGTAGCCCGCGGGCTAGAGGGGTGGTATAAAAATCTAATAAATAAGTAAATAAATAAATAAATATTATGCAGATGACATCTGGGTTTATTTCTCCATTTCATCCAAATCTAGAACAGATCTCTCTCTCCCTTTTAAACCAGTGCCTGGATTCAGAAATAAGACTGGATGAAGTCAACATATTGAAGCTCAATCCAGACAAGACAGAAGTGCTGCTAGTTGGTGAGAGGTCATATCAGATAATAGACACTCAACCTGTGCTGTTTATATAGAACTTTGATACCCATCTCGAGAGAAGGTTCAAAGCAACCTACATATCTACATAGAAACTGACAGGGGAATCCTAGTTTGCAGCCTTACAGTCTAGCAGGACACAGTACTTAAAAGAGGATGAGGAGTGGAAAAGAAAACTTGGACAAATATTCTTACTGTCATGAAGTTCTCCAGCCTCTGGGAAGGGCTGCTGAGTCACAGCTATGGAGGAGCAAAGCGTGATTTTTCAGGAGGGTAACAGAGATCCTGTTTTCCTTCTTTTCCTTCCCAACAGTCTAGTGGAATGGCTGCTGGAGAACCCTTGTGCAGAGGTCCTATCCCAGTGGTGGCGAACCTTCGGCACTCCAGATGTTTTGGACCACAACTCCCAGAGTCCGTTGTCATTGTCAATCTAGGATTGGAATTCTGGAAGTTGTGGTCCAAAACATCTGGAGTGCTGAAGGTTCGCTACCACTGTCCTATCCTATTTCAACTGTTGGTAATTTCCCCATGTGATTAAAATGTTTAGATAGCCAGTGGTGCTGCACATTTTGTCCTGACATCCAAAGTCAGCCTTGGAGATTCACCTCATTTGAACTATAATCATTTTCACATTCCAGAGTTTGAACTGAAGCAGTCATTCATGTCTGAAAAAACAGAACAATAAGAGCAGATTATGCTTATGTTCTGATAATAAATCCAAGCAAAGTAGTTTGCTAACCACAAATTAGAAAAGATCCCACACTGACAATGAGACACGAGCAGCATTTAAAGAATCCTGTTTTGGAGTGATAGATCTTGTCCCTGTCTTCAAAAGGGGCATAAAAGAGGAGCCTGACATGAGTCCCAAGAAAAATCCTGGAAAAGATTAAGTAATCACTATGAAAGCACCTAGAAAACAATGCAACAATAAGAAGAAGCTTATACAGATTTGTCAAGAATAAATCCTGCCAGACTAATCCAATATCATTTTTTGATCAAGTAACTCCACTATTCAGCACAGGTTAGGCCTCACCTTGAGTATTGTCCAGTTGTGGTCACCAACTTCACGAAAGATGCTGACATATTGGAACAAGTTCAGAGGAGGGCAACAGGGATGATCTGGGGGCCAGAAACCAAGCCCTATGAGGAAGGACTGAAAAAAAATGGTGATATATAGCCTAGAGAAAAGAAGACTAGGGTGTGATATGATAGCACTTTTCAAATATTTGAAGGGCTGTCATACAGAGGAGGGTCAGGAACTGTTCTCAATCATCCCAGAGTGTAGGACACAAAATAATTGGCTAAAATTAAGAGAACCTAGCTTTTGGCTGAATATCAGGAAGAGCGTACTAACTGTTAGAGCAGTACAGCAATGGAAGCAATTACCTCAAGAGCTGTTGAGTGCTCCAGCACTAGAGGCATTCAAGAGAAATTTGGACAACCACCTGGCAGATATCCTTTGATTTGTATTCCTGCCTGGAACAGGGGGTTGGCCTTATTGGCTTTGTAGCCAACATTACTATTCTACGATTCTATGATCTGTAAGTTCAAGTTGGGCCCCAAGATGTAATGACCAGCCCCTGTCAAAATAACCCCGCAGAAGCTCAGGCTACTTCACTAAGAATCTGGGACTCATACTTCATAAGTAGAGATGGACACAAAACATTTTTTTCATTTCGTTATTGTTATTTGCTTCGTTGCCTAATGAAACAAAAAACGAAGCACTCTTTAAAAAAGAAACAAAACAAAATGGAACGTTTTTGTTTTTTTATAATTTATTTTGACAAGCGCCGATCAGCTGGTGAGCGGGGAAAATAATTTAAAAAACCCACCGACCAGCCTCCCCATGGGCCAGCTGGTCAATGCTAGGGTAAAAAAAAAAAGCACCAACCAGCCCACGGGCCAACAGGTCAGCACTAGGGTAAAAAAAGAGCACCAACCAGCCTGCACTGATCAGCTGGTGAGCGGGAAAAATAATTTTAAAAACCCATCAACCAACCTCACCACGGGCCAGATGGTCAGAGCAAGGGTAAAAAAAAAAAAGCACTAACTAGCCTCCCTGTGAGCCAGCTGGTCGGCAGGAGGGGGGGAAACTGCTGACTGGCTGGCCAGCCCCAACAGTGTAAAAAAATGAAAAAATGAAAAAAAATGAAATACAAAATGATTTTTTTTTTAAAAAAAACATTTCATAATAAAAGAAATGAAATGGGGGGAAGAAACAAAAACAAAACAAAACACATTTTTGGCATTTTGTGCCCATCTCTATTCATAAGGCCACAGAACACAAACCCCTGTAGCTCCTCTGCTATATTGTAATTAGAGATGAGCATGACTCAAAAAAATGGTGTTTCGTTTGTCGTTTGTTGTTTAGGGGGTCCGTTTCAGTTCATTTTCATTTTTCATGAATTTTTGCAAAAAAATCTGTTTTCGTTTCATTATGTAACGAAATGAAAAAATGAAAATGAAAACTAAAAATTGCTTGTTTCGTTAGCATTTATTACAGTTCAATGTATCTGCCATAACGAAAATGAAACGGATGACAAAATTTCTGGTGTTTCGTTTCATTTCATTTCATTTTGGAGACAAAATTCATTTTTCGTCTCATTACGTAACGAGACAAAAAATGAAAATGAAAACAAAACAAAAAATTGCTCGTTTCGTGCCCATCTCTAATTGTAATTGAACTGAATGGGTTGCCAACAAATGAATTACTTTGACTGTCAAAGGAAAGCAACATGTTTGAATCATGAGGGTGATCCTTGTCGTGCGGGGGGGGCACTATTGGAAAGAGTCATTTTCTCAAGCCCCTCCGCTTCAGCCAGAGATAAATACCCCAGAAGCAAATTGTGTATTAGCTTAGTTGGGTGAATCCTGGTATCTTTTCATAAGACACCTGATAACAGTTGTCTTTACACATGATAAGACACAAATACATACTCATTGGAAAAATATGTACAGTTGTCTTTGCATTTAAAGCACAGACATAGAAAGCAATCCATAAATGAAGAAGAAAATAGCTTTTGCTCAGAATCCAATAAAGCTTGCCAGCACTGTCTGACTGAAGACAGTTTTATGTGCCAGCATGAACATAATACAAAGCAGTATGAGAAAGGCCATTCTTCTCTTTTCCAGCTAAGAGCATCCCAGTTGCATTTATTATTCGAAGGCTGCATGGCTAACCTCAGAGATTTTCACAGGTGCAACCCTTCCAAGAGCACAGAAGAAGTGCTCGGTTCCTCTAGAGAAATCAGTCCCAGATGTGTGCTGGCAGATACTTCCTTCACAGGAAGCGTGCCCTGTCTAGGGTACAGCTCACCCTAGACAAACTAAGACTCTTTATAAAAGGGTGACCTAAGATGGCCATGTCAGGAATCCCTTCCTTGCTTATCTCTTGCTTGACTCTTTCAAACTTCTTCCTCTTTAGTATTCTGCATTCTTTTGTGTCAACGCTTTTTCATTTGCTGGTAAAATAATTCAGTTCTCAATCAGATCTTTTTCCAGTGGCTTGATCTATTTATCTACCACTGTACCAGGGATGGGCATGAAACAAAAATCCTATGTTTCATTTCGTTTCCTTTTCTCCCTCTCCCCATTGTTTCATTTCGTTTCATATGACTTTTTTAAAAAAATCATATGAAATGAACCACTAACAAAGTGGTTTGGGGGGAGGACTGGAAATTGGCAGAGCAATAAAAAGCTTCTTTAAAAAGCCCTGGGCTTTTTTTAAAAAAAACTTTTCCCCTCACCCAAGCCCCGTTTGCCAGCTGATCGGCACTGGGGTGTGGGGGAACCTTCCTTGTTTCATTTTGCAGCATTTTGTTTTTTGTTTTGTGCCCATCCCTACACTGTACCTATCTCTTTGTTTATCTGGCATCTGTCTGTCTAAGCTTGGAAATACAGTATGTTACAACTCCCAGAACCTATTCACCAGTGTGACCAGTAACTCTGTGGGAGATTGTGGGAGCACTATTCCAGAAAAAATAATGTTCCCAAGCTCTAGTCCATCTCCCTTATAGCCTAGATGCTTTTGCTATTTAGGAACAGGTAATACACGACCCCTAAACTCCACAGCAAATGGCTCCCAGCTCCAGAGCTTAAAATTGTTTCCCCACCAGCTCCAGAGTTTTCACACAGGAATCAGGACGACGACAGGGCTCGGGGCGGCTTCAACCGGCAGGCGGAGGTGAGCCTGCATTCTTTTCTCCCTTTTTTTCTCCTTCCCCTCACGCAGACAGGAGCAATGAAGTGCGGAGGGGTGGGAACACAGGAAGAGCAACGAGCCCCCAAGATCTCTGGTCCGAATTTAAGTGGCCAGCAGATCTTAGGGATCGTGTTAAATGTATAATGCAGAACAGAAATTCAATTTGTTAATTTCAAACTACAACTTTAGAGCCCAAAAGATCCCTTGTGGCCTGTGGCTATGCCAGCTGGAGGATTCTAGGAACTGTGTGGACAGGAATACCCTTTCCAAGTTCAGCTCTAAGGTAAAAAAAACAGTTCCTACTTTGCTCACTTTAACTATTTCCAGTTTTGTCAGCCTACTGTAACAAAAGCTACAGTTTGTGTGGTACCTTAAGGACTAATTTAGTTCATTTGGCACAGATTCCTGTGTGCCATCACATCTAATGAAGTGGATTGTCATCCATGAAAGCTCAAACCAAGCTTTTAAACCTAGCAGTGTTTTAGTTGCCAGGAGAACCTTTGTTATTTTATGCACTGTTGTTCTTTCATGACGCACCAGAGGAACACATGGAAGGCTTCTCTTGTCTTCATTTCAATACATCAGCAGGAGATCAGAGCTAAGCAAGAGATATTACCTGCCATTCTCTGTGAATTTGACTCTTTTTTCTCTTCCTTCCCATTAGAATGTCCCTGTCTTTCACATTTCAGTTAGTAATCATGAGAGGCTATGGAAGAACTGTAGTTCAAATTACCACCCCTATATACTGTATATATAGATATACAATTCCTGTGTGGTGCAGTGGAAGGAACCTCTCTCTGTATATAAAGAGAAACTGATAAGACAATAAGTTACAGTTAGGTATGATCTGAAACCAGAAGCCCCCAAATTCAAAATTTTATAAATATGCCAGGTTGTAGACACTATAACATTAAAAAATATTATTCAAAACAAAAAATTATTAGTTTTACAGGATGGTAGTGGGTAGGGTCTTTTCTCATAGGAAATTTGCTATACGTAACTGGAAAAGGTATCAGTTTCTTGACTGACAATTCACAAAAGGTAATGGTCTAGAATAATAAAAATAATAATTTCATTTCCCATGTCCCTCCATTGAACTCCATCTGACCTTAAGAGATTCTATGTGGACCACACCTTCCCACTCCAAAACAGCCAGCATGGATGAATCCTTCTTCTCTATCCTGGAGGTTGGGCCACTCTGTTTCTCTTCCCTAACACATGCAAATTATCATGTAACCCCATTAAGCAGACATAAGTTAAACATTAGTATGTACTTGGGACCTGTTGATAATCTCTAGGCGCTTTTAGTTTTGAAATGGGCAAGTTTATCATAAACCCTGGGAATATGTTTATTGGGGGGAGGGGTGCTTGGTGGACATTATTCTGGCCATAAAGCAGTTATTGTGAAGAACATCAATATTGAGAGAGGCAATATATTCCAAAACCATCTCATCTGTAGTTCTGGACCATAAATATTATGTGGTTAATTACTATGATTATTATAATGGTTCAGACTATACCTGGAAGAACCTAGCACCAATGATTGCAGCCAAGATCATACACATGGCAACAATACTGAGCTTTATTAAATGATGACTTACTGTATTACACTACAATCCCATTCCATCTAATGGAGCAATAACTGAACATTAATTTTCCCAAAGTAGATGCTTTCTTCCAAGGAAAAATGCTTTACTGACAGGTTTAACTTTTAAAATCATTTTGCCCAAGAGCAGACCGGTGAAGAGGTCAAAATTCGACCATAAGGCTCTAGGAAGTCCTGAAGAGAATAGATTGAGTGACATCCATTCAACTTTTCTTTTCCTCTTATCAGTCTTAAATTAACAAACAATTCCTGTGTGGTGCCGTGGAAGGAATTGAATCAATGCTGAATCAGTGTTGCCTGAACAATCGTATCCCTATTCATCTGCAGAGCGTGGAAATCTATGACTAGAGGAAATCAATTCCGTTTCACATCCCTTTCCCCTGTGAGATATGAAGATTCACTTCAGTGTTGCCAAAAACCCAGCAACGTACAATTGCACCCTTAAAGCAAATATTATGGCTTTAGTGTTCTTCGGAAGAATTTCTATACAAATGAATTATGACTGGCAAACCACTTCCTAGAAAGGAAACATAAGATTATCCTTCTTAAAGGGGGCAATTTCCTGGGCTACTGTATATTGTTTGGTGCCCAAACACTACAGGAAAAATTACTGGCATCTGCCATAATTTGCAGAGCACACAGATGTGTGGCTTAACAGCATCCGTTTTCACCACTCCATACATCCAGACAGAAATGCACACACTAACGGTTGCATCTGAAAGGTCACTTGCTATAGTAAAAGAAATTCCCTCTCAAGTTGTCAGATTTAGTAAATGAGGTAGGTAATAAGCTCCTGCCACAGTTCCAGAAACATCTAGAAGAGAGATGGCATGATGGTGGTCCACATGATACAATATTTGTGTCATTTGATACTTATTCCCTGTCCTGGGTCTTCTGTTTTAAAGAATAGCTGTTGCTTACATAACCTACAGGTGACCCACCGATAGAGTTTGAGATTCCCCCACCACAGGGCTTTTTTATTTTTATTTTTATTTATTTTTTAAATTTTATTACAAATTTTATAAAAGAACAGATAAACAGATAAACAGCAAAATAACACAAGGAAGAGAAAATAGCACCACAGGGCTTTTTGCTGTAGCCCAATCCTTTTCCTAAGCCTTGCAAAATTATGCATATTAATTATTGCATTATTTTTCTACCAAGAGTGTTAGCCTTTGCATCTTTATAAAGCAATCAGTTAGCTCAGAGAGCAATTCTACTGCAACGCTAAGTGTTGGAAGTTGGACAGGGACAACACATTCAGTTCCCTGCTTACTCACAAAGCTAACTTGGTCTCCTTGGACCAATCAGCATCTCTCAGCTAAACCAAACTTACAGTGTTGTTTTCAAGATAAGGTGGTAGACGTTTCAGAGAGGGTAGCCGTGTTAGTCCTTTCAAGAATTGCAGGCAAAAAAGAAAAGAAAAACAAAACAAAACAAAAGACACAAAACATGCTGCTATATGTCTGAAGAAGTGGACGTGTCCACGAAATGTTACATTAAAATATGAAGGACAAGGTGGGGGGAGGGTAACAGGTAAAGCAGTCGTCCACTGTATATAAATAACATAGTGAAGATACTTCGCCAAGCACTTAGACTTCTGTTGATAATTTGACATCTCTGTTGCCATTTGTATACGGTGGGATCTGTGAGAGTATCTTGGTAACCACCCATGATGACACAACTATATGATTTTTCAGGAGGAAATGTAGGGGGAAATGTAGGGTATTTTTGCAAAAATATTGAATATGTGATTGTAATTAGAAAACACCCAAACTTGTCTGCTATGCTCAACTTGCTATTTTCCAGGCAAGTGCCAAATGCAGTATCGTTTATCCTATGTTTTTCTTTCACGACTGCTCAGCAGAAATCTTCCCTAAATCCTTATGCCATGCTCTGATTGGTTTCACTTTGGGGCCATGTTAACAGTAGGGATGATATTAATAAAGGAGTTTGGAAAATTTGTATTCGGGCTACACCATCCAGAATCCATTAGACAGAATAATGACTGGCTATATTGACTGTGGAATTCTAGGATTTGTAGTTCGAGAAGGTAGCCACCAATCCTTGCATCTTAATAATTATAAATATGTCAGTGTGTGTGCACCTTTAAATGAGGTAAAAGACGCATGTAACTTAGTAGGACATATCTCTGAATCAGCAGTCCAAAGAACCATATCATGCCAATTATTATACAATATCATTTCTTTATCATTGTCTGAAACCTCTTCCCAAAAATTTCATAGCAACCATAAACTCAATTAACTCAATGACAACAACAACAACAACAACACATTAATGTAACTCTTTCTTTCTCTACTTATTTTTTCTCAGCTCTTCCTTTTCTCAGGGTTGCACCTACTTTAAACTCCTAAATACCTGTGGAAGATAAAACCTGTGAAAACCCATCAAAGCTTGGAGAGCACTTTTTCTGAACTGCAGCTTCTACAATGCTGAGCCAGTATTCATTCCTATGGTATCACTATCTTTGACATCCTGTGGTTTCTATGCAAACTGTTTGTTTGTTTGTTTGTTTTTAGCCAGATAGTGTTCTATTTAAAGACTCTTTCATCACTTGAGAGTGAGAATCGAAGACCCGAGAAACTACATTCATTTGATGGGGGAGGGCCAGTGGTCTGAGGCAGCAAGAAGTGCCTCAGAAATGGAAGGAAGTTCTTGAGCATAGAAGTAAGCATCCTTTGAAATGCTTAATTTGACAATTTCAGACTATTAATCTGATTTACATGTTTTCCTGCTTTACATTCACACAGCACTTCTAGTCAGCACTTTGAACTGTATCTGGAAGAGTATTAGAAGTCATAATCATTGATTCAAGACTGGTGACTAGAGATGGGCACAAATCAAACAAATGGTGTTTCGGTTTTTCGTTTGTCATTGAGAGGTCCATTTTGTTTATTTTCCATTTTTGTGAATTTTTGGAAAAAAATTGTTTTCATTTTTCATTTTTTCATTTTTCATTTCTACCCGCTTTTTGTGCGATTTTTAAAGCATTTCCGTGTGGGGGCATCCCCCAATGCCCCATACCAGAGGGAAAACACTAAAAAATTGATGGTGGCAGAGACACAGTATAGACTAGGTATGCAGGGAGGCTGCAAAGGCAGCGGTGGGCGTTGCCCAGGGTGCAAGGCAGCCGCAGAGTGACTGCAGTGCGGGGCAGGGGAGGGTACTCACCGAGAGGTATGCACACACGCACACAGGGAGGCTGCAGGACTGAAGTTAGAGTCACGGAGACAGCAATCCCACCCTAACTCCCACAGGGGACTGCAAGGAGGACGGGGGCTGCCAGAGCTTTTTATGCCCTCTGTGGCTGCCAGACCTGCCCAGTCTGCAACCTGGGCATACTAGTGGTTGAAGTTGTCCAAGAATTTACATGATCCCATCACATGGCTTGCCTCCATGTTGTGGCTGTAGTGGCGACATCCATTTTGTCATCCTTAAAGGGAAAAGAAAAATACATCGTGGTGGGAGAAGACAAAAACAAATGTTTTAAGGACCCCAACCCCCTGGTAGGTAATAATTTCAAATAATTATCGCATTATCACTGCATTTTTATGGATGTCCAGGGCATTTTAATACCCAAGAAATCAATATTAGGCATCTGGGAGCCATTTTGGGTCGATGTCTCCTAACTCCCCTTAAAGGAAAAAAAAAAAAACAGCGATCTGAGAAAAGACATAAATGCACATTTTAAGGACACCCCCCCCAGTAGGTATTATCAGACAGTATAAATAATTATCACTGTGTTTTTATGGATGTCCAGGGCGTTTTTTGACATTTAAAACAGCTCATTTCATTGCGCGTTGCCATTAACAGAAACGAAACGTAACAAACACAATTTTCGTGGTTCTGTTTGTTTCGTTCCATTTTCATCACAATTTTCGTTTGCCGTTTCGTTATGTAACAAAACAAATAACGAATAACAGAAATGAAAAAAATGTTTCTTTTGTGCCCATCTCTACTGGTGACATTCAATCTGAATTTCTTCTTATCTATTTACAGTATTTTGTTGCATGAACTCAAGATCCCAAACAGTTTATAAATGCTACTTGCTTAGTATATGGAATATGTGTCTTAGAACAAGAATTCATAGATCATGGTGGAGAACTTGAATTAGGCCGCTGTCACACCAGCGTTCTCTGAGTATATAAATTTCATGCGTATTTGGGGTGGGCGGTCACATGGTTTTTAATGTGCAGTTAGTGTCCTCTCTTCTGTGTCATATTTTCCAATTCTAGTTCCGTCTCTACCTGTCTACTTCACATTTTCCCCTTCTTTCTGGCTCTAGTTTCCAAGCCTCCATGGTGTTTAAGCTGTTGAAAAAGGGGAACAACTGATTTTACTGTGTATTTTCTGTGTCCTGTCATGGTTACAGAAGCAAATAAGTAAGCATTTTCAAGCGAAGTTTCTAAATCCAGCCCCTGGCAGTGGTTTAGGAAACTTTGCTGAAACTGCTGTTCCAGGGGCGTGGTCGGCCAGGACCAGATTTTACTTCTCTTCATGGTTAGGACATGATCTTTTTATGCACAGTTAGCTGAAGGGAAACTACGGAGAAAACGCAGGTATGACCGCAGCCTTACTTCCACAAGTTTAAGTCAATCCTACCTTCCTACCCTATTTATGTGTCTTGGAATAAATAAAGCAAATCCAAAAGTTCTTTTTTCCTGTAGGATTCAGACTGTTTGAATGACTCTTATGTTTGGTATTTCCTTTTGGGAGGGGGGGGGAAGAGCAAGACAGTGAGTTTGTTCTTGGGCCTGGTTTGTATCTTTGTGTGACAAACAAAACAGGAAACCATGAAAGCTCCACACCAGGGAATCTCTCTGGCTGACTCCGTAACACTGGGTATAGTTTGATATGTGATCCTGGGGGGATTTTCCTACCAAGCTTCAAACCATCGTGGTCCGTGGCAGGTCTTGGGAGATTATCAAATGCAGAGAAAAAGGAAATTCCTCCTCCCTGACTGAAAGCCATGGAAGATTTGAGGAGCATATTCCAGTTTCACATCTTTCTTTCTCTGCCTCTTGAAACAGGCAGTCACACATCCCCAAATGAACAGTAATTCAAGTGCCTGTAAATTTCCACATTTAGAATATTACTTTACTAGCCATTAAAAGCTGTCTTAATTAATATTCAGAAAAAAAATGTTCTGACAGTTAGTGAGTCATCAGCATGTGATCCTTGTGCCTCCCCCCCCAAAAAAAAAAATTCAAAAAAGCCCCAAAGGCAATACATATGATAAAGAATGATCCCATTTCACCCTGGAAAAATGAATAGGAAAGCATATTTCTGGATTTTTTAGACAACTTCTTGAACATGCACACCTGAACTTGAGAAGTTTCATCATTTTGCATTAAATTTATTAATAAAACCAGCAGAATCCTTGTACTGCAATCCTGTGAAATCCTGTTCCTCGGTTAAGAAGCCTTTTGGAGCTCAGAGGGGTTTGCATCACAGCCAGTGAGCATAAGATTGCAAAGTGGGTACATGGTGTTTAAGGGGCTTAAGTGGAAACATTACCATAACAGTGCAATTAGCTATCCTGTCTACATTATTGTTGATTTTTTCAAATTAAACCATGGAGAGAGAGAGAGAGAGGGAGAGAGAGAGAGAGTACTATGCAAAGACTAGAGTTCACAAAGTGAATCTGCTTTTCAAAAGTAGTCAGTAATGATAAAAATCATTAGACAAAATAAATCAGTGAATACATACATACATACATACATACATACATACATACATACATACATA
>JAHTLZ010000016.1:40321334-40332854 GCA_023846285.1 Phrynocephalus versicolor
ATACATACATACATACATACATACATACATACATACATACATACATACATACATACATACATACATACATACATACATACATACATACATACTCTCTCAAGCCCCTACGTTCTTTTATTTCACGTTAAAATATGCAATGATTTCCCTTGTGTACTGTAGTATTATGGTTCATAATAACTCGTCCTTTGACACAACATTGTGAAAGGGCCCGTTGTAATTCTTCCCCCCTTCTCCATTATTCCTCCCGCCCCCTTGTTTGGATAGGTGATTGAGATCTTCCAAGCACCACAACTGTTCCACACCTGCTCTTCAAGTTCATCCTCTCAGCCGATGCCTCATGAGCCTATTGGTGGAAAGACTCAGCCTCTGAAAGACAATCTGCTTGACCCAATGTGAAAGAGATTTTATTGGTGTTAGGACACTTGATGATGAAGGAAGGTTGGTATCTGCTCCTGTCATCTCTGGTTTCTGGCTCTCTGGGAAAGAATCAGATAGAATGGAATAGAAAAGTTGCTTTTGTGGCACTTGATGGATTTATTTCACTTGAGCAAGACTTGATCATGGGAAGTTTTATCTATTGTTGCATTTTAAATAGTAAGCAAGGCTGAAAACTAGCTGATCAGTGCCCCTGCAGAATATATTTATGGCAATTCTTGCTAATGCATTGAATACATGTATAGGTAAATACATTGCTAAAGATCAAAATCAGCTGCCTAGATGCCCTAAGCACATCCGATCTTGCCTGATTTCAGAAACTAAACAGGGTCGGCCCTGGTTAGTACTTGGATGGGAGACTACCAGGGAATATCAGGTACTGTAGGCGCCTAGAGTAGGAAATGGCAAGCCACTCCAGTATTCCTGCCAAGAAAACTCCATGGGCATGGGGTCATGAAGAGTCAGTCATGACTGTAACGACACACACACACACACACATTTTGGTCTCCCCGTTTGAAGCAGGGGACTCTCTATCCATACCCCATAGCAGCAAAAAGAGAGAGATGGGGGGGCACTTAAGTAAATAAAATTCTCAGTAGTGAAGATACTGCTTAAGGCAAGATCCTGCATGCTGCTGAAGCTAAGGCCTCTGTGTGCATGTGTGCGTGCATGCGTGCATGCGCACACACACATACACACAAAGATAAAAATGGATTCCTACAAGGAAGACAGGTGGTAGACCTGATGAGCAGGGTCCTTAATTTAATGTACAGTATTCAGCAAAAGAACTAAAAACAAAAATAGGGTTCTTGTCCCTAGGTATATTCAAGGTTTTTGACTCGGTGCAATAAGATACATTAAAAGTTTTGTGTAGGCACTTAGGGTGCGGTACACACTTAAATCATATAACACCGGCATGTCCAAACTTTGGCCCTCCTGATGTTTTGGACCACAACTCCGAGAATTCTAAGCTTACATTGCCAATGACAAAGGACTGTGGGAGTTGTGGTGCAAAATGTCAATTGTATTCCAAGAATAGTGCAGCAGTACCAATTAATGATGGAGTAACTGAGAAAATATCTGTAGGCTGAGGAATGGGACAGCATTGCCCCCTCTTTCCAGTTTCATTTTCACTTATAATTGCCTCTTTGGCAAATTTAATAAAATAGGACAAGAGAGTTTTTGGTATAGGAGATAAAGACCAGAAAAAATACTGTACATTTATTTGCAGATGATCCACTGTATTATTAATTATTAAGGATCCCTTAAACTCTACAGAAAGGATTAAATTTCCTTTAAAGCAATTTCCTTTAAGCAATGGGATTGGTTGTAAATTAGGACAAATCAGAATGTATGTTGCTAAACCACAAGCCTTCAGAGAGAGCTCAGGCTTGATTTGATTGAGGACCGACATTTTTATCTTTCTATCTGTCCAGGGTTTCTATAAAATTCTCCTCCAGCACCACATTTCAAATTAATCATTGTTTCCTGTCAACTTTTTAAAGTGTTCAGCTTTAACACCCATATATGGTTATCAGAAATACTAGAGTGTGGATAACAGTCTTGGTCTCCAGTGACAAATCCTTGCATTTGATTATCTTTTCTAATCCCTTCATTGGTGTCCTTCCTAGTCTCAGTCTTCTTCTGATTTCTGGGCTGCAAAAAGGGAGACAGAAAAATGGTAACTGATGACAAAGAAAAGGCAGAGGTGCTCAATTCCCATTTTAACTCAGTCTTTTCCCATAAGACAGTCTTTGAACCTCCAGACATACAGTAAGTAAATTGCAAGTGGAGGGGTCAGAATTGCAGCTCAAGACAGTCAAGGAACACTTTACCATCTTGAACGCATTCAAATCTGCATGGCCAGATGAACTGCATCTGAGAGAACTGAAGGAATTGGCTGAAGAACTCTCAGAACTGCTGTCCATTATTTCCTTGAAATCATGAGAAACTGGTGAGGTGCCAGGTGACTGGAGAAGGGCTAATGTTTGTTCCTGTCATGGCAAAACAATTGTGACTTAGTAATCAATTTAAAATAGAAGATCGTTAGAAGAAATATGGAACAAAGCTGTCAATGACAAATTAACTTGTGATTTTAAATAATCAAAGGTGTATATCATTCCAATGATTTTCAAGATATCTGGAACCCATTCTTGGCACATGTATTTGAGAAAGGAAAAGGATATACAGTCATCCCCTGCTTTATTGCAGTTCATATACTGTGGTCCTGGTATACAAAGGCAAGGGCTCCTAGAACAAGCTGTGTGGGCCTGTTTGGGACCTCCTGCACTTACCCCAGGCCTGGCACTGCCCTGAACAGGCCTCTGATGGGTTCCTGTGCTGGAAACCACTTCAGGGACCTCCAACAGGCCTAGGAAGCCCGTTGGAGGCTTTTTCAGAGCAACACCAGGCCTAAGGTAGGAAGCCCCAAACAGCCCCCCCCCCCGACCCGACCCAGTATCCACATGACACGGATTTCCCTTTATCGCGGATTGGGTCAGGTCCCTAACCCCCGTGATAAACAGGGGACTACTGTACTCCTAGTGAGGATTCAATGCATTTTTGGAGAGAATGGAGGCAACATTATGAAAGGTAATGACAAGCAAGTTAATAACAATACAGGCTGTTTTGGGAATATAAAGACAGTCCCAAGGGTAGAAAGTGCACAAAGCCACATAAGATTATTTAATTTTTTTCTTTTCTTTTTCTTTTTCTGTATATTCTGTTTTTTGTTGTTTCCATTGTCCTTTTCTCATGCTTCCCATATTTGGAATTAATGAGGCTATGTTATGGGATATGTTACAATTAATGTTTATGTATAAATCTCTTTAATAAAAATTAAAAATTAAAAAAAGGAATGTGGCCGTTCGTGTCATATATAGTTAGATTCCTGACCTGCTTAGCGTTCTCCACAATGTGATTCTTTTGGGAACAGGGACAGCTTAATGAAAATAATATTCTCAATTTATTTTTCTTCAGGTTGCCCAGAGGCTTTTTGGGCACAGGCTTCCCACAAATGGAATGTTATTTGTGTTAGTAATATTGAATAACACCTGAAAGAGCACTGGGCAATGTGTGCTGATTTTGTCTCCTTAGGGAAAGGATTCCATAGTTACATCCTTTTCTCAAAATGCCATCTGTTTTACTAGTAACGAAGGGAGGTAAGGGGAAAATGTCCAAAAGCCTGAAGGTTTTCCATTAAGGAATCAAATAGCAGTGCATTTTACAATATTGAATTCATTTGGAAATGCACAAGGACATGGAAACTTTTGAATGCTTTGCGTGCATTATACTTGTTGACAAAAACCTTGTGATGGGTTTATCTTCATCCTGTATTTTAGTCCCAAAGATTTAAAGGAAAATGGGGCAAATTCAGCATTTTATATTTGTTAAGCCCATTTGGATTTGAATTGCATACCTAGTATAGTCCAGAGCCTTTTGTTCCATACATTGTTCTATATCCCACAGGGCATTGCTTATCATTGGACTCTTCCATAGATCACGGAGTCTTCACAGCCAAACTAATACAAAATCAAGTTAGGGAGTGTGTAGCAATATATATTTCTTTTTTGCGGATGTCTTTCATTATTACTGCTTTTGCTTTATTTTGTTTTTGTGATTTGCACATATCAGTTCCATTGTTTATAGTGAAAGATTAAACTTGTTTTTTTTTTCATTTTCTTCATTTCACCTTCCCCATTTGTGTCTTCTGACATTTCAAAAGTCATACAGAAGCCTACTGTAAAAGACAGAGATTTGAGGCAACAGAGAACCAATCTGCTCCAAAAGCAACCAACAGTGCATGAAAAAGAAAACTCATCATCAGATCTATGTAGGCAATTGTTTTTATAGAAAACCTCTGGCAGTGCCTGCCCACCCACCCTAGTGCACAATACAATATGACCCTATAGCCAAGATACAGTACTTTATCATCACCACTTCTCTGTATAAAGCAAAAAATGTCTCACCCACAAAACTTCAACAAAAGCACACCAAAATCTGAGTATAGAAAACAACACGATGAGATGAGTTCTATGCACAGCACTGCAGAGGCTCTCTGGGTTCTGGCAGCACAATAGATTAAAGGGCAAGAAAATAGTCAGCCAGCCAGTGGATGCCTCTCATACAGCAAGCAACCAACAAAACAGCCTCAAATCACACCATCAGTATTCACTTGTAAACAGGATAAATACATTAAGTGGATGAAAATTTAAACAAATCAAACAGAGAAAGATTATTCCTGAATGGCCGATTAAACTCTTAAAATTGTTAGCAAGTAATGACAAACAACTATTACAATAATGGAAAATATAAGGCCAAAATTTTAGGGGAAACTAGATACCTCTGCCAATAAGATTCAAGAAACAAAATAAAGATGGGCATGATTAAAAAATGAACTGCAAAATTAATTCAATAATTGATAATTTGTCAATTTGCATTTGTACGAATTACTAACGCCAATGAATATGAATTGATGAATGTTTAGCAAATTTTGATTCATCATTGTACATTCATCAATGCCCCCCAATGCCCCTAGAAACACGATCTTTGCAGGGAAACCTGATTCTTCTCCATGGGAGGGCCCATGGGTAAGTTCCCCTGTGGGAACTTTCGGAGAAGCTTTCTTTGACTCTCCTCTAAAATTCCATCAAGTTCAGTAAGGACCAGGTTTCCCCAAGCCAATTGCTAAAGGACACTTTTCTGGGGTGGCCCACTTTGTGGGTGTATAACTCAGATGTCTGAAACTCAATATTTACCATGCTTGGAGGGATTATACAAGAAAGTGATTGGAGACTTCCCTGCAAATTTTGTGTCTGGTATGCATAACTCATACATCTAGAACCCAAACTTTACCAGGTTTTTAGAGAAGAGTCTGGGGAAGCTTTCTCACAAATTTGGTATTCCTAGGTTATTTGGAGGCAATTTTATAGGGGTTTAAACAAAAAAAAATTGATGAATGAATTTTCTGATGAAATGATGAATCAATTCATCAGAAAAAATGTAATTTTTTTGTGAATTGTTGATCTTTCACAATTTTTCTAATTCATCACCATCTCTAAAATTAAAGGAAAATTTATGCCATTTTTAGGGATGCCAGAAGAAGTGGTGACAGCTGTCAGCCTTGACAGCTTTACCAAATATTAGACAAGTTCATGGAGAACAAGGGTATCAATGGCTATCATTATAAATCCCCAAGGACAACCTCTGGGTTGGAGGGATAGGCAGGATATCTCTCAATGCCATTTGTGGTGAAGACATCTGCTTGGGAACACCCTGAAGCAAATGGTGAGCCACTGTGATAGACAGAATGCTGGACTGGACGGGCTGTGGCCTGTTCCAGCCAGGCCGTTCATATGTCCTTATGTTAAGATCACAATATTAAGGATGTTGGAAGATCAATAGAGGAAAATATTAGCTGACCAAAATGAAATAAAGAGAAGATGGGGAAAATATGTGGAAGAGATGCAATGATGACAGGTTCATTTAAAGAAGAAATGTTTGATGAAAAACATAAAGGTTTACAAAGTGAAGTGAAGGCTTCTCTCAAAGTAATTGTAAATACTACATAACCATTGTAGAAATAAAGAGGTAGCACAACACATTTACTGGAATATTGTTGTTAGAGTTTTGGTAAATATTATATTTGTAACTTGAAAGCTCTCTATTGACAGTGTGTGGCTTGCAGTGTGAAAATGTTCATTATACTGTATATTCCAAGCCCAAAGGAAGAAAATCTGAATGTTTGCAGTAGATATAGGATGGTCACATTAATCTCCTGTACAAGTAAAGTGATACTCAAGGTTTTACAAGAAGGACCTTTACCATACATGGCATAAAAAAACACCATACATTTAAGATGAATTCAGAAAAGGAAGGGCCACTAGATATCATTCTGTAATTGTACATCACATTCCGAAATATGAAAATATGAAAATCAGTCTTTACACATCACATCACAGCCTTTGAATCTGTGGATAATGAAAAGCTGTTGGTGACTTTAAAATAGAACAATATGCCACACTATTTGGTTGTCCTGAGGTATATATACGCCTTTAGCGCCAACCGGCTAAAGCTTTGCAATTCAGAAACATTGTGCTTCCAGAAAGGAAGTCATTCAACAGCTGCTGTGCCTGTACTTGCTTCTTGGTTGCCTGTATGTATTGCCACTCTGGCCCCTTGGCCTCACAAAACTATTTATAATAAAATTTAAAAAAATATTTTTTAGAAAAAGATTTAAAAGGTTGATTATATGAAAAAAAAAGAGATAGGGTTACTCTCCCATTACTGGTTGCTTAGAAAAGGAATATTTGGTGGTATGGATTTTAATGAAAGCAATACCTCCTGAAATAATTAAATATGCAGGGACACTAAACCTTTTGTTTATCAGGCCACTTAAAAATCTTTTAAAATACCTGTATTTTTAAAAAATGCTTGTTTTTAAAAATACTTAGAATCCAAGGTCCTTTCAGAGCAATCCAGATTTAGTTGCATCAGATGCTCTATAGAGGTGAAGGCTCCATTGTCCACCCGCCCATGATGTGGCACTTTGGGGAAGGGTCTGGTGCTCAGAGGTGACCGCCCACAGTTTGAATGACCCATGGAAGGGCAGGTTTGCTGGTCACATGACCAGCTGTCAGAGACCCCTCTTAAGGGCTCACAATGAAGGGTCCAGCCTCTTTGTAGGTCCCTTTGGAATTAGAGTAGGTTCAATAACATGGATTAAGATCAATAAAATTGTGGCCCAATTTTAAATCCCACAAACGTGTTTCATCTCTTATTTTCGGGCTGGGTGGACAAAAACAGCCCTATCTCATCTCTCCACTAGCCTAAGCCTTTGAGGTGGTGGGGTATGCTGTATAACTCAAGGCAGGCACATGCAGCATACTTTGTTTGCAAGCTAGCTATAGCTTGCAAACAAAGGGTGGGATGTCACTACGCATACTATAGGAGCCTAACTGGGATATAATTAAGACATGGTTCACTGCATTCTTGAAAAGGAGAGCACAGGTACACCAGCCAAAGTTGGCAAATGCATTACTGGACATAGCAGCCAATTGCATTTCCAATAGCAACCTTGGTTTCAAAAATATCCCCAAGACATCAACCTGATCCTAGAGGCGGAGTGCAATTCTGCCTGGAACTGGCTTTTAATCCCAATCCCAGACTGGCCTTTTGGTTGATCAACATAACTTCTCTATTATCAGAATGGTTCCTTAATTTATTCAGGTGTATCCAATTAGCTTGCAAATGAGCTCCATTGTGACTTTTCTGATGGACCAATTGTCAAATAACAGCAGGCTAACTTGAAACTTGCAGAAACATCACATAGGAAAAGCAAACATCTGGAGGAATCTACCAATCTAGTGACTCCCCATAATTTGGCTTTAGTTTTCAGCTGCAGAAATTTGCCCATATATTAAAACAAAACTCTGTTTCTTGGTAATCTGGATTTCTTCTCTGTATCTACTGGAAAATGTCTTGGACATTAATCTTGTGCAGCACTCAGACAGATTCTGAAAAAAAATCCTTGATTTCATTGGTCACCAGGACAAGTGACACCTTGGAGGATGGGACCAAGAAGATTCCATGCGGTCACCAGTCTGGCTCCACTTGACCCAATGTAATGTGAACTTCTCAAATGCCTTTCCCACCCTACCATCCTATAAGTGAACAGTTCTGCCAAAGCCTGCTCTTCTCTGTGATTAGGTGAGATTTCTGCTCTCATTGTTGTTGTTACCTTCACTTTTCTCTCTGAGTGGCACATCTGGTTCAAGCAGGATGGACGTGATGAGAATTCAAGTGGTTCCTTTTAATTTCCTTTTCATATCTTGTGGCTTGAAGTAGGAAACAGAAAAGAACAAACCAATCATCCTGTCACTTATTCTCTGCAGTGAAATTTCAAAGGATAAGGGCAATATTTTTCTGGTGGTGAGTGCTGCACAAGCAGAAATGGGCTTTTCTCCTAAAGCATGAAGATCTGCCACTAACTTCTTAGTCTTAGCTTTTAATAGATGGGACCAAGCAAGAACCTTATATTTTGGTTCTAAAGCAGGGGATGGGTTTAAATGAACCACAAATAGACAATTTACTTTTGAATAGCCAAGTCCCTTCTGTTCCAGCAGGCCTCGGGCAGTCAACCTGCATTATTACGGAAGGAGATTTTTAACCAGGCAGGTTGTGTTACTTTCTTTTACTGATATATTCTTATGTTTTAGCTGTATATGTTTGACTTGACATGATCATTGCTAAACAGCTGGGTTTTGTTTTTTCACACACACAAAAGTGAAGCAGAAATCTAATCAATACACAATTGAACCATAGGGTGGGGAAACAATGCCAGAAATTATATATTTGTTTGAAATCTTTAATGCTTCCAATCCCAAGCTAGACAATACTTTGGCCCATAAATATTAGTCAATAGTATTAAGTAAATAAATGAAATATATGTAATTTCACATTTTCAGTCTTTTTTTACCTGTACACACCCGATGTCCTATCTTCTCTCCATTGCTAGGGAGTGCAGTTGAGTTTACCCACATTGCAAAGTCCTGGTTATAGATTTCCTTTTTAAGTTACTCTGAGCAGAAACAAACAATATAAATAGTTATAGATAACCTATCTTTAAAATTGAAACATCCAATGTTGTACAGAGGTTTTTAAACCATCTTTCTTCTTTGAGATATCAGGCTTCAAGTGCCTTGTGGTCAAGTCATGCAGAATAGTCAGAACTGAAAGCAAACAAATTTGCAAAAAATCTCCAGTTCTGCCATCAGACACTTTCAGTAGTTAAAGTATTTGCTTATCTAATACCAGGCTATTTATAATGTCTGATTCTGCCCTCTCTAAAACTGCCAGAGATCTCCAGACAATTAGCCCACCAACTCCTAAGATAATATCTGCTGGCCATATTACTGTGTCTTAAGCCCTATAGTTTCTGCCCTAGGGTAAAACTTAACTCCCAGAAACCCTTGCCAGCACAGCTCATGGTGAAGACTTCTGAGTGCTTCTGGGAGCAATATGGCAACCAGGCATAATATTTCTCAAAATATGACTGTGAAGATTCTCACTCACCCAGGCACGTTTATCTGGAAATTCATGACTGATGAAGCTGTTTGGATGAGCAGTGAAACTTTTTGGTCTCTCAAGAAAAGAAGTCCAGTTGCCATGAGTCAGCTACCAGATATTTCTCATAATAATTGGACAACCTATAGTGGTCAGGTGAAGATCACCTCATGGTAGCATCCTTTCTGTAATTTGTGTGATTATTGGGAGTGGGGGAGGAGGCTTTTTAAAAGAAGGGTGTGCTTGCTTGAGAAGATTTCTCCCAGATGTGTACATGCAGAAATTGGGAAGTTTGGGGCGGCGGAGTGGGGGGAGAAGCATCCAATCCTAATTTACCATTTATTCAGCATGTACATAGCAAGTGAATTGGTCATGGGAAAATTCCAAAACTTATTTTTCCAAAAATTTGGAGCAAGCATTTCATATCATGCTCTGGCTTCTCTTGTGGTTGTTTCTGTTAATGATCTGGAACCACTTCTGCGTTGTGTGAGAAGCACTCTGAACAAATACCTCTCTATAACATGGTGCCAGTCTTCACAATGAATTTCCCTCATCCTTGACCACTATTTACAATCCTGGCATAGACTTCTCATGATAACTAGCTGTTTGGTTTGTATCCATCACTGGGGAGAGTAGCATGTTAGCCTGAAAAGTCATTTTGAACCAGACAGCAGTCATTCTGAAAACCAGATATTTGTCTTCCATCAAGACTTTTTCAACATTTTTCCTGAATCAGATTTCCGTTTTTTTTCATTGAGTGCCCCACATCCAACCCTTGCCTGTCTATGAGATTAGTTCCACTAATTTTTGAAAATAGCCAGTGTCATCACAAAATGAATATTTCATTTTGTGGCCAGATCCAAATATTTGAAATCTCTTAAAGTTTTCCAAAAAAAGGTTAATGCCAAACAATATCATGTTTTCCAACAAAATCAGACCCAGGTTTATATATAAAGTATTGTAAATGTAAACCTTGAGTGTAGATTTGCTTTTCCTTTTGCCAACTAAACCATTTCAGCTAAAGTTGGAAATGTGATCATATAACACACAAGGTTACATGCTTTCCTTGTTCCATATTCCTGTTTTCCTACAGTTGCAATTCAGCCTGGATTTCTTCTTTATTTTTCTGCAGAGAAAAAAAATGCCAAAGCCAGGCACTCTTTTAAAAAGCAATAACATTAGAGAAAACATATTCTTAAAACCAGCAAGAAGCCATTTCCAGGTTCTTACTACCTTTTCTTTTCAAATATGTTAAACCTTTATTTATTTATTTATTTATTTATTTATTGGATTTCTATACCACCCATCTGGCAGCGAGGTCACTCTGGATGGTTTACAACAATTAACAGATTAAAACAATTTATACAATAAAACCATAAAACAGTAACACAATAAAAATAAAAATAAAAATAAAAATAACCTTTGTTGAACAAAACTCATGGATATATCTTTGAACTGGAAATAAATGCTGAATTCATGTACGTTTGTGATGAGGAACTCATAGGATTGCATTCTGAAATTAAACATTCCCTCCCTTCCTCCCACAACAGCCAATACAGAACCATCCAAATTCATGTGGCCACTTCCAACAAGAAATCAACCATCTTGATTCTGTTTACCTTTTGTTTGTCTCCCTATCTGCATAGGAAGACCTTTTCCAAGGAGAAAGGTGGGGTAAAAATACTCTAAAATAAAATAAAATACTGCTTTCCCTTCTAAACTGTTTTTGAAGGGTTGCATATAAAGTCCAAAAATGTACAAATATTGTCAGGAACCCAGACAAGAATCAGGATGGAATGTCACTAAAAGATCAGAAGACAGGTGTGGCACAAATCTGTTAACTTTTACTGGGACACAGACTACATCACACAGTTGCCCATATTCCTTATATTTTATATTTTGACGAAATAATTTATTTCTCAACTGAACAACTCATGGAAATGTGTTGCTTCATATCATCATCATCATCATCATCATCATCATCATCATCATCATCATCATCATCATCATCATCATCATCAT
>JAHTLZ010000016.1:40339592-40355148 GCA_023846285.1 Phrynocephalus versicolor
GTGTGTGTGTGTGTGTGTGTGTGTGTGTGTGTGTGTGTGTGTGTGTGGTGTCGTTATGTCGTGGAGCAAATAAAGGGAAGAGCATGTGAGCCTGCTGACAAATTGGAACAAGTTCAGAGGTGGGTAACAAGGATGATCAGGAAGGTGGAAAGCAGGCCTGATGAGGAACTAGTTTTAAAGAATTGGGCATATTTAGCCTAGAAAAAAAGAAGACTGAAGGATGATATGATAGTACTTTTCAAATATCTGAAGGGCTGTCAGAAAGAGAAGCAGCAGAATCTGTTCTTGATTATCCCTGAGTGCAGGACACACAATAATGGCCTCAAGTTGCAAGAACCTAGATTTCAGATGAATGTCAGGAAAACTTCCTAACTGTTAGAGCAGTACAGCAATGGAACCAATTACCTCAAGAGGTGTTGAGTGTTCCAACACTGGAGGCATTCAAGAGAAATTTGGACAGCCACCAAGTAGATATCCTTTGATCTGTATTACTGCATGGAGAGATTGAGATTGAGAGAGAGAGAGTGCACATACTTGATGATGGCCTTGTAGGCCCTTTCCAACTTCACTTTTCTCTGATTCTATGATTAACCCAGCTTCATACAAGCTCCTATATGCTCGGAATCACATTTCAATCCAAACCCCTTTGAAGAACCAGTCATACAAATGGCAAATGCAGCCTTCGGGCTGTCAGTGCTGTTTTTTGTTTGTTTGTTTGTTTGTTTTCATTTTTTTTCTTAGCCCCAGAAAAAATATTTTCAGTCAGGGCATCCCACCCTTCTTTTGTATCTTAGAAGAGTGGACTAAATGTTTTTTATCAAAATGCAGCCTAGTGAGACCCAGATTCCATATGCTGAATGGAACAATATCTTTCCTCTAAACATTTATTCAAATAAGGAACTAGTAAGAATGCCAAAAGATTTATTCAGTTAAGTTTGGTAGGAACTTCAAGAGTGATGAGTTATCCCCTTTCTTTCAAAGGATAAATGTCTCTTCCTTAAACAATGTCTTATATGTATAGATTTTATCTCACCCAACAATACAAACACTCAAAGTTTATTGTTTCTGACCATAGGCCTTTACAATATAGAAACTAGCAAATAAAATACGGTTAAAACGGGTGATTACCCTACAACCAATAAAAACCAGTCAAAGAACAATAACATAATATCACATTCAACTGTTTACAACATTTATGTGCTTGTGTGGTCTTTGACAAATTGATACCTCAGCTTCTTAGCTGCCAGTGCAAATTGTGCTACCACATATGTAATATACATCTGTGTACCGGCAAGCAAACCTATTACTGTTTCCATGGTGGTGGAATTAGAAAACAGCTGAATGATGGGTGACAGAAATCTTTCTCTAGGATTTTTAGAGAGATGACAGAACAGTAAGTAATGAATTAGATTCTCAGTCTGCTTGCAGCCGAAAACACATTTTCGTTCCTCAACTGGGATTCCTTTATATCTCCTTTCAAGTTATGCTGAGGATATCTGTTCAAATGTAAGCTCTGTAAAAGCTCTGCAAATCTGGGGAAAAGTTAATGATTCAAGATAGTGTGGTTTTGCATGGTTCACCTGAAGCTGAGGATACCAGGTAGAAAAATTGGACCCAACAATAGCAGCCCTATCTTGATAGGTGTCAAAGTCATAGATCCAGTTTCTGAGGTCACAGGAACTTAAACTAAGGAATTTATCCATCAGTAGATTATAAGGCTTGAATTTTTGGTGGCATTGCTATGCCCATCCACCAGACTGTAACTGTTCTAGCCAACAGCACTTTGTTAGAGAGAAATCCTCCAAGCTATTCAATCTACGCCAATACAGAAGATGCCACATTGAGTCTAGCGGCTATTGATGGTAGGCTTAGCTCAGCTCTAAGATGAGCTGATAGAGTTCCTAGAGGGAGTCCCAATATCAATCTCATGAATTTGTTCTGGAGGATTTCTAGTTTGGGCTTTGCTAATTTGGGCTTTGCCCCATAGTTCTGCCCCATAGAGCATTTGTGTTAGAATTTTGGCTACAAACACCTTGAGAACAAGATTTACCAACTGGCCTCCTCTACCATAGAAGAATCTTTTCAACTGCCCTATTGATCTGGTGCTCAATAAAATGGTGGCATTTAAATGCTGTCTCCAGGAGAGGTTCTCAAAAATTTGAATGCCAAAATATTTAAATGATGTACCTGCTCAATGGTATGCCCATCCAATGAACAGTTATGCTTCGGTGCTCTCTTCCCAAAGACCATAATCTTTGCTTTGGTGTGGTTGATTGTTAGCCATTCCTCTTTACAGAGCTGTCCAAATTTGGAGAGCATTCTTTTAAGACCAATTTTATTCAAAGATAGCAAAACCAGGTCATCAGCATAAAGTAATATTGAGATCCTCCTACCTCCAATGGTTGAGGGGAAGAATGAGGGTGACACCATTTGCCGGATCAAGCCGTTTATATGAAAATTAAATAGAAAGGTTGCTAAGATACAACCTTAGCTGATGTGAACCTGTTGTGATAGGGCTCTTTGCAAGCCTATGCACACTTGCATTTGTGTGTGTGAGTCTGTGTGTGTGTAGTTGCTGTATGAGCCACAAGCGTCTCCTATCAATGTTTGTTTTTGCCAGTTTATACCACAGGTTGAAGGCTGGTGAAAAATCCATAAAGGCAGTATAAAGATATTTATTTGGTGGTTTAGTGAATTTACTGATAATTGTATTGTGTAAAACAAAGGCTTGATCTATTGTGCTTCTGCCTTTCCTGAAGCCTGCCTGTTCTTCAAAGATGATAGAGTGTTTGCTGTCCCAATCTAGAAACCAATTCAAAAAGTATCTAGCATAGAGCTTAGAGGCCACATTGAGAAGACTGATAGGTCTAAAGTTACAAGGGTCTAGGCCAGGCATGTCCAAAGTCAGGTCCGGGGGCCAGATGTGGCCTGTTTTCAAATTTTGAGTGGTCCGTGGCTTCTTCTCCCCACCCCTCAGCCTGTCACACATCCCTGCCAGCTGGACCTCCCAATACCGGATGGAGACGTCAGCTTGCAGTTTTATGGTTTGCCTGCCCTCCTTGCCTCTGTCTATCCCCCAGCCACCTACCCAGCCTACCCAGCCCTGGCTCCATTGCTGCAGCGTACTCCCCTCCTCCTTGCATGTCATAGAGCAGTGGTGGCAAACCTTTGGTACTCCATATGTTTTGGACCACAACTCATCCAGTCCTTTGTCATTGGCAATCTAGGCTCAGAATTCTGGGAGTTGTGGGCCAAAAACATCTGGAGTGCCAAAGGTTTGCCACCACTGTTATAGAGACTTGTCCGAAGTCTGGCTTGGGGGCCAAATGTGACTGAATGGTCGGTCCCCACACATTTTTACCTCACCAAATCTGACCCTCTTTGCAAAAAGTTTGGATACCCCTGGTCTAGGGGATCACCTTTCTTAAAAATTGGCACAACAATGCTAGTTTGCCAACCTGTAGGAATGTTGCCTGTGCTGTTAATATAGGTGAACAGCTTAGCTAAGAGTGGAGACCACCACACAAAGTCAATAGCAAAAAACCTTAGCAGGGATCAACAACACAACCCCTTTTTTCTCTAATTGAGGAAAGTTCAGTTGGTCTTCTGTTGGAAAGAGAGCCCAGCAAGTGTTGTGGGGAACATCTGTTTATTTATACATGCAGTCATTGATGGGAAAGATAAGATGGGCCCTGAAATTTAGTTAGGGCTATGGACAGCCCCAGGCAGGATTAGCTGGGGCCTCCTAGTAGGAAGGGCTGTAGGTCAGGCACTACGTCTTGTGCTGTGCATGAATAGAGATTTCATCTCGGGAATCTTTAAAGGCTCTTGTTTGTTGGGAGAGGTATGAGAAAGGCCAAACAGGACTGCCGCAGAATTGCTTGTGCCATGCAGGTTGCTGTGGACCCCTAATGCAGCAGAAGATGCTGATCTGTCACCAGTGTCCAAGAGTGTGACTACATGGTCAAACACCATTGGTTGTGTTCTACCTTGAAAATGGATGTTGTTGAACTGTTTCCCTGATGACATGATGCCTAGGCTGATTTGAATCACTCCATACCTTTTTGGTTCCCAAGGTGACTATTTTTTCTGCCTGGGGTAGGGGGTGCTTTTATTCTTTGTGATACATTCTTGTCAGATAGGGGGAGTAGGTAGGCAGTATGGTCGTGATATTCAAGCCGGGGAGGGGCAAACAAAAGCAAAACATCATGATTTTAATGTGAGGGATTGGGTGCTAATCCTGATTTTTATCTGATTGTGTGGAAAGAAATCACTGTCATCCCTCTTCACATATGTTGTAAAACTATTGGTGTGATAAACTGTGATCAGAAATAAGGTAATTCCTGAAAATAAGGGAAAAGAGTAATAAATAGGAAGGGGAAGGTGATGGCCATGTTATGGAATCATTCTGGTTTGTGTATTATGATGTATTCTGCAAAACTACTGTTCAGAGTTTAAATATCCTGTAATCAGGTTGCTAAGTAGCTTTCTGTGTTATGATTCTTTGGAAAGCTTTTTGAAAATTTAGTAGTCTGAAGCTTTAAAGAAGAAAACAGCTCCACAGCCAGCTATGAAAAGATCAGCAGAGGTGGGACCAGAGGAAGGAAAGAAGAGGGGGGCTTGGAATACAACTCACACTGCATCCAGTATGAAGGGTGAAATCTCAAGTCAATCAGGATCCCTTGTATGAGCACTGAAGAAGATTTCAGATGTAATACATGCTGCAAACCAGTGTCATTAGACTCTGAAATTGAACCATCCCACCTGTTTCTGTACAAGGGATAAGTGGAATCCCAACCAAGTGGTTTGAGCCAGTGGTGGAAAAGAGCAGCTATATACCATGTTCCTTATCATTGTTCAAAAGTTCCCCATGGGAAACACATTTGAGGCTTGGATGTGCTCCACCAAAAACTAGCTTTAGCCTAGAAGGGGAGTTCAAAACCTACAGTGTCCACCCATAATCAACACTATTTGGGTGAAAATTAATGAAAAAACTAGAAGCTTTCAGAAGTGGCAAAACAGAAAAATAAAACAGCAACATCAGAGAATAACAGCTTTAATAAAGAAGTTGCAAAACATTATAAAAACATAGCAACTAGTATTCTTTTCAGTCAGGTAGATCACAAGCCATGACTGCAGTGAATAGAGAAACTGTGCACAGATCTATCTCTGGACTGAGCTTTCACAGCCTCATAGTAATATAATACTGGTGCATGTGGCTTAAAACTATCCAGTGGGTAACTGATCCTAACGGGCATGCATTGCAGGTGGGGGGTGGGCACAGCTGAAGAAGCTTTCCCTGCAGCCTACGAGCATCCTAGTGAATTGTAAATACTTCAATAATAAGTGTTGTTGCTATACAACTTTTGATCATCTCAGTTATGACTTTCAGGAGGTTCTTGTGGAAGCCATCATAAGGGAACAAACATTCATTTCTACATCAACTCTTTTGTGGAACATCACTTTAAACAGAATGACATCACTAAGAGATCTACCTGATTCCTATTGTAGATTTCTGAATTCTTTAGAGTCCCTCGAGCCTCAGTCCCTGCCTTTATCCTAAGGCTTCTTTGGTTTCATGAAACGCTATTTTTGTGTGTGTGTTTTAAGTCAGTCTTCAGCATATCCTTCACAATGTTTCTTCCTTCCTTCCTATAGTTTGACACTTGTAATTCAGAGGGGGGCACTGGTTCATACATTGGGCTTGGTTACCTTGGCAAGTAATTCTTACAAGAGTGCCAAAATAACCAGGCTAGTGGGTCAGGAGCATGAATGCTAAGGGATGAGGAGGAGGGAGAAATCTTTGACTGGCAAAAGCGACTGAAAAAGAGAAACTAGAGGCCTGGTTTATAGAAATATGCCTGTGATACAATTAAAACATTTAACATGCTGGGTTTTGTTTACCACCCACTGTTCTGCCCAGATAGGGTAGCCTTGGGCAGGTATCCAATGTCTCTAGGCACTGAAAAGTTCTGGAATGAATAATGAAGGACAGCAAATAGCTGTCTAGCTTGATGTGAGTCACCAAAACTCTGTATCTTAACCCACATGTTTCTTCAAGATAGATAACTTCTCATGAGGAAAATTCAAGGTTGAGACAGGGATTCATTTCCTCATCAGCTGCATTATAGAAGGAACACAGTAGCCAGCTAGGAACATTGGGGTACAAAAAGATAGCCCAGTTGTACTTAGAACAGTTTGTTTAAGGAAACTGTTTGTTTTATTTTCCATTTCTATTTTTACCTATGTTATGCAGCATCCTTCAGATTCTGGAGTTTACTAGAGATCATTTCTGACAAACTTTCCAGGAAATATAGTAGGAAGCTTCAGAGAAAACACCTAGTTCCCACCCTAACATCAGGAGAATGAGATTAGCTGCTTGCTACGGGATGGGGATTTTTGGTGGTCACTCTAATTGGCCCTGAATGCCCATCCCATTCTTTTCTCGGCATGGGATGGGTATTTTAACCAGTTCCAGCCACAACTCCAGTAGGTAGGTAGTGCAAGTGGTACTGGCATTCTTTGTGACCCTTTGTGAGTCAACCTTAAGGTGCTTGTCAACCCTCGGATAAAACTGAATTTCATTAGTAGCTTTAAAGTGTTCTGCTTATATACCACCCCATACCACTTCAAGTAGTCTCTGGGCGGTTTACAGTTTTTAATTACAGTATGCAATTGTGTATGTTATTAAGGTAATGTTAGGCCGAAATGAGGGCTGTGACGGGCTAGCAGATTCACACAGTTTGGAAGGATGCCGAACAGGTGGGCAGCATCAATGTGCAGTGTGAATTTCACTAAATACAACCATTGGGTGGGGAGGATACTATTTATCCTGCCACTACCTGCTTGCCCTCAGGTTCAGGTCCCCTTGAAATAATTTAAACATAAGTTTAAAATATGTTATTAATAAAGTTGTGACCCAATTTATCCCAAATGAAGTTATTTCACCTCTTTATTTCCAGGATGCAGGGGCAAAAGCATTGCTAATCGTTTCCAATCGCTTACTTTCCAGTCACCACATTTGACTATTTGTGTGCATCCACATGCAAACCACCATGGAATCTACTGAAATATAAAATCCCCTCATCATTGATAGACCCACTTGCATAATTTGAAATAAGAACCAGACTCTTTAAGAGGCTGAAATATCATTTCTTAAACAATGATTTGTAGGTTTTATTGAGTTTTAGATTTCCCGTACCATTGGTAAGCATGCCATCCAGAATTTAAGTTGAACCCTTCTAACTATAGTAATCAATAGTCTTCCAGGGTCATCCATTCTTTTAAGCATTTCAGACAACAGGCTTTATAATAGAGTAGCCAATCTAGTAGTGCAAAACCTCCATTTTCTTTTTTATCTTGCAGTGCTTTGATTCTAATTTGGGGTTTCTTTTCTTTCCAAATAAGTTTTCTTATTTGTTTGTCCAAGTCTTGCAATATTTGGTTGATTTAAGGATCAGTAGTGTTTGAAACAGGAATAGTAGTTCTCATAACACATTCATTTTGATTGCCGCTATTTTTTACCATAAATGACAATTGTAGATTAATGATAATTGTAGATTAATTATGTTGTTAATAGCCATATACTGGCCAATCTGTTCCCTAGGAAGTAGAACATCAGTAGTGACCTGTTTAATTTAGAAGTGTCAGTGACTAACATTATTTGAATGTATAGTAATTGTGTTGTTTTTGGAAGATCAAATAAAACGACAGAAAACCAAATCATTCTTAGGCATAATATTTACAGAATGCTTCAACCTCTCTGGTTATACAACAATGGTGCCTAAGTGGATTTGTACAGAAAACAGACATTTAAGTGAAACACTAATAAATTGTACACTTGACCTTTTCTCAGTGCTTTAAAAACTCACTCAATTTTGTAGGAAATAGGTAGAAAATTCTTAAATAAAAGCTACTGGTAACTTGTTAACTTTTAGTTAAAATTTCCACTGCCAGGTTTGTAAGTGATCCCTGAAAGAAGACTTTATTGAAAACGGAGCAGGACGGAGGGAATTGAAACACAATCGATTTATGTTGATTAAATTTTACAGTTTACAACTGAAGACTTACTGTTATTATTGAACCATCGGGGCAACAAACGGAGCCAAAATGTATCAGAAAACCCATTGCAACCCGAAGTTTATCTGCTATTGTGTATTTGTGAAAACAGGCCTGAGGGTATGAGAGAGAGAGAAGGGGGGGGAATGAGTTCTGAGCTGGAAAAAGAAACAACATTGCAAAGGTCAATGTTCAGATGATAGTATCACATCGTTCTTTCATCCCAGAAGTTCATGTGAAGGCCGAGATCCTTGCTCAGGTTTACGTTAGGGAAAACTCTTGCTTTATTTGTTCATGTTGAACTGCTATCAGGGCTCAATGCCTCAGTGTTGTGTTTTAATAACATCAGTTTCCCCGGACCAGATACATATGAAGTCACTTAGACTGATCTATAAACAGTGGATAGTCATGCAACAGTTGGATTTTTGATTCCAAGATAACCTTTCTGACAGGACATCTATGGAGCCAAAAGGCTGGGTCTTTTAAGCAGCCTCAAAAGGAAACTGTTGATTTCAATGGGACTGATGCTAGAATTATTTGAGGTGTAGGTTTGCTTTCCCCTTATCTCAGACTCCATGGCAGGCAATAATTGTTGATGTCCCATTGCTCAAATCACTAAAAATTGTGTTTTCATTTTTAAAGTTTAAATATATAGAGAGAGAATTCCAGTAAGCATAGAGGTGATACTACCTTCCTGATTCAGAAGTACATTTCAAGATACTCACTTAAACCAATGCATGGATGGCTGCACTTTTAAAAGTTAATGCTTTTTTTATTTTTTTTTATTTTTATTTTATTTAGTTAGTTTTGCTAATTTTTCACATAGTTTTCTCCATGACCTGGTACAAGGGTTGGCGGAACATCCATTATTTGTTGTGACTTTTACCTCCCACTCCTAAATAAGATTTATTTATATAGAAATCCTGCAATGTTTCCCAGCATTATTGTCTTTTCTAGTGAGTCTTGTCTTCTCAATATCTCCAAATTAGTTATTTTTGCTTGAATATTGAGATAGGTCTGATTTGATTTAGAGCCTATTTATATGCAATTTGCATATTTAATATCTCTACACAAAACTAGCATATTTTCCCTTTATAAAACTAACTACACATAGTAAGCATAGAAAGATAGACTGAAGGATCTGAAAGATGCGAATAGCCCAACTCTTGATACTACTTCTTAAAAGTCCAGGTAGCAGCTATTATATCATTAAAATAAAATAAAAAGAAATAGACTACAACAAAATAAGAACAAGAACAAGAACAAAACACAACCAGTGCTCCCTTCATCCTGGGAAACCATATATCTCTATTTTCCCCTTAATTAAATATGATAGTCTTTCCATTATTTAACTGTCCCCATATAACTTCCAAAAATACATATAATCTCGGTTTGGCATTCTCCCTTTCCTTTACCCAGTACAGCTTTTATAAATTTGTCCCATATCTCAATAAATCTGTTAATCTTCAATCTCAATTTTTACAGAAGTCAGCTTATCATTAATTGTAATATTCCAAATCTCATTCCACCATTCATACAACTGGAAAACCAATTTCATTTCCAGTTTTTTTGCAATAAACACTATTGCACAATATTGCAGACTGTGGGGATGTTGGTCTCATGAATACAATACATTGTGTTGGGAGTGGACTGCAATTGAAATTTTGCCATCTTGAAGACAAGGGGGGGAAGATTTCTCATGGCCAAATTACACATTACAGAAAACACATGATTGCAGCTTTGAACATATTATTGTTCAAGTAACATGCCCAAGGCAGTTCTCTTAAGCATCAGGCCAAAGACAGGGGCGTAGCAAAGGTTTGGAGAGCCTGGGGACAAAAAGTCCATTTTTGCGCCCCTCCAACCCCCCCCCCCGGTAGCCTTTCCCCATAATGGAGATGCCCCAGCACAGTAATCATTTTAGTTGCTCTCTTCTGCACCTTTTCCAGTTCCCCAATGTCTTTTTTGAGATGCAGGATCCAGAACTGTATGCAATACTCCAGGTTTCGCCTTATTATCATTTTGTACTATCATTTTGATAGTTGGCTGTTTTATTTTCAATCCCCTTTTTGATGATCCCAGTTTACTTGGAATTGCCTTCTTTACCGCTGCCACACACTAGGTAGACACTTTCATTGAAGTGGCCACCAGCACACCAAGATCTCTTTCCTGATCCATCACAGATAGCTCAGAACCTATGAGTTGATAGAACAAGTTTAGATATATATATTTTTGCCCGAATATACATTACTTTATATTTTCCTACATTGAAATTCATTTACCATTTTGCAGCCCATTCTCCCAGTTGGGAGAGATCCTTCTGGACCTCTTCACAAACTTCTTTGGTATTCACCACCCAGAAAAGTTTTGAGTTTTCTGCAGACTTGGCCACCTCAGTGCTTATTCCTGTCACCAAGTCATTTATGAACTGATTGAAAAGCACCAGTGCCAGGACAGATCCCTGGGGCACACTGCTTTTCACCTCTCTCCATTGTGAAAATTGCCCATTGACACCTACTCTCTGTTTCCTGGATCTCAACCAGTTGTTAATTGATAAGAGGATAACTGCCCTTTTATCCCCTGACTGTGCCATTTTCTCAGCTTCGTTTGGTGAGGGACTGTATCAAAAGCCTTCTGAAAATCAAGATAGACAACATCCACTGGTTCCCCCAAATCCCCATGCCTGTTGGCCTTTTCAAAGAATTCTAAAAGGTTTGTCAGGCAAGACTTACCCTTACAGAATCCATGCTGATTTTCCCTCAGCAACACTCGTTCTTCAATGTGTTTTAAGATTTTCTCTTGGATGAGGCTTTCCACCATCTTCCCTGGGACAGACATAAGGCTAACAGGACTGTAGTTTCCTGGGTCCCCCCTCCTTCCTTTTAAAAAAATTGGTGTGACATCCACTATCCTCCAATCTTCTGGCACCATGGCAATTTTAAGAGACAAGTTGCATACTACTGTTAAAAGATCCGCAATTTCATTTCTCACTTCCTTAATAACCCCTGGGTGGATGCCATCTGGGCCCAATGACTTGTTTCTCTTCAATTTATCAATTAAACCTAAAGCAGCCTCTATTTTAACCCGTATTTGATTTAATTTTTTAGTCAAGAGGGGCTGTTCGGGCAGCGGAATCTGCCTGCAAGAACTCATTTGATTTATCTCTAATTTCCAAGTCCTCCTTTACTTCCCCTTTTCCTCCCTCACCATCCAGAGGGCCAACTGGTTCTCTGGCAGATTTTCTACTTCTAACATATTTAACAAAGCTTTTATTATTTCCCTTTTATTATTTCCCTTTTATTATTCCCTTTATATTTCCCTTTATATAACCATGCGTTCCTCAAAATCTTTCTTTGCCTCTTTTATCATCTTCTTACATTTCTTTTGCCAGAGTTTGTGTTCCTTTTTATTTTCCTCATTTGGGGAGGATTTCCATTTACAGAAAGACCTCTCCTTGTGCTTTAGAGCCTCCCTAACTCCACCCGTTGACCATACTGGCACCCTCTTGGACTTAGATGAGCTCTTCTTTCTTTGTGGTATGCACTTGTTGTTTTAAACAGGCTCCATGCAACTCTTTCTAACTGGTTTACTCATCTGAGGGAAGTCCACCCTTTGGGAATCAGGTTTGCTTGACACTCTTCCCCAACATGCATGGGAAATAAGATTGCTGCATGGTCACTGTTCCCCAGCAGCTCAGTGACATTCACATCAGTGACCAGGTCCTGAGTATCACACAGTATTAGATCCAGAGTTGCCTGTTCTCGGGTGGGCTCCATGACAAGTTTCTCTAAGGCACAGTCATTCAGCATGTTGAGTAACCTAGTTTCTCTTTCTTGCCTCAAGCTTGCATTGGTCCAGCCAATATGGGAATAATTGAAGTCCCCAATGATGACTATCCTGTCCCTCTTAGACACCTCCATGATTTGTCTCCTCATTTCAAGTTCCCCTCAAGTTTTTGATCTGGTGGGTGATAGCACTTTCCCTCACTATCACATCGCTCCTTGGACCTGGTAGTTTAACCCACAGCGATTCTATGGTGGAGTCAGACCCACCATCAATCTCCATTCTGCAGGATTTTTCCCCTTCTTTGACATAGATGGTCTCTCCACATCCAACCTGCCCCTCTCTGTCCCTCCTGGCTGTCTGACTGCATGCTACAAGTTACTGAGAGGTTTGTGAACCTTCTTTGTAAGGGAAGTTGTAGTATCTGAGGGCCCGGCATCAAGGAGGTCTGGCTTTTATTTTCCTCCTTACCTTTGCCCTTTGAACAAGACAAATACATAAATATACTTTGTTAAAAATTTGTTAGGGGTCTCCCCTTGGCCTCCCTAGTGAACCCCTATTCTGGTCGCTCATTCCCTGGTTCTGCCTCAGCTTTAATCCCTCAGCTGTGCCCTGCTTAGAGTTAGGAACCAAAACCATGAAGAACATAGTTTGTCCTGAAGACCAACCACAAAGCAGGGGAAGATAAGAGGCAACTACACCGGAGTTTATCCCACTCTGTAGCCTCCAATTCAAGCAGTTGAGATTGCTCTAAAACATTGACTACACAATGTTCCTGTTAGAGTTCCCCAACCCAACCCTTGGGCTGGATCCTACTGTTTATTTGGAACAATTGGGATCTTGATTGTCACTGCTGTTGCTTCCTTCACCAATGTCACTTTCAAGTCCTGGTGCTGCCCAGTAGCTGCCTCGCAGGGGTTAATGCAATTTAGTATGGTGTCTCTGCTGTGACTATGCCACCTTGGGTGATACTGCTAGAGTCATGTATGGGGTTGGGATGGGTGATCTTGCTGCATGTCAGTGGTTATGTGTAGTGATGGGTGTGGCCTGACCAAGATGGTGGATAGCATCTTTCATCCTATTTTGAACTAAAATAATGTTTTTATTATAACAAACTTTACCAACTATATACAGTAAGGAGAGGCAATATCACAATGCATCACGTAAGTGTTTCAAAAGCATAGCAAAGCAAAGCAAAATTTAAAAGGAGAAATGGAAAAATGTGGGGCTAAAACAAGGGATTCTGTGCCTTCCCTACTTTGTGCACATAAAACCCCAGCATTAATGCCCACCTGCAAGCAAAGAGAAGTAGGCTGTTTGTCAGTCGATGGGCAGATATTGCAGAAGAGGAGCCAAGAGGTGGAGAGCGAGAAGGGGAGAAGCACATTGCAATGAATGGATCAAAACAGAGCAATCTGATGCCAACATGTTAGATTGCAACTACAAGGGCTGCAGGAGTGGTTTCAATGTGAAGGGAAGGAGTGATCTAATCAAGCCCCAAAGTTCAAAACCATCCCAAAGCTTATATTGTATCCCATCACCAATGTGCCCTAATTTGCAATTGCAGGAGAGGAGAACTATTCCTGCTGTGACAACCAAACCCATTGAACTGTTTATAGAAGTCTCTTTTTAGTGACAGGCTAGCTGCAATGCATAGTTCACCTCTTGCTTTGACATACAAGAATGAGGCAAGTGAGGATTGGCATCCTTAAGCCATTGCCACCTCCTGCACACTATGCATGCTTGCTGTTGATTGATTGATTATTTATTTATTTATTTATTTATTTATTTATTTATTTATTTATTTATTTATTTATAGTATTTTTTATCCTGCCTTTCTCCTTGGTAAAGGATCCAAGGCGGCTTACAGTAAGGAGAGGCAATATACAGTCCAGTACAATTAAGACATAAAATGATTACTGGGCTGGGGAACCTCCCTTATGAGGAAAGGCTAAAACATTTGGGGCTCTTTAGTCTGGAAAAAAGGTGCCTGAGGGGAGATAAATTGGGACATACAAAATAATGCAGGGCATGAGTCAAGTGGATAGAGGGACACTCTTCTCCCTCTCACAAAATACCAAAACTAGGGGACAAACTGTGGGTTGGGAGAGTGACAATAGACAAAAGAAAATATATTTTTACCCAGTGTGTTGTTAGTATGTGGAACTCCCTGCCACAAGATGTGGTGATGGTATCAGGCCTGGATGCCTTCAAAAGGGGATTGGACAGATTCCTGGAGGAGAAGTCCATCACAGGTTACAAATCATGATGGAGATGTGTAATCTCCAGGCTTAAAAGCAGGGTACTTCAAGAGACAGCTACAGGGGGTGGTAGCAGGAGACAGATATCTAGTCTCATGTGCTCTCAGAGGCATTTGGTGGGGCCACTATGAGATACAGGAAGCTGGACTGGATGGGCCTTTGGCCTGATCCAGCATGGCTTTTCTTATGTTCTTATGTTCTTAAGTTTAAGAACATGGAACTGAAGGGTATCTTATGGCATTAGAAGACAATTCTTGTGACTAGCCTGAGGAGGACGTGGCCTCCCACACAGGCACATGGGTGGGAAGAGCTTGTTTCTTCCAGCCCAGGCAGGCAAAAAGGAAAGGGAGATGCTTGCCTTCAAGTTGGGTGTATTTCTGTGCTAAGTGGCAGAAGACATCAAGTAGAGCTTCACATTGTCTCATCCTGAAGTGATGATGAACAGAAATACCAAAATGAATGGCTTCCAGAAACAATGGGGAAGCCATTGCTCTTATTCCTCTTTGGCATGAGTTTCTCTTTAAAGAAAAGGGAAGGGGGGAGAGACTGAGAAAGAAGTAATTTCAAAGGAAGAAAGCATGTTCGACATATTTTTAAATAACTTACTTGATTTACAAAATACAGTGATGGTGGCCATGCTCATAAATATACATATATGTATATGGCTCGAAAGGCAAAACAATTCCATCTGGAGAATCGGGTATTGTTTTGAACAAAGGGCTTCCACTCAAGTCATTAATAGTGTATTTTATTAAAGGAAAATTGGCTTCAAAAGCGGTTGAGATTTGTGGGAATAAAAATAAAACTGGGATGAAAGTAATTATCCTCTGCCCTGTTCTTTTCCTCCTGCTCATTTTCCTGTCTTAGACACAGGCGGCAGCAACTCCACTGTCTTCTGTTCTTTCCATGTTTGATATTTTCCTGCCTTTCTTTCTGCTACTTGACAGCACCCAGAGGAAGGCAGGGGGGGAAAGTTTCTTTCAACCAGTGATACTGACAGCCCCCTTCTTGGATGTGTGCCTTAATGTGGTGAAGGGGTTTGAGGTGTCACTGAAGCTGAGAGCAATGCCATCAGGAGGCCAGACTCCATTATGAACCTAGAATCCTAACAGGGTCACCCAAGGTGGAATGGTCACAGCTGTGATACCAGACCAAGGGTCTGTCTGACTCTAGAATGGCATATTGATCAGTGTATGGGTTGCTATTGACATAGTTTGGCAACATCATAATCGTTGTCGTCGTTGTCGTTGTCGTCGTTGTCGTTGTCGTTGTCGTTGTTGTCGTTGTCGTCGTTGTCGTCGTTGTCGTCGTCGTTGTCGTCGTCGTCGTCGTTGTCGTCAACAACAACAACAACAACAACAACAACAACAACAACAACAACAATAATAATAATAATAATAATAATAATAATAATAATAATAATAATAATAATAATAATAATAATAATAATAATA